>JASJFT010000154.1:0-108101 GCA_030770425.1 Darksidea phi | reverse complement strand
CGGCCCACCCCCAGCGCAAATCCAAACCGAAAATGTATGCGAAAACCCACTTCTTAGACAGTGCTTGCATAGGCTATGTACTGTAAAGGAATACCACCTCTTTGCATCTCGATGTCAAGATTATAAGTGAGAGCGGTAGGGACTCGGTAGTCCCTGGGTATATGTACGGACTTCAGAACAAGTTCGTTTGCCGGAGCAATGCTGGAATTCGAATTCCCCCCAAAGATTGACCGGTACTTGTTTTTCGGCCAATGATTTCCGGGGTCCTTGCGCGAAGCACTCTTTGTTCGTAGCAGGCTGGACAATTTGGAAGAAATGAGTGATAGAGTTCGAGACAGGAGCGCTTTGAACCCCTCGGGGAGATGGTGATTGAGGAATGCTGGCAAGAGCATCAGACATGAGCATATAATACCCACGTCGGCTTCAAGCCCCCTGAGATAGAATTAGTTGTGAGTAAGACGGGGGTACTTGATGGGACGGGACGTACGACCACTTGTCAATAGTCGTTATGTTCCATGATCCATCCAAGCTACTTTGAAGCACGGGCGTCATCGCCAGGCGCACTAGACTCGCAGCGCATGCTCTGGAATTGGCTCATCAGTAATCAATCAAACAAAACACTGCATCGGGGTTTGAACATACATTATGCCAAAACTAAAAGCCACCATGACCTTGAGCTTACTCTTTGGCGCCATGTTCAGGCGCCAAAGCGGCACTATTGGAAGCACCAATATGTATACATCCGTCACAACACTTGATATACTCGAGATCCATGTAGGGATATCCAATGTGAAGCATTTGCCAGGAACTGCTGCATTCCATGCTTTTTCAACCGGGTTGCATGCAAACAGACTGGCGAAGAATATCGAAGCGGTCACGCTGACCACCACTACGATGCCGAGGTTGATGAAGGTCCTAATCCGCGATTGCAGGGAGAAGATGCGCCGATAACAGAGCAGAAATGTAAGCTTGATACATCCTGATAGAAGGATGTACGCGTATGCCGAGAACATGAAATACTGTCAAGGACATGGTCAACACTGTTCGTTGCGAAGTTTCAAGACTCCGTACCTTGAAGATCTCGGGGACGCGATTAGCTGGCACGTCCCACATGTGACGCCCAAACCCTTTCGAGCACGCTTAGTACCAAGTTAGCCTTCAGCCACACTGACAATGACGCTGCAGGGAAGCGATCCATACCTGTCATGTTCAAAATCGAGTAAGTCAAATCCAAGGCCTTATCGGTCTGAATTAGCCCCAGCCCGTCCACGATTCAAACCGCTTGTGGCTCGGTAACTTACGTAGGAGGATAAGCAGAGATCTGAAGATAATAGGTCAGCAAATTCTCGGGTTCATCCTCTTCAGGCTTGACTAACAATCATCAGAGTCCAGCTTGACTTTGAGGATGCGAAGACGAGTGTACAGGCGCATAGCCACAAATATCGCGACGAGTGTAAGGCACGTCGTATGCTGTATCAGACCCGACCTTTGCCGGCTCGGGGGATCGATGAAGTTGGGTTCCACTCCAGGAGGAGGAGGTATAGCGCTGCCGAATTGAGAGGCCATGGTTTGTGCCTAGCGAGGATGAAAGACTGTTCAGGCTAGAGGCCAGATGAATGGCAGCTGACGGCTAGAAAAAGGATGGTGCGATGTATGAGAGGTTCGTGATCCTAAAGACAGAATGAGTCGGCGGCTGGATTTAAGTTCGTGGTTGGCCAACTCTGACTCGGGAGCACCCAGCCTACTGGGTATACGTGATGGTCATGCGATTCAGTGCACGGCGCGCAATAGATTAAACTGAATCAGGTACCATTTCAGTGGGTTATTCCAAAGCCTCTAAGTCGTTGATGCATCGTCCGCCTCGCTCAGCCTTCAGCAGTATGACGATTGATGAAGTCCGGTTGGGTCGGTGGCGGCTAACAAAGTGGCTTATGAGTCTGTTGTGTACCAGTAAGCCGATGAGCAGCCGACTGAGGGGTAATTAACACATGCGAATGAGTTGCTTCTTGGAGCCTTGCTTATTGTTAGTTGTAGCACGGTGTCTGCAGGTTTTAGCCAACCATCAGCGTTCTTAGTGCATGCGCACGGCAGTTAGAAAGCCAAACTACTGGTATTCCCAATCAAATACACAGGAAGCTTCGGAGGCCGACGTTTGGTTGCATGAGCTTTGAGGTAGGATTTTTGAATCAAAGTGAGCTAGCTCACATGAGACAGAGAAATCCCACCGTTTCTGACCATCTTCCAGATGTCACCCACCAGCAACTCGGGCCTCTCATATGTGGCAAAGTGGCCTCCCTCTTCGTGCCACTTTTCAAAGACTACGGACCCCAGCGTCCTGCCCCAGGAACTTGACAGCGCAATCACATCCCTGGGGAATACGACAAACCCAGTGGAATTGTATCCCTTTTCATGGATGATTCCATGGCTCCACTCTCTTGGCCGCTGGCTACGGGGCTGACGATATCTTAGTAGAGGCTAATACTCACATCGGCGCCTGCCCCGCTGAGATAGATACTGATCCAGGAAAGTAGGGCAACAGCGCTGTGAGCGAGCGCGAGTACTCTGGGCCCGGTTGGAGCCGGAGCACTCTTTGCCAAACCAAGTACGTTCGAGTCCGACTTTTTCAACTAGCGTGAGCCTGTCGGTGAGATGCTGCAAGATCAGTGGAGGAGTCTGTAACGGTGAAGGAGGTAGCGTGAAGTTGAAATTCAGATATGATGCGAGGACATGGCTGGGATACAGAGCTCCCATTGCGCGAGTGATGAGGAATCCCCAGTCGCCGCACTCGGTGACTAGTAGCTCGAAATGTTAGACAAAGATAGGCATAGTAACACGGATAAAGCTATACGAGGCATGAAAAGCGACTTGTTGGCGCATACCGTAATGTGTGTAAGCAAGTTGCAGCATCAACTGATGACAGACTTCCGCATGTGTAAGATCCCGAAGCCAGGCTTCGCCGTCCGTTGTGAGAAGCCGCAATTAGGCATAGATGGGGCGACAGCGTGGAACGTTTTGGAAGTCAAGAGCGGTAGAATTTTGATAACCTCGAGAAAGCTTCCGGCCCCTGATAACCTGTATTAGCCTGCTATAGCAATTCTGAATTGAGTTGTAGTATTTTATTCACAGCCATGGCAGAAGAGGAGCGGAGTCCTCATGCCCGTCAATAGAAATCGCAGTAGTGAATTGTGGAAGCTAGTCCAGTTCCGCTTCTACTTGTCGCCAATCATACGTCTCATACCAATGGTCGTTAAGCGGCATACCGTACTTCCAGTCATTAGAAAAAGTTGTCGAGCCTAGAAGTGTCGCGATGGAGAGCTCCTTCTGAAGCCTCCCGATGGCTGAACCGGGACGGCGATTTTTCAGGGTTGGACGGTGGGATCCATGAGGCAAGATGGGGCTCTGCCGTACCATTCAAATTGGGAGGGATGGTCGACTGGTGTGTGAGCACTCGACCTAGAAGTCAACCAGATTTGGAAGGCGGGACCAAATCTAGGCGGCAACATCGCCCCTTAATTCCGTGTGCCGCTTGATTACCGAAGCGAGGGCGACGCGGGCTCGGCGCGCCCGTTCCTCGGCCCGATCGGCTCGGCTTAAAATCGATATTCGTCCACCCGCCTCCGAACCCCTTCCCTAGGTCCATTGGCAGCCTACGGTTATTTTACAGTATATTCACCTAGGGGTTTGTGCCGAAGAAGTTTACTCTAGGTTACGGCCAAAGCTAGGTTAGTCTTAAGCTCAAACCCCTAGAATAATTACCCTACCGAAACACGTCGCTATCTAAAGAGATAGTATAACTATCAACGATACTTTTTAATATAGATACTCGTAAGTAGGCTATATATTTAGCTATTAGTAATTTTAATTCTAGTATATATAAGAGTTAGCCCTCTTTTATAGGGCTCGGGCCGTTGCCCTCGCAGTCATGCCGTGACGCTTCAGGCAATGACTGCAACCAACAACCTTCTTGCGTTTCAAGGTATTGGGGACGAAATGCCTTTCTGTGTCACCCTTTTGGATTATTTCGCGACTTTGACGACGCGATGGCTGCTACTCATTCGATTAATAAAGTAGATTAAGGAAGCTTCTATATCGAATGAGTAGCTGCCATCACGTCGTCAAACCCGCGAAATAATCCAAAAGGGTGACATAAAAGGGCATTTCGTCCCGAATACTTTGAAACGCAAGAAGCTAGTTACTATATATGCGCGTATTATATCGAATGCGGCCCCGATAGGACAGCCTTACTATAGACATCATCATAGAATATGCCTTGGGAGACGGGGTATTGCGGCAAAACTTGCCCGGCTGAGGCCCTTGATCGAAAAACATTGGGCTACAAACGTAATCTATCGGGGGACGGCGTGAAGCGGAGAAAAAGGGCAGGTGTGAGAGCGGAACAGGACATGGAGAAAATAGTGGAGGAGAGGAGGAGATGAATACAGACGCTGTTCGTGTGGTAGAAGAGTTCAATAACACACTCAACAACATTAACTTAGCGGCATGAAGAAGAAGGCGTCCAATATCAATGAGAATGAAGATGAGAGCGCAGATTCTAGTCCAATTGAGACGGAAGAATGGGGAATTTGTCGAAGAAGGAACTGAGCAAGGTGTGGAGAGCAGCTCCATTTCGCGATCAAAGACATTAAATACATTAAAGTCAACGGCTGGGTAATGAAGAGAAGCGGGGAATGATGTTAGGGTGCTCAACGCAATATTATCCCGAGCGGAAAAGGTACACTTCCTTAATTCTTCCATATCGGCCAATATGAGACACTATCGATCCAGATATGGCGTGAAACGCGTTTTTGTTTAGAGTGCGGCGCGGCGGCCTTGTCTGCCTGCGCTAATACCCTCAGTAATAGTCGAAATCACCACACGACAGTGCAAAAGACATCGGTGTTGGGCTGGATAACGGTCTGAATGCTCGATTGCTATCTATCTCGAGGAGATGAGACGTCAGTTATTTCAACAGTCTGAAGCAGGCTTCGCAGATTTCGAAGCATGATAGCCCTGCTCGTTAAATCCGCAACATGCTGCGATCCCACATGTAATCATACGAGTTCCAAACCTTTACCTGAGATTGAAAGCATTGGATTGCTTGGGAGGGTAGCGGTTCAGCTATCAATCCACATTTATATTGTCCGCACTCCAACCCGGTGCCGCGCATCCCAAGGATAATCATGCCATACCCAGCTTCTGCCTAAGGAGAAGAAGTAACCATCGAATCGCATTCAACAACATGACGAGCTTCGAGTCAAGTCCATATGATGCAATCACTAGAGCAAACCGTTGCTGCGCAGCACCGAACCTAAGAACAGCCTTCTCCCACTGGCTCGGTGTCTGCTTCCCTTCAACAACCTTCTCAAGCTCATTGCAGTCGTATGCGGCATGCGTAGTGCTCATCCCCGCATTTGGCCTAATCGTAGTCTGCGCATCGCCAACGAGGAAGAGCTTCTCGCCGAAGAAGACAGCTTTGGGTGACGATACGTCGTAGATCTTAGACACGAATGGTGATGAAGTACTGTGGAGAATTTGGGCGAGTTCTGCAGGCATTGTGGTAGAAGCAAGGGCTTTTTGCTTCTCCCAGACCTTGGGTTCGAGAAGACCGCGGGGCACGGTGCCGTGGTGTTGGGTTCCGTTGATGTCGGTGAATATGGTATTCATTTCTTGGGAGTTTTCGGCTACGCGCTGGTACCAGATCCAGTTATGTAGACGCTTTCCTGGGTTGAGAGAGCCGTCATCCGTGGGAATCGTGTAACTGTTACAATAACTTGTAAGCTCAAATTCCCATATTGAAGGGGAGGAGTCACTTACTGTAGGATGTAGTTGCGGTCCATAAGATGGAAGGCAAACTTCCCAGCATACTTCTTGCTAGCTTCCTCGTCGACTGCCTCTTCTTGAGCAGTTCCTCTCCAGCTCACGTATCCCGCATACTGGCGTTTGACATCTGGCAGCAAGATCTTTCTTAATGAGGATGTCGAGCCATCTGCGACGATAACGAGGTCCGCAGTAATGGTCTGTGCGGTGCGACAGGTGGCATCTTCAAACTCAACCCGTACGCTGTTGCCGAATTCGCCAACATTTGTCACGTTGGCTCCATTACGGAATACGGCAGTGCCGTCACCCTCCTCGGCTTTTGGTGCAATTGGTACAGCTTTTGAGGCAAGACCATCGAAGTTGGCACGCAGAATGCTTACCAACAGGCCCCAGTTGGTGCTGGTCATCGTCTGCTTGTGTTCTGGTTTCGGCTTTCCTTCGATGTTGAATTTGACTGGAGCTGTGCATGTGATTGTGAACTCGCGCGATACACGACTGTGCTTTTTCAGGAATTCATGAACATCGGGACCAATCTTGATGCCGGCATCATAGCCTTCGCGAATTGTCGAGGTCTCTTTCTCTAAGATCATTACGTTGTAGCCATGGCGCTTGAGCATGACGCCGCACATCAGCCCAGCGATAGAGCCGCCGATCTAGCACATGTTTAGCAAAGTCCACTCACGTGTTACGACTACGCACGATGATGGTATCCTTTGACATGCTGAAGTGACAGCGAGTTTCTAGGCTGATGTCAAAGGTAGAGGATGGGTCTCGAGTATGGAGTGGTGTAGGCAGCCAAAGGCGCTTGCAGCTGCGCCATATGCAATATCCACTGACTAATGACAGCACCACGCCAAGCCGGCTGAAGTGGCGCACGAGGCGATTTCCGACCTGCAGTAACCTACGTTGGTTTACCGTCGTTCTCGGGCATTGACCGGGTGATTGGAGGAAAAGGATCTCGTAGCGAAACTTCGACTCAAGCTCCCAACGCCCGGGAAAGGCATTCCGCTCCGGAGCGTTTCACCTTCCGCCGGCCCCCCAGGTGTGGTGTGGTGTGTGTGGTACGACACCATGGGTCACATTTAGCGTTGCATTTCTAAATGCCCGTCGGGGAGTATAAGCCGCAAGCAAACAGCTTCAAAGCGCTACCACCTGATGCGATACTGCCTTGGCAATCCACCGCGATGGGGTGCCGTCTTATTTACTCGCGCATGTCCCAAGGCGGTTCAAGTCCGTTGTGTTAACGCTAATCCTCTGTGCATGATCTTCAGCCTTCAGTCTTTCTCAAGCCTTTTTCTACTCCTTCGCCTCGTACTCGCTTCTCTTCCGCCATGTTCGGACTGAATTCTCGTGGGCAGTCGCAGTTCGACGCGAATATTGCCTGGGTTGTTCTCTCTGGTCTCTCAGTAGCCATCAGGCTCTTCTGCAAGATCAAAACCAAACAGGGTGTCAAGTCGGATGACTATTGGATTCTGGCGGCTCTCGCCTTGTACTATACTGGTGCAGCTTTCGCAATTTGGGGTTCGGTTCTGCTTTACCTATCATACCGGATATTTGACTGACTGTTGTAGGCGTCATAACAGGCGGCGGCGGACTGGAGATGGAGCAGATCATAATGTCGACGAAAAAGAACCCTAAAAGCGCCAACATGTTGTCGAACTATCTTGAGGTGCGCTTCCTTTGAACTTTGCTAACAGCGTCGAAACTAACGCCACGAGTAGTCACTATTCCTGGCCTATACCTTCGTCATTACATCCATCTATTGCGTCAAGGTATCCATACTCCTTTTCTACCGACGCATTTTCTTCGTCACCACCGGTTACAAACAGATCTCGCTCGCCCTCATATTACTCTCGACTGCCTGGTACATCGCAAGCCAGGTCGCCAATCTGCTTACTTGCCAGCCAATCGATGCCTTCTGGCACCGATCCAAGCCTGGAAAGTGCTTCAATTTCAACGCCATGTACCTTGGGACGGGCATCGTTGACCTGTTCATCGATATTGCTATCCTGGTCCTTCCGATTCGTATGGTCTGCAAACTGCAGCTCCCAACGCGCACTAAAATCGCAGTCGCGGCCATATTTGCTCTTGGTGGTTTCGTTGTAATTGCGCAGATTGTTCGACTCGCTTATGTTTACCAGCCTGGTTCAAGATATGGTGAGCCTCGCATACGCCCGACACCTGCTCCGAATCTTAACATGACTAACGACAACAGTGAAATTCTACGAAGCCGAGCAATGGACGAATATCCACGACGCGACAGCTATCATCTGTGCTTGTCTCCCCATCTACAAGCCAGTCTGGACTTCCGTGTCCAAGTTCGTTGGCAAAGTAGTTAGCCACTACGCCGATTCAATCAAGTCCAAGATTAGCGGCAGCAAGAATGGGCACAGGATTGATTCCAGCAAGATGGAGCGACTCGGGAGCTCCGATAAAGCGAATGAGTCCACGAGCAGAGCTGTGGATAGTGCATACAAGCTGAGGAGCGTTCCCGACTTTGGACGGCATGACTTCAGCGTCACCGGGGGTGAGACTGATGATGATGATATCGGGTATTTCCACGTGCCCACAGGGAGCACTGCGTGCTCGCGAAGGGTGGAAGTTGTGTAGACGGGAGGATAGAGACCGAATGGGACCTAGCTAGAATACTTGCGCCTTTTGAGTGTGCCAAAGTTGGCTGGTACATAGAGTATGATGCTTTCGCTCAAGTACTTACATGGTTTCTTCACCTTCTTGCAATAACGCTTTCACCAACAATACACTGCAAACGTGATTTGAGCCGCCAGCTCAGCGACTATGTCCAGGACCCGATCCTTCTTCCGAGACATCGTAGACTTCGCGAGCCTATCAAGGCGCTGTAGCAGCCGGTGGTGTGAATCAAGTGCCCTAATCTCTTTCCGGCAACCCAGTTGCGGGCAAGTATCACGTGTCTCCGCGGACGGATCGCCTGATGTGAAGTAGGGCATGGTATCCTCAATCTAATCCTAACCCTCCATTGAACCTTCGATCCTCGCCCTCATCCCAAGAAGCATCGGCCAAGAACACCCTCCTTGATATGCGACAGAACCGTAGCGCGTCGGCGTCCAAAAAGATAACGGAGCGACACGTCGACCCTTGTGGAAGGATTCGATGCGGGCTCCACCTTGTGAGCTTTTCCAATATAGGGCCTAACCTGCGAGGAGGGCGTGTTGGGGACGCTGTCGCGGATCAAAGACGTGATCGACAAAGCTTGCACTGCGGGCGTTGCCCGCAGTTGCATTAGCGGGGCTCCACGAACGCCGAACCCATATTGGACAGGGGTGCGATGAATGGGACTTACTGCGGGCCGCGCTTGCACAGACCGCACAGAGAGCTTTTGTGCGAAGAATTTGCTATGGCAAAATCGACCCATTGACAATCCGTTCATGCTGCCCCTTGTACAAGGGAGGGGTCATGAACGGGCTGCTAGCGTGTTCGCGTGCACAGACATAATTTGTATGGAAGCTCGGCCCGTGGGTCTTCCC
This sequence comes from Darksidea phi, assembly GCA_030770425.1. Lineage (NCBI taxonomy): Eukaryota > Fungi > Ascomycota > Dothideomycetes > Pleosporales > Lentitheciaceae > Darksidea > Darksidea phi. The sequence goes on along the minus strand of JASJFT010000154.1, from coordinate 98,781 downwards.
GAACGCTATCAAGTGCTCAAGCTATACCTATCTTGTACATACTCTACATACAACCCTGTACTATTACTACTTCGTAAAGCTATCCCTAGCCTTACTACCCAGTACTAGCTCTCTTAAATCCTTATTAAAAATGCTTATATAACGACGTATCTGATTCGCGCCCCTTCCCCGCACCGGTCTTGTGCCACCCAACAGCGGGCTCGCCCGTTCATGATCCCTCCTTTGTATGTCCACGGTAGTTATGATCCTTGCAGATCGCCTCGTCCGCATGTGCGTTTCTCAAAACGCGTGTGTACAATATTAAAATGCCGAACTTTGTGCGGCGAGGCCAATTTAGTGCTGCGCCTTGCCGGGTCAAGACACTGTTTGATTGGGGTGCAGGTGCTGCAACAACGGTCATACAGGAGGCGTAGCTCATTGGTGACTTGGGCTGGATCAACAGCGCAAGCCCACGCCCCGACAGCGCCCTCGACATTGCAAGGACAACAGCTGTTGCTCCTCACGACTCAGCAATGGATACTGAAAAGAGCGTAGCATCGTCGCCAGTGGCTCTTGGGGACGCCGAAGCAGGACAGTCGCCATCTGCGCCGCATTTCCTTCAAGGCACCAAACTACATCTCTTAACTCTGGGGTATACACACTCTCGCCTACTCCCATCGTATCCGGCGCAACTGACCTGAGCATAGCCTATGTCTGAGTATCTTCTTGGTCAACTTCGAAATCTCCATCGTGAGCACGTCGCTTGTCTCCATCACGGATGACCTCGAGCAATTCGGACGAAGCAGCTGGGTCATTACCGCCTACCTGCTCTCATACACCTCCTTCATGGTCGTCCTAGCCAAACTCAGCGATTTGGTGGGACGGAAAACGGTGCTACTGGGTTCGCTCCTGGTCTTCATCGTCTTCTCTGGAGCGTGCGGCGCCGCTCAAACAATGAACCAGCTCATCGTCCTTCGCGCTTTTCAGGGACTCGGAGGTTCGGGAGTTTACTCACTAGTCATGGTGGTGCTCTTTGAGATGGTACCTGCGAACTTGTTTCCAAGGTATACTGTACTTGTAACAGCGCTGTTTGCGACATCCCTCCTGTGCGGCCCGCTCCTTGGAGGTGCGATCAGCAAGAACACGACATGGCGCTGGGTCTTCCTTCTCAACGCACCAGCGGGTGTCGTTGGTCTGCTCATACTCATCTTCTGCATGCCGAACAACTTTCCATACCGCGAGCAGTCGACTCGAAGATACGTCTACAATTTCGGCAAGCTTGACATCATTGGAGCGGGTTCAATGCTCGTAGGTATTACGCTTCTCATCACAGGCTTCGAGGAAGCGAGCAGCTTCGCGCCGTGGAAATCAGCAAGAGTCTTGGTGCCGCTCCTCGTTTCTCTTCCGGCGTGGATAGTATTCCTCGGAAATGAGAGACTGGTCACGCTTCGAGGGAGCAATACACAGGAACCCGTATTCCCTTGGCGATTCTGTACGAGTAGAGTTGTGATGGGCATCTTCGCAAATGCATTTCTCTGCGGGGCAGTCTTCACAAGCTGCATTATCCAGATCCCGCTACGTTTCCAAGCCGTGAACAACGAGTCTCCATGGCATGCTGGAGTGCGACTGATACCGTTCGGCGTGGCTACACCTGTAGGTGGAGCCTTCACCGCTGCCATCGTGGGGAAGCGCAAGGTGCCTGTCATTTACATGCTCTTTCCGGCCGCAATCCTCCAGATCCTAGGCTTGGTCTTCATGTCTCGATTGACGTTGGACAATATTCTCTGGAAAGGCCAGTACGGCTTGCAGTTCATTACTGGTTTTGGGTGCGGCATCTCTATGGGCGTGGTTACATTAATGACCCCTTATGCCATCGAAACGAGAGATCTTGGTAAGTCCAATGCTTGCGCTGTGTAACGCCTACTAATAGGGCAAAGCAACGGCGACGTCAGCCGTGGTGCAGATCCGCGTGCTCGGTGGCGCTCTTGTCCTCGCCATCATCACAGCGGTGATGAACAGCGACCTGAAACACCAACTCATCCAGATGCTCTCCGCGCAAGAGCTCACTCAGATCTTCCGCACCATCGGTACGGTTCAGAACCTCTCCGAGCCGCTGAGGACGGCAGTCAAGGATACTTTCCTCAACGGGTACAATATGCAGCTCCGTATCCTTATTGGCTTCGCCACAGCTGAGGTGCCGGCGACTTTGATGATGTGGCAAAATGATGCAGTAAGGATTTCTTGATTGCAAATAGCCCGAGGAATGTATCGGCCTCGGTGTAGCTGGAATGTAACCCCTCCCGTTGGCAGGCTGCAGATTCTGTAGATTAGTGGTGTGCTGGGACGGCGTCACGCTGAGTAGCTATCTAGTGGAAAATATGGTGAAAAACTTGGCGGTACAGCTCTCGCTGTAATTGGATCGAATGTATCTAAACCTGGAACATACATGTCCGACAAGTTCGACGGCGGAAAGGTCGGCTGAATTGAGGTCCAATAAATCTGCCTGTGTATCGATCAGTGAAGCGCTCGGACTCCGAAAAGAAGTTGAATCACATTGTTCTATAATATCCATCAACTGCGGAGCCATCTGATTAGCAAAAACCGGGTATTAAATAGGCGCCCATATCGCGGGCGTCAAAGACATTCTGTAGAGCGGATTACCCTTTCACGCATTTCCATTGCCGATATCCAATAGTCCGCCTCGAAGCCAATTCACGCCTGTTCAGTATGCATTTCCTTTGTCTCCATGGCCAGGGCACAAGTTCTCAAGTACTCGAAGTCCAGCTAAGTGAGTACACATGTCATATATCGACGCATTGTCTCGCTTGCTCATAATTTAACGCTGAAGGCGCGGTGCGATACCAACTCGGTGACGGCCATACGTACGAATTCGTAGAGGGTACTGTTCCAGAAAAAGCGGCTCCAGGTACGTTGCATCGTTGCATAGGCTGCAGATAGTCGGTTGAGACAGTACAGAGATCCAGGCGATTTTCTCGCCGGATCGGCAATATTTCGGATACTTCGATGAGCATTCCCCGGAATCCTGCTTAGCCGCCCTCAATAATATCGAACGCTATCTCCAAGTAGAAGGTCCATTCGACGGTCTGATAGCGTTTTCCCAGGGTGGGGCGCTCGCGTCCACGCTGCTGGTTCGCCAAGCACGCAGCATGTCACACTCCTCAAACCTAAAGGTCGCGATCTTCTTTTCCGGTGGTATCCCTGCTGACCCGAACCTCCTTGAGCGCGGTGTGTTTAGTCTATTGGATCACGACTGCGTGGGCGAGGTGATCCGCATTCCGACGGCTCATATCATCGGTCGTTCCGAGCACGGGGAACTCCAGTGGCCCCCAAAGCTGGTAAAGCTGTGTAAGGAAGACGTGCGGGACGAATTCCACCACGAAGGTGGTCATGAGATACCGGGAATCAAAGATCGTGCAGGGGTAACGGGCGTTGTGCAGGTAATGAGGCGGGCGATCTGGAGGGCTCAGGCGGCCAATCCTATGTAGCACATGATTGTACGCGGGCAGACAAACTGCCCGATTCATATAGATGTTTGATAAGTGCACGGTTGGGACGGGATGACGGGATCTATCCAGCATTAAAGGCTTGGCATGTTTTTACTCTTCCACTGCCCATCTGGACACCATGAGTGTCAACATTGAATCTTCATCGGTGAAATTGCTTTCATCCCCTTCAACATTTTCTTCATCATCCGCGGGTGGCTTTGGTCTCGAAATACCTTCAGACAGTGGTTCGCAGAATCTAGTCATGGAGCCCATCGCCATTGTTGGATTTTCTCTAAGACTACCTGGAGATGCAGTCTCGGTGGAGTCGTTCTGGGAGATGATTATGGAAGGTCGGACGACAGCTTCGGAGTTTCCAAAGGACAGAGTCAACCATGCTGCTCACTACAGTTCAGATGCCGGCGCGATGGGAACGGTATGCACAATATTCGACCTTCCATATCCAGGGCTGAATTTGAGCAGATTCGTCCTCAAAGAGGGAATTTTTTGAAGGGTAATTTAGCAGCTTTCGACTCAGCGTTCTTTGACATCTCCGCGCAAGAGGTTGCTTCCATGGACCCACAGCAGAGAGGGCTTCTGGAGACAACATATTGTGCTCTCGAGAACGGTATTTACACCCCACCTGCGCTTGGAATGCTCTAACAATGAACCAGCGGGTATATCTCTAGAAAAAGTTTACGGTTCGGACACATCAGTTCACACCGGTTGCTTTACTGCGGATTATCTTCTGATGATGGCGAAAGATCCAGAACTAATGCCGAAGTACGCAGGTACTGGTGTTGCAGCAGCGATGCTTTCGAACCGCATCAGTTCGTTCTTCAACTTGCATGGCTCTAGCATCACCATTGACACTGCGTGTTCGAGTAGTCTTGTCGCTCTCGATCAATCATGTCAATCACTGTGGCTCGGCCAAAGCTGTATGGTGCGTGTGGTGTATTCACTCCGATCTCTGTCACATTCATAACGATACCCAGGGCATTGTGGCAGGGTGCAATCTCATCTTCTCACTGGATACCACGATCGGCCTCTCCAATATGGGGTTTCTGTCTCCAGAGGGCATAAGCCATAGCTTCAATGACAAAGCGAATGGGTATGCACGCGGCGAAGGCTTTGGTGTTGTCATCATCAAACGGCTTTCAGATGCCGTCCGAGATGGCGATACAATCAGAGCAGTCATCCGGGGAACCGGATGTAACCAAGACGGCAATACGCCACTTGCTCAGCCGAGTAAAGAAGCGCAAGCTCGTTTGATTACTGACACTTATCGAAGAGCTGGTCTCGATCCGTCTGAAACGAGATATGTTGAAGCGCATGGTATATACTATCTTAAACTTCTATAACTAATTCGCTAACAGCTGTAGGCACCGGAACAGTAGTTGGAGATCCACTAGAGTCTACGGCAATAGGTATTTCTTTCGGCGCGGACAAGCTTACAGCAGGAGTCTTCGTCTCTTCACTTAAGGCTAATGTTGGCCACCTGGAGGGAGCAGCCGGCGTTGCGGGTTTGATCAAGACAGTCCTTGTTCTGGAGCGCGGTATAATACCACCACTAGCGCGCTTTGAGAGGGTTAATCCTGAGATCGATACCAAATTTCTCAATATCAAGGTATGTTCCTATGTCTATGAGATGATTATTGTATACAAACGTCTATTAGTTCCCACGCGAACCTATCCCATGGCCTGGGAGAGGTCTGCGTCGCGCTTCGGTAAACTCTTTTGGCTTTGGAGGCACTAATGCCCATGCCATCGTCGAAGATGCCTATCACCATATGCATCTTCGCGGTATCGAGGGCAAGCACTCCACTAGAGTCATACCACCAGAAAGGCAGGCCGTAAAAGACCGCTCCAATGGCTACTATGGTCTCGCAGCGCGACTTGGTAGAACGAGATCGACGCGACGTCAGCTCCTTGCCTGGTCTGCACACGAGGAATCGAGCTTGAAGGAGATTGGCCTGGCTTTCAAAGACTGGCTCAAGCAGAACGAACAGTCCTTCGACGGGGTTGATGTTCTCCCCTCCCTTGCATATACTTTGCTCCAGCGACGATCGCTTCTTTCTTGGAGAAGTTTTGCGATTACGGACCCGTGCGGTGATCTCCACAACATCGAGATATCTAAGAGTTTTCAATCTTCGCCAAAGGACGATCTCTCACTAGCCTTTGTCTTTACAGGGCAAGGCGCTCAGTGGTGCGGCATGGGTAGAGAGCTTTTTTCATACGAGACGTTCCGCCGGAGCGTCATGGATGCCATCTGTTACCTGACGAACCAAGGTTGTTCTTTGCCTCTCGCTAACGTCTTCACGGGGCGACTGGAGCAATCCAGCCAAGCGGACGAACCTGAGCTCGCACAGCCAGTGTGCACTATCTTACAAGTCGCTCTTGTTGATCTTCTGGCATCAATCAATGTCCGACCATCGGTCGTCATTGGACATTCATCTGGAGAGATAGCCGCCGCATATGCTGTTGGCGCTATTAGCCAAGAAACTGCTTGGAAACTGGCCTTCCTCCGAGGACAGTGTTCGAGCAAGGTAGCCGCGATGCCCAATGTCCACGGTGCCATGGTAGCCTTGGGACTTTCCGAAGAACAGGCGAATGAATACGTGGAACAGACCACGAACGACATTGGTCCTGGAAATCTTACAGTCGCATGTATCAATAGCCCGGTCAACGTTACCGTTTCTGGCGATAAAGAACATGTTGAAGCGCTTGCCTCCCGGATTGAACAAGATGGCTACTTTGTACGGCTTCTCAGAGTTCCTGTTGCATACCATGGTCCTCATATGGGGATAGTTGCGAACGACTATTTCGACTCAATTGGTGCCATCGAACCAGCAATATCCAGCCCCTCCAGTTACGTCAATATGGTCTCTTCTGTCACCGGAGAACGAATCTCCCATGCAGAGCTCTGCGATCCAGCGTACTGGGTGCGCAACCTCATCTCGCAGGTTAAATTCAACCAAGCCATAAAGCGCATATTTTCGGAAACACGGAACATGGGCAAGAAGCTGGATCTTTCGCATCGGCAGGCCGTCTGGGCTACCGATATCCTCGAGATTGGTCCACATGGCACCTTGTCGGGACCACTCCGTGATTGTCTCCGACCGCTTTTCCTTAACAAAGATGTCAGCTACCTCTCAGCTTTGAGCAGAAAGCAGGATGCAGCTTTGACTCTACTTACCGCGGTTGCTCGGCTGCACTGTCGTGGCTACTCTCCGGACATCCCGAAGCTGAATGCCGATCCAAATACCAAGTTTGAGTCTTTGATATCTATTCCTGATCTGCCTCAGTACCAATTCAACCACAACAAGACCTTCTGGCACGAATCTAGGCTCAGCAGTAGCCTCAGGTTCAGGAAGTTTGGAAGAGATCCTTTCTTGGGCAGTCCAGTTGCAGATTGGAATCCACAGGATGCCCGATGGCGCCATTTCCTGAAGCTTGAAGATTCGCCTTGGGTGAGCGATCACGTCATCAATGGGAGCACCATCTACCCGGCGGCAGGGATGCTGACCATGGTCATGAACGCTGCGTTACAACTCTCTAGTAATGAGGAGGTAGCTGCTTTTGAATTCCAGGACGTCACTTTTCACTCCGGGCTGGACTTTTCCGATGATAAAAGTATCGAAGTCCAGCTTCAGCTCAATGCTCGCGATCTTTCGTCGGCGGGTGGAGCATCGAGCTATGATTGGAGACTCAGAGCCTATCGTAGCGAATGGAGCGAAGTGTCTCGGGGTCAGATTCGCGTGATACCCGCCAAAGTCCACAGAAACGACGTCGACCGGGAGAACGAGGAGGCGCATCTTCGCGAGCAAAGTAAGGCTCGTTTTGAGGCCATTCTGGCGGAGGTGACGAAAGAGATCGATGGATCTGCGTTGTACGAACGCCTGTGGCATTGCGGCTACCATTTCGGACATAGCTTCAAACGGATTCGAACTGCACGACAAAAGACCGGTAAAGCTTGGGCAGAAGTTGATCTCCTAGACACTCAAGGTTCGGATACGCCGAACATCGTTCATCCCGCAACGCTCGACGGAATCCTCCAGATTATGCTTCCCGGCGCGGCAGAGAATGCAAAGGACTCTCGACTGGCGACATCTGTACCGACCAGGATCAACCGGCTTTGGATATCTAGGAACGGCTTGAAGTACGAAGACACGCATAGCGTCCAAGTCGCTGTGTCGATGCAGCAGACTGGCTACAGAAACTCTTCTTCGGAAATTGCGGCTTTTTCACATGACGGTTGCTTGCGAGTCGTTGGTGATAACATTGAAACAACCGCGATTACCGATGGTACAGAGGAATTATCCGCACAATCGGCTGCCGATCCAACTATGTGCTGGAATATGACGTACAAGCCTGACATGGATCTGTTGGATTCGGCGCGACTGGAGACGTATCTATCCGAAGGCGCTCCAAAAATGGCGGCTTCGTCTGAGTATCTCCACGACCTTGATGTTCTTGTCTCCACTTTTCTCTTGCGGACCAGCCGAAAGCTTGAAAAAATGGGGGTTCAGCAATGCAGCGGGCACTTAGGCTTCTACATGCGCTGGGTGCGGTCAAAATTACAAGCGTCCAACGACGAGATCGCCGAAGCAAGCCGACTGCTGCAGGACGATGATGCCTATGTACGCTTCTACGATAGAGTCGCACGTCAGCATCCGAAACTCAGCAGTATCATGTATCGTGCAGCCGACGAACTCGTTCATACGCTTAGCGGTCGCATCGATCCTCTCAGCCTCATGTTCCGGGGAACCGATATGGCAGACTTCTACGAAAAGCTACTTGAGCTGACAAACTTTATGGTACCATTCGCAAGGTGGCTCGACCTGTTCACTCATAAGAACCCGAGTACCTCAATTCTAGAAGTCGGCGCAGGGACAGGCAGTATAATGAAGTATGCCAGGAAGACTCTTGTACAGCCAGGTACGAAAGGACCGACCGCTAGATACTCGAGATATTGCTTTACGGATATCTCGCCCTCATTTTTCGCTCAAGCCCAGGAGGATTTTAGGGATTGTCCGAACATGGACTTCAGGATACTTGACCTAGAACAGGATCCGCTGGTGCAAGGCTACGAACCGGCGTCGTTTGACCTCATTATCGCCTCACTTGTCTTGCACGCAACATCTTCCTTAGATCGCACGTTGTCATATCTGAGAACACTGTTGAAGCCTGGAGGAAAGCTAATTGCTATTGAGATTACTAATCCGGACTCGTTGAGCGCCGGCTTTATCTTCGGGCTTTTTCCGGGTTGGTGGCTTAGCGAAGATACGTATCGAGAAGGCCGCCTAAGCCCTTGCTTGAACAAGGACGACTGGGATCGTGTACTATTGCACAATGGATTCAGTGGAGTGGACCATGTTCTCTGGGATGTGGAGGATGAGAATCATCGACAAATTTCGCTTTTGATATCTACCAAAGAGCGGGTCGATCAACGACAGGCGAGCATTATGCTACCCTCGGCCACCATCATTGCTCCCCCTGGAGCAAGCGAATTTCACGTTCAGATGTGCGAGCAGCGATTGGAATCACTCAATATTTTGGCGGAGCGGAAAGACATTGCCACGGTAGCCCAGGCCAACGAGCTTTCTAATGAGCTCTGCATCTTCTTCGACAACCCTAACCATCCTATACTCCTGGAACTAGAACAAGAAGGTTTCGAAAGCTTTCAGCGGATAATACTGAGTGCATCGAAAATCCTCTGGATTTCGCAGAAGCACGGCAATGTTTCCCATGCTGGTGCTGGTGCCGTGTATGGCTTTGCGCGAACATTGCAATCGGAAAATGCTTCACTCAGATTCACCATTTTCGAAGCCGATGTCTCAGCCCCGACCGAGCAGCAGCAGGCAAATATTGAACGCATTCTGCAGTTATGTCTGAACCAATCGTCCACCACCTTCGAGTCAGAGATTGTAGAGAGGGATGCGGTACTTTGCATTCCTCGAGCGACGGAAGATGTTTCGATGAACGAAAAGATACGGGACAGAAGCCAGCGAATGATTCCCCAAGATGTGAAGTTCTCAGATGGAAACCTTCGTTTAACTATCAAAACGCCAGGCCTGCTCGACACTCTTACCTTTGAGCAGATCGCGGATGTACCAGCCGAGCTCGGCCCGCGAGAGGTGCAAGTGCGTGTCAAGGCCATCAGATCCAACTTCAAGGACTGCTTAGTAGCGCTTGGGCGTATCGTAGATAACACTATTGGCACTGACTGCGCTGGAATCGTTGAGCAAGCAGGAACAGACTGCAGCGTTCAAACCGGTGATCGCGTCGCCGTATTGGCCCTTAATACGTACAGCAGTATTGTTCGCTGCCACGAAGACCTTGTTGTCAAAATTCCAAACTCTGTTACTTTTCCCGAGGCGGCCAAACTTCCAACCAACTTCGTAACAGCATATCACGCGCTGATCGAAGTTGGTCGCTTGTCTAAGGGCGAGTCAGTCCTTATCCATACTGGTGCTGGCGGTACTGGGCAAGCCGCGATTCAGGTTGCTCAGTTATTCGGCGCAGAGGTGTTCGTTACGGTAGGGAGCCAGCGCAAGAAGGACCTAGTGATGAGTACCTATTCCATCCCGGAAACTCATATTTTCTATAGCCGTGATATCTCCTTTGCGGAAGGTATTAAGCGCCGTACTAATACCCGCGGTGTTGACCTCGTTCTGAACTCGCTCGCCGGGGAACAGCTAATAGCTTCTTGGGGATGTCTTGCTCCATACGGACGATTCCTCGAGATTGGGAAGCGCGATCTACTTTCGAATGAGAAGTTACCTATGCTACCGTTTACACGGAATATCTCGTTCGCCGCTATCGATATCGCAGCGATTATCCGAGAGCGTCCTTCGCTGATTCAGAGGTCGCTCAAGGTAGTTGTCGACCTCATGGCAGAAAAGCGCGTACATGTTGCTACTCCGTTGAAGATTTTCGGTATCGATGAGGTCGAAGATGCCTTTCGCTATCTCCAGGGTGGTATGAACGCTGGTGGTGTTGCAATTGACATTGCTAAGGATGCTGTGGTGCCTGTACGTGACTTTCCTCTAGCTTCAGCGAATTTACTGAAAGAATCTAGGCACTCGTACCACGAGTTCGTGATCGCTGCTTTGACAGTAATGCAACCTATGTCATTGCGGGCGGACTTGGTGGGCAAGGCAAGAGTATCGCGAGATGGATGGGATATAAGGGGGCGAAGAACCTCTTGCTTCTCTCAAGGTCTGGCCCAATATCCGAAGAGGCGAAGGCGTTCATTGCGGAGATGAGTGCGTTAGGGGTAAAGGTTGAGGCACCACCGTGCGATATTGCCGACTTGGCCGTTGTCCATCGAGTCATTGATGATGCAGCATTACGGATGCCACCCATAAGAGGCTGCATACAGGCTTCAATGGTCCTTCAAGTAAGTTTAGCCTATTAACCTCTATAAGTTCCATCGCTGATCACATTGCTCCAGGATGCTTTGTTCAGCTCCATGACGCATTCCGACTGGAAATCCAGCATGGATCCCAAAGTCCGCGGTTCATGGAACCTACACACGCTCCTCAACAACGACCTAGACTTCTTCATCCTTCTATCTTCTGTCAGCGGCATGATAGGTGCAAGCGGCCAATCCAACTACTCCGCCGGCAACACATACCAAGATATGCTAGCAGCCTTCCGCATCTCGCAAGGCCAGAAAGCCGTATCCTTAAACCTCGGCATCATGAAAGACGAAGGCTATCTTGTAAATCGCAGGGATATTGCTGAGCAGCTAATCCAGATGAAGAAGATGGTCGAGATTCCACAAGATGACCTCTTTGTTGTCTTGGAATACTATTGTAATCCCGAGCTTAAGATCGAAGATATGAAGAGCCAGGTCCTTATGGGTCTCTCGCTACCTGCTGATCTTTTGAGTCGCGGTGAGGACCTCCCCTCTTGGATGGAACGACCCCTGTACTCGCACCTCCACAACATCGAATTATCTTCCGTAAAACCTTCAGCAAGCACAGCCCAGTCTGCGAATCAGATTGATCTCTCAAACATTGCTTCCGCAAAGTCTCGTATCGAAGCAAGCACAACTATCACAAGCGCTATTCAGGACAAGCTGGCGCGTGTCCTGTCTCGACCGCGTGAAGATATCGATACTGCGAAACCGATGCACGCTTATGGTGTTGACTCGCTGGTTGCGGTAGAGTTGAGGAATTGGTTCTTAAAGGCGTTGAAGACGGATGTGCCCATCTTTGAGATTTTGGGTGGGAGTGCGATCGAAGCGTTGGGAATGAGTGTGGCAGAGAAGCTTGGGATTGGGAAGTGAGCGTCCGTTTACCGTATAATGAAGTGGTTCTCCTAGATACGAGTATGTCTACTTCCAGCATGTGGTCAAACTGCCAGGCCCCGGCATTTTGCGGGTCACCTGACCTCCATATATATGAATCGTGCCCGTGCGGGGGGTAGCGATTCGTCTCATCTACACCCGAACGCTACAGCCTGTTCATAAGGATACAATCTGATCTTTATTCTGCTTACTATAACCTAGTCTTGACACGAACTGCTAGAACTTATCCAATTGGAAGGATGGCCTGACAACAACAAGAGATATGGATACTATTGTAACATAGATTTAGAGCTCGCATATCTTATCAAACGAACAGGCTAGGAATGGTTGAGACTGCAGTGTTTCGCACTAAGATAGAATAGACCATCGGGATGAATTAGCCAAGACGAACCAGGGTGTTTCTTATTCGACGTAAAAGTCATATGTAGAACGGCATCTAATTTACTACATCTACCTTCCTTGCTCCTACTGATGGCCTGCCCCTACCTCACTACCCTACTTCTTCTCCGCCAGCGTCTTCACCCCCTCGGGCGGATTTCTGATCATCGCAAAGTCCTCCCCCTCGCCCTCAACCCCCTGATACCCAAAGTGCTCGTAGATAACTCTCGCATCGCGCATTGCTTCTAGGTACATCGGTGGAACAGGCTTTTCTTTATCCGCAAGCTCGATGCCGTCGCGCAGCAGAAGCGAGGCTACTCCGCGGCCTTGGTGCTCTGGAAGAACCCAAAGGGGTGCGAGATGCCTAGGGAAAGGGGGTATTAGTATTGAGTGCAGTCTGGTATAGCATGAAATAGGAAGCTGAAGGGAGGACGGGGCGGACGTACCAGTGCCCAGTCCCGCCCATATAGTCCTGCCTAATTCTATCCCACCGCAAAAATGTGTCCTGGTAAGCCGCTATATCCGTTCCGCTCCATAGTTCGTCCTCATACTCCTGCGACCAGCCCATTTTAGCCTTCCAGTCCAGCGCATCACTCGCGTCCTTCCGCCAAAAATTCATAACCTCAGACGCAGTGCGTCCAGGGAGCAGCCAGCCCGCGTGTCCGATGACGCGGTTCGGCGCGGATGCGTCGTATGAGGGCGAAGAGGGGGAGAGGGTCGCTTTTGTCCAACGGGTGTGGGGTTCGGAGATCCAGGGAAGCATGCGCGTGGCGAAGCGGGAGACGCGAAGGTTGTCGTCTGAGGGACGGAGTGAAGAGGGTTCGATCTGGATCACGGGTGTTAGTCGTAGGTAGCAGAAATTAGGGAGCACACAACATACCTTGTCAAACCAAGAGGTGGGGAAGGAGGCGTAATAGCCTTCGGCCTGAAGTTTTGGTTAGCGATATTCTGGTATTCATAGTTGACTTGTCAGTCAGTGTGCGAAGCCGATGTGGAGAGAATCCTGCGAATTGCTCGCAAGCTTGTGGCTCAAGCTTGTCGAACTTGACGGTGTGGTTAGAGGTAAATGCGCGGGGGAAGCTCTTACAAGCGACTGTAAATCGTCCTTGGTAACCTCCGAAATGATGACCTCGCCGGGCTCAAATCGGCGTTGCTGGTTTCTCTGCGGAACGGACATGATTTTGGTCACAATGATTCTGGATAGCTGCTTGGATGCCAAAAGAAAACTACTGGTGATAGCAAGCAAAGCAAGTGGGGGAAGACCCGAGCGTGAAGAGAAGGTCTTAGCACCCGGTAAATTCCTCGGAGCCCGATAGAGTTAAAAGAGGGGTTAATTAAGCCGGATAGGTATCACAAACTCGGTGACAATTCCGCTGTTGGGGGCGCAGTCGCACACGGATTAAACGGGGCCAGCTATAAGTACCAGAGAATATGCGGCACGTAACGTTAGAAACACCGGTGCTGCCGAAACAAATCTGCGGCCATCGTCAATTACATACGACCCCTGCAGTTTTTGGGCGGGGCAGAAGCTAGCCCACTTTACCCGGGCACACGGTTGGCAAATAACAACCCAACAGGCATTGGAGCACAATTTTGTGGTGCGTGAGAAGAGAGTTCGATGCAGTCAGATGCTTGGTTTTGTTTAGTACATCTTATGAGTTTTTGGATGGTTGCACAAGCTTTTCCATGCGCTCAGACCTCTTATGTGGATCCTCGCTAACCTCCGCGTTCATATTTGATTAATCGCTGCCCGCTTACGCTAGCACATAAGTAACTCAAAATATTCTAACCTGAGATCCCAAATATCGGTGTTCATGACTTATTCACTCGTCTCCGAGCTAACCCTGTACGTAGTCGTCTGTCGAATAATCCTTGCCCTACTTGACTGACTCCCCACTTCCCACTCCTCACCCTCTCCTATTGGCACAGTCGATACCTGCGTCTTATGGGATGTCTGGCCCTGGTTGGGTATCTGTTGCTTTTGCACGACACCGAGCTCACTTTCTTCGTCGACTTTCGAGCCGTCATTCTTCCCACTCTTCCCACGTGCGAAAAGCGATCGGCCAGATTTCTTACTCGTTTTCGACTGCTTTGATCCCTTGGAGTCTTTAGAACCATAGTAGTCCTTGACGGTGCCGCCTTGACGCCGTCGAATGTCATCGTTGCCGATCATGCCAGAGTTGACGCTGTCGAGGAAGGGCTTGAGGTAGGGGCCACAAGCGGTTACTATGCCGAAGGTTTGAATTATGGTGATGAGAAGGGAGAAGGTCCAGGAGAGAAAGGGGTCTTCTGTGCGGGAATAGATGATGATGAGTTGGGCTATTGAGGCTGCAACGACGCTGTCGGTGTGAGCAACTTGAGGTCGTTACCAACGCATATGGCTATAAACTTACAACAATCTGCTCATAAAAAAACCAATCGTTATAAATTTACGTTTATTATCGAGCTGAAGTCGGAAAATAATAAAACTGGGGAATAAAGCCAAGGCAGAGTCCAAGACCACGTTGAAGACTTCTACGAACGTATAGAAGCTCAGCCGATCAGTGCATTTGTGACTGATGAATCTCCAGGGCTGCGGCAAGTCGCACTGGAACGCGAAGCCGAAGACAGAGGTCAACATCCACACGCATGCGATCGCGCATAGGCCCCAGGACAAGAGGCGATGCGTGCGGTCCGGCGTAAGCGCCATGACGAAGCCGATGATAGACAGCTTAGCGAAGAACTGGCCCAAGATGAAGAGAATGATGGATGCATAGATTGACTGGCCAACATGTTAGCGATGCTCCTTGAAGCACCAGCCCGCTCGAATGTACCTTTTGCTGGGCAATCAGCTGCGATTCCGTTTCCTCGCCAGTCAATCGCCCCAGGCCGTTTTTTACGCCCATAGAGACTGACATCATTTGGCCTATAGCAAAGATCTATGTATCTTGTCATTATTACCTTCCAATCTTTGGTGTGACAGTAACAGAACGTACGGTTGAAAGGATAATAGCCGCATCATCAAGACCGACAGTCCTTGATTTGGCTTGCCTTGTGCCCAAGCGCGTGAGGACGATTAACACGATGACCACGACGGAAAACCACCCCACCACATTGAGAAGAGATGTGTGGTCATTTGCAGTAACGTATGGATGGGAAGGCGGTAGTGGAGATGGGGCAGGCGCATGCTCGTCCGAAGACATTCTTGCGATGAGTTATCCGCCTACGGCGAACACGAGAAAGTGATTTCGATTAAGAATTTAGAATGCGGATGAAGAGACATGATCAGGATGGAGGAGTGCAAGCCGCGCTGCTCGTGTACTACTACTATATCCAACGCATTTGATCCCCGAGGATAACCAGTAAACACTGCCTGCAAATCGTACCCCTCCCCTGCAGATACAGCGGGGATCACCTCCCCTGCTGCATTAGTATCTTGAGTAGTCGTGTGCAAGTTGCGGCCTCCCGCATGGGGGTAATCCTTCGACTGAGCATGGTCCATGCGCCGAAAAATCATTCGATTGTTCGTGCTGACGCCGTTGAATCTCGTCTTGCGGTTGGCTGTGCATGCAGACGCTTATCATCGCCTGCCTAAGCGAGGACTAACCGGGGGCGCACACGACCCCGATAGCATCAGCTAATTTATTTTTCGGCACGTGTTATACCGCACTCCAACAACCTGTTGTTCTACCCCGTAGACAACTCCCGCTCCTACTCGGTGCTGGAACATCCAACTCCCGCTATTACTCGGTGCTGGAACATCCAACTAACCAAACTGATCGAGAGATGAGCGCGTTAGGAAAATGTGATGCGGCCCCCATTACTCCCGTCGGGAATAGATTCCTGGCAGGCATGTAAGTCCGCATGTGTTGGTGGCTGTTGTATGTCGCAGTCATCTAGTCATTCCGCCAATCACTAACGCTATGTTAAGGAAATGGCCTATGTTATGCGCCTGCGCTACTCGTATTACCTGTAAGTATATTGGCGCTCCACACTTTTGCTGCTCGTATTACCTGTAGATATTTTGGTGTTCCATACCTTTATTAGAAAATGGCGTGTGCAGATCGTTGTCCCTGTTCGTCGCACAGTTCGGCGAGGACCTTCGCGAGACTTACTTGGTTGTTTCGGACACCGAGGTGACTCTCCTTGTTCACCTGCTGTGGCAATTTGAAGCCTTGTGGAGTCGCACTGCCTTTGGGGAAGAATTCATTATACCCTTTTCCTCTTGTCGAATTACGTTCATCCAGATTCTACCAGTGCTAGCCATGCCTCGCGAACATCTTCAGGTCGATACGGTCACAAGTAACAAAGGGGAGGTGCTCACCGAAGCCGTATCTCAATATGATATTGACAACGCGGAGCTAACGAGGCTGGGGAAGAAACCTGTGTTGAAGGTTGCTTTGTATCCCGTCATATGAACTGGGCATATACTAATAGATTTTCAGCGAAATTTCGGATTCGTGTCAATGCTGGCATTTGCTTGTACGGTGATGATTACGTGGGAAGGTGTGCTGTTGTAAGCCTAGCCGGTCATCTTGTGAATGATGCGATACTGAGAAGTTAAAGACTGTTTTCTATTAGCTTCACGAATGGAGGTTTTGCCGGGTCTGTTTACGAATTTATTCTGGTCTGGATGGGAACGCTGGCGTCTTTTTCAACGATGGGGGAGCTAGCTTCTATGTGAGTGAGGATGGCTACAAAGGTCCCATGAAGGTTTTTGAAGAGCTGATGGGCATGTTTAGGGCGCCCACCGCTGGTGGACAGTATCACTGGACATCGATGTTAGCACCAAGATCCTGTCGAAAGTTCTTGAGCTATTTCATTGGTACGCTATCTAACGTACCAAAAAAACATATAACTAACTCATACCAGGCTGGCTCACTATGATCGGATGGCAAGCCATCGTCGCCTCAGGCTGTTATCTTTGCGCTTCACTCGTCCAGGGTCTAATGGTCCTCAACAACACCGCCTACCAGCCGACCGCCTGGCAGGTTATGCTATTATACTGGGCCACTCTAGTTCTTTCGCTTTCGGTAAACACCTTCATCAGCCATCAACTTCCTAACATCGAAAGTCTCATCTTAATTCTGCACACTTTTGGCTTTTTCGCGATTCTGATCCCGATGATTTATTTTGCACCACACGGAGATGCGAAAGAAGTCTTCACGTCTTTCACTAATGGAGGCGGGTGGCCGACTGATGGAATATCCTTCTTGATTGGATGCGTTGGGCCTTGCTTTTCTCTACTTGGTGAGTTTGAACTCAATTATCATAGCTATTGGAATTGCTCACAAAAAAGCAGGAGCGGACAGTGCCGTACACGTAAGTCTCTGTGGCGAAGGCCACTATATTCCTTTTTGTTAACTGGAACAGATGTCGGAAGAAATTCGCAACCCCGCAGTCAATGTCCCAAGGGCTATGGTATTCAGTGTTCTTCTGAACGGAAGCCTAGGCCTCGGTATGCTTATCGCGACCCTCTTCTGTCTCGGCGATGCCGAAACAGTGCTCGCATCAGCAACCCATTACCCCTTTATGGAAATCTTCCACCAAGCTGTTGGTAGCCTTCCCGGCGCTCTCACAATGGCCTCTCTCATCACGACTCTCAACATCTGCGCCACCATCAGCTTCATCGCTACCGCGTCACGCATGACATGGGCCTTTGCCCGCGACCGTGGCACACCGGGCTGGCGAATTCTAAGTAGGGTAAGATATGACCCGCTATTTTTTGTAGAAAACTATCATGCATACTGATATCGCTCTATAGATCGAACCGCGTACCACACTGCCCATAATGTCCATCTCTCTCACCATGCTCATTGCTGTCCTCCTGTCCTTCATAGGCCTCGGCTCTGCCGTCGCGTTCAATAACGTCGTCTCCCTCAGCATAAACGGCCTCTACACATCCTATCTCATCGGCAACGTCCTACTCCTCTACCGGCGAGTCACGGGATCCATAAAGCCGTATTCCTCCACCGACAAGACGCTTACCAACACCATCGACGCCGAGTACTTGACTTGGGGCCCCTGGAAGATCCCCGAGCCCTTCGGCACCATCATTAATGCGTTTGGATGCGTTTATCTCTTCGTAATGCTGGTGTTCAGCTTCTGGCCAATTGGTAACCATCCCTTGCCGGAGAGCATGAACTATAGTAGTTTGATGTGCGGAGCTGTTGCGATTTTTAGCCTGGTGTATTACTTTTGTTGGGGTAGGAGGACGTATACAGGGCCGGTGGTGGAGACCAACGCTATGGAGATGAAGTAAGCATGTTTGAGCGGCGGTGAGCGATTGGCGGACTTTGGTGCAGAATGCGTTGTAATTTTCTCACCCCCGTTAAGCTGAGTAGAAATCATGTTTTACTAGGTTTCCAGTGTTTCGTATCGTTCTCTTGGAACAAGACATACAAAGGCTACTAACGCCGCAGGCATCTGCGTACACTACGTTCAATCCCTACTTACCTCCATAATGTAGGGTGGGCAATCTATTTTCCTTCGTAAGCGTATCCGAAAATAGTGAAATCACATTTCCGACCATAAGGTTCGCATTCCCTTCAGGCAGTAAAACGACGTTTTTCGCGTTCTAGCCTCCTTGGCATCCATGTTTGTGTGACATAACCATGTTCGAGGCACGGACCCTACCCCCCGCACAACTCTGCTCTCAGCTCGGACCCTTGCGTGAATCCGAGGCATGCCTGTGATTGGATGGTGTTGCACCGGTACTATAGGCGATAGCAGGACCGAGAACCGAGTACTAACGACAATGGAAGGTAGCTATGCATGTTCTCCCGCTCGTTGTATAGCTGTGCTGCGGATTGGCGCTCGGGTACCTCTCTTGTAAAAAGCGAAATTACGTGAGCAACCGCCACAGTGCTTACGGATCGCATGTAGGCGTTGTTTTAGGACCCGTTTCTGCATAATTTGAAGTTTTACCCCATGTGACCGAACCTTTGGCTGGAAATTATCAATGTGCGCTGGGGAAAAGTGATGAGCGATGGAGCCTGGTGAGATATTGGCGGCGAGATTGTTCGTTCAGCACCGATTTTAGAGCCATGCGTCATCATGCATCACTAATACCATGCGCTTATACGAATACGCTGTTCGTGTTCAAGGATTTGCATATTCTTTCAAACTAGCGCAGCAATCTCGGTGTCCGAAGATGCTCTGATAAAGAAGCGGTAATCGAATCCAACAAAAAGCTCCAATAACCCTTGCTTCCAGTTTGTCTAGCTTGGTCCCGCACCACAAGCATCAAGCTATCGCCAGTGGAAGGCTCGCAGCCGCTCCGCATTCCTCCCATCGATGCGCGTTTGACGGTCCGATTGATTTATCCTAATTCTTCAAGCACTGAACGCCGACAGTCGAGGAGCCGTCAACCTCAACACCGCCCACGCAAACGTCCACCTCTTCGTCTGAATTAGGATTAGTTTTAGTTTGTAGGCATATTGGTCTTGCGTTATGTACCTTGAGGAACAGGCGCAGCGAAACCCAAGCCCAAAAGGGCGAAGAGAAAGATGCCAGCAAGCTTGAACTGCATGATCGATGGGTGGCGCTTGGTAGCGGGAATATTGGTATGTGATCAAGGAGTTCGCGAGAGAGATCGTCTTAGATAAAGAAGATAATCTTGATGAGCTGTGGTGATAAGGCAGAAGGGAAGTGTGTGTGATACTTATACCATCACGCCCCCCAAGACTTCGCCGAAACCAAGCTCTCAACGATTATGTCAAGCAATGTCAACCAAGCCTGCAGCTGATGATACCAATACATTGCACAGTAGGACAAAAATCCTACAGATGCTCATTCTCCGTGATAGCATTCTCTGAATGGGGTGGATTGGCCGAGAGGAAGAGGAAAGTGCTCAGCACACATCCTTGTGTTTTAATATCGAGCGTAGCATCTTTAACGATTAATGGCTATTCGGATTCCGTGCCACGTGCGTTCGTCTTACATGTAGACTAGCTAGAGCGGGGGTGGCAAGGGAGTGCTAGGATGCTAGCATTTTGCACGGCATCGACCAGCCATCCAACAGACTTATCTATTCACATGGTGGATCGAAATGCTTGCCGAAAGTCTTATCTTCGTTCGATATTGAACAATCCTAGTTCGGGCCACTTCTCGGAGTCCGAGGTGTGATTTGGAATCGATTTTTGCTAGGATAGTATCCAGCCGTCCAACTTGAATCTGGAAGTAAAAAAGGTAGCGGACTTATTTTTGGGGGCGGGATTGCATTGCCTGCCAAAACCAAGTTCCGATATGGACGGAAGAAATTTGACATGGACGAGTTCGCCTCAATCATAGGCCGTTCTGGGCGGACCTAGTCGATCGAGACTGCCCAGCTGCCTTCACCTCATCTTTCCGTGCTAGGGTAATAGAAAGAGAAATAGCGCCGCGCGAATCACTTGGCTACATTTCTGTAGTACACGACCGGTCAGCTGTAGGTGTGACTTGTGTTGCGTCGACTGTGGCACTTCTCGTGTTGCCCACTTTTCGCGTCTCTCTTTTTTTCGTCCTAAAATCTCGCAGTCACGGTTCAGTGTCGTCCTGTTGAGATACCATTTTTTGAATCATGAATGACAGCAATTCAGCAAGCTATTCCAAATTGCTTGGAAATTCGCCCCGCAAGTCGTTCCACGACTCGGACACTGCATCGCTCTCGGACGAAGCCAGTTTCCACCATGAGAGATACCCGCTCCCGTCCCGGAGCAGCTGGAAGAGGCGGGTCTTCAAGTCGATACTTGTCACAATGGCAGTGACGTATGTCTGTGGATCGCTTGCTTTCATGAGCATGATGTACCGGCGTGGGGAGTACCATCTCCGCGCGCCCGACCCGCCGTACAGTGCGTTAGGCCCTTCCCTAGGATACATAGTAAATACAGAGATTGACAGAGAATAGCGCCGGCGGCAGATGTCGTACGATACATAACGGTCAAATCGGCGGATGGGTATGATAAAGATCTGCAAGGGTTTCCGTCCGAGGCGCATGATAAAGCGTGGCTGGACCTTGTTTCCCGTATGTCCCTAAATCTGATGCATTGAGGAGAAGCGGAGAACTCAAAATGTGACAGCTTCACTATCCCGTGCGTCGTACGAGGAGATGAGTCTTGGACACGAGGATCCGGAACACTCAGTTGCGGTTGGTGATGGGAAGGGTGGATACATGGTGTCGCTTGGTGTGTATCACGAGCTTCACTGCCTGGTTCGTAACTTTCATTGATATGAGCGGGAAAGACGGCACACAGTACTAATACCACCAAGCGCCGTCTGAAACTCTACCTCCACAAAGAGCACTACTATCCCAAGCTCGCCCACGGCTCAGACGAAGACACATATGAGCTCAACCATCTGAGTAAGTTCCAGCCATGCTATTTCAACACGCCTTCTTACTAAGTTGGGAATAGATCACTGCCTCGAAGCCATCCGGCTCTCGCTGATGTGCGCGGGAAACACGGCACTGTATTCGTTCCAATGGCCTGATTCAAACGAGAAGGTGCGCAAGCCGAAGACAAAAACAAATTCGGAGCGCACGTGCGTTGATTGGGAAGCTCTCGATACGTGGGCGCGCAATCGGTCGATTGGAATGAATCCGAATTTGAAGAGGCCGGTTGTGGAGCTTGATCATGCGCATATGGCGCATAGTCAAGGGAAAAGTGATTGAGTATAGAGATGGATAACGAAAATGGCCCTCATTGTGCAAGAGAGCTCTGAGGGTTTAAGATTGTGAAATGCATGGTGCGGTTATGGTTGAGCGCGTAGGAGCATTTTCACTACAGGTTCTATAGTTTTATGTTGACCTCTCACATTACATCGCATCACAACCACGCGGCTGCCCACTGCTGCCTTCGCTAGCGCGATGGCTGCCTACTCTGCTAAATCTCTTTCAAAAAAAGGTATTTCGTCCCGAATACCATAAAATGCAAGAAGGTTGTTGAAACCAAAGGGGTTGCAGTGGTTACCTGAGGTGTTACGGCGTGACTGCGAAGGCAGCGGCCCGAGCCTCATGAAGAGGGCGTGGCACATTGCATGAGAAAAGGGTCAGTAATTGATTATCGCTGCCATTGTGGGCTTTTATTCAAAATATTATTGTCGTCGCTCTTGATAATGCGAATCTAAATGAATATCACTCCAGAATAATTCTCCCTAGCTGCTCCACCATCGCATAAAAAGTAGTCTGCGGGTGTCCACCCAACGGAATCGGAACCACGCTAGCATCAGCTACACGCACACCCATAACTCCCATGACTCGGCCATCGGCATCAACAACTGTTCCCATCGCCGCAGTGCCACCTGAGTGATGATGCTGCATTCCCGTACGTTCAATACGATCCTGAAGGATGTCGTCGCTCACGTCTGGCGTTAACGTTTGAAGGCCCTCTAGCCCTGATTCTGATGGCGGTGTCTCATTCAGAACGAACTTCTTCATAGCCTCGGTGTCTAACAGGGAAGAAAGCGTGCGACGAGGTGCGTACTTCAGCGTTTCTCAGTCGAGTTCCGAAGAGAGGTATTTCGGTAGGAGACGCTGGTTGCAACGAAACGTTTCCGCGTGACTGAGCAAGGAGCAACATGGTGGAGGTTGCGATGTGGCTGCCATCTACTGGGATTCCGGGGATGCCTGGCGGCACATAGACTGTCAATATTTCGTAGAGTTTGCGATTTTGAGCATCCGGAGCACCCAACACATGCTTTTCTAGAAACTCTGCGGGTAGAGTCTCGCTCATAACCCAATCGTATAGTAGCCCTTTAAATAGTGACGGTGTGGCCCATGTCGCACCTCCCAAAGCATGAGCTTGGGCGGTCTCCCGTAATCTAAGGGCCATGTAAACGGCAAAGCGATCAAAGATTCCCTCCTCAATACCGGTAGAAGCGTGGACTACAGGTATTTTAAACTTCTCCAGGGTACTAGATTTCCGATGCCAGAGACCATAAGCAATTGCGAAGTTCGATAAGCCCCTGCACACAGGACTACTTCCTATTTTACCATGATCCTGCGACCATCAGCGAGAAGAATGCCAGTCGCACGGATTTCTGCGAATGCTACACGCTGAACAAGAGTATTGGTGAGTACATCCACATTGTCCAGGCTGTATACAATCTGTGGAGGTTGACGGATCCCTTCTTCTGTTCTTTGAGATAGTTAAGCAATTTGTATTAGCGAGTTTCCCGAAATCGGCAGACAAGTTCAGCAAAGATGGAAAGATGGATTCGTTATTGGCAGGGTTGAAGGATGCTATGGGGGCCATGGTGTAAAGAGACATCTTTCGTAGCTTATGGTGCGGCAATCAATCTGATTACTAGAAGAGAAAGCCCTCGAATTTGCTTATGTAGCGTAACCGCTCTGTTCAACCTGCCCTCCATATGTGTTACTATGCCCTCTGGAGTTGTATTGAGAGTCGTAGCTAATGGCGAGCTTCTCTCCTATTATAATACGTATCCGTCTTTTATGGTTCGCAGGATTGCAACATTTGAGCATCGCGCAACTGCGTCATGAGGAAATTAATTAATATATCAGACCAGTTTAACAGCTCAATCGGATTATTGCTTGGGTCATGCATTCATTCATTGCTCGTTCTTTTGTTGGCCTCAATGCATTTCGTCTTTAGCAATAGGTGCATACGCCGCGCCGGACTAATGTCCGCCTTGATAACCCTCACACCCACCCCAAGCTACAGCTTGCGATCACAAGCTCCCCCAACCAAATCGTCGGACACTCTGCAAATAGCAGCACAATCCTTAGTTTTGGTACCGGGCATCGGTGAAACCCGACGGCTATTCCGGCTTCACCCGCCCCAGCAGGAGCTTCTCACCTCTGTAACCGGATCAAGCAACATATGCTACATCCACCCATCCACTCCTTGCGGACCGTGATCTCTCCAGCCTTCGGATGCGCGACAACGTTACATTTCAAAAACCGGTCATAATTCCTCGCACGCAGCTGTAGCGAAGGAGCACTGCGAGAGATAGGTGCGGAAATTATCATTCGTCCAACCTACGCGAACGCCGCATCACTAGCCCCCAGGCGCATAGTGTTGCTTTTCGCTTTGGGGGATGGGGGTGGATGAACAGACTGCCAGAGCACCCCCCTCTTCTCCATACCCACGCTGCTTGCGATTCCTGTTACATTCCAGAAGTTTACGCCCTTTCATCCTCCCCCGGGCTGTGTCTCACTTCCATCGTGTATCATCATCCTTCCAAGACACACAACTGCCGAATTACCTTTACTGTCCTAATCAGCCACCAATATGCACGGACGTCTGCTCTTGCTCGTTGCCTCCATAGCAATCTCTGTTGCGGCCGTCCGCCCCGAAAGTCGCCGTAGGTTTTACATTTCTCCCAGGCGCTCATGCTGATCACATATGATGTAGGTCATCCAACGTGAACCTCTTCCAGCAAATGCTATTGACAATCGTTTTGCATCCACGCCTCTTGGGCGACAACTAGTCATTGACGTGAACCATTTCGTTTCCAGACTTTCTCAATTCTCATATCCAACCAGGCGGTGCTCGATTGTTTTTATTCGGTGTCACCGGAGAGAAGTGGTTGCCAGAGACTCTCCAGCCTTTCTTAGGAAGTATTTTAGCTCTCAATCCTTTCACTTTAGCTCGAGATGTGCCGTCGGAAGCTCGATTTACGATGCGCTCCTGGTATTGATCCGGTAGCCCGTACAGCAACGTTGCGAGCGCCGATGTCTTCCAAATTTCAAGCCGGTCTTGCTTTTTTGAAGCCTTCATTATCGTTGCCGGAAGGAATATCAAGCTGAGAAAGAGAAGAGCAAGCGGTAAGGTAAGCCATGCCCAGCGTACCCAGACGAAATTTTGTTTGTTGAAAGCCTGGCCATCGATCATCTCTTTGCTACCAGAAGATCGAATCGCATTCGTGAGAGCAGTCGCAAGTCTCTCCATGTGGTTTGTCACATTATTAGGAAGCATCCAGGGGTTGATGTTCTCTAGAGACCGTAGCATCGGCCCTTTTGAGTAGAGCTTGTACCTCATAAACGGCTTTGCATTAATGTTTGCAACCGTCACGAACGAGGGAAATGCATCGTCGAAGGTAAAGATTGTTAAGAATGCGGTCTTGTTCGAAACTCCGTACGACGATACGTTATGACCGTTCAAGGGCGCTTCAATCGAAATGTTCAAAATGTATACGTCATTGGTGCCGTTCACCTCACCACCCCCTCCTTCATAGCGAGATGACGTCCAAGGAAAGGGTCCGTCTGTGGTGTTTGTGAAAGTCTGTATTACTTCCTCCTCATATGTGGCCAAATAGTAGGAAGATTTGTAATTAAGGGTGACAGTGGTAGCGTCGTCGCTATAACAGTCGGGGTATCTGGCGGTTGCTTACCTACGAGGTTCGTTAGAACCGGCCTGCACAATATATTCAAAGGCGAATCAGACTCCAGAGTATTTGCCGAAGCTTTCCGGTGAAATGGGTGCACGACGGTGTTATCACCGAAAGTGTTTGCAGCGATGTTTTGATGTTCCTGTCCGTGCATAAGCTTACCTAAAGTAGAATAACTGCTCGGCATGTCGGCGAAATTATCTGCCCGTGACCCCAGCGGCGAGCGCTCTCCATCTTGACTTTAGAAGAACAACACATCCTCACCAACCTGCTGCGGTGGCAAGCCGTCACAAGGTCAGTGCCGGAGCGGGTCGGCCGCCCTCCTTGCGTGTGGAGGCGATCTGGTGGCAATACAAGGTGCCACATCGCGTATATTACCGTACCATTGCTCGTAAGCATGCTGACACAGCTCTACTTATCTCACATTTGCACTAGCCTAATACCGTTGCACGCTGGAGAACAGCCTCATCATCCTCATCTACAGCTCAGGAACGACAGGGTTGCCAAAAGGTACGTTCTGCCACTACCGGATCTATTAATTGTCCACTGAACATTTTAGGCGTCAAACTGTCCCATCGCAATGTCGTCGCACAGGTCGTGATAACAGGAGACCAGTTCAAGGGATGGAGATCAACAACGAACCTATCGTTTCAGTACCGGACACTTGGGCACCTTCCCGTGGCACATATTGCTGGTATTCAAGGCTATCTCGTCAATCCCTTCTACCAGGGTGGTTCTGTCTATTGGATGCCCCGCTTCGACTTTCCTAACTTTCTCGCCTACAACCGCGAGTACAATGTCACGATCTTATTTATCGTTCCGCCTATCTACCTCCTGATAGCCAAGACTCCCGAGGTTACAGATCAATTCAAATCCTTGGAGATTGCAGTGAGTGGCGCGGCGCCCCTTGGCAAAGAGCTGCAGCACGCCGCGAGCACGAAGCTGGGCGGTCCGGATTGCTTTATCAGTCAGACTTGGGGATTGCCGGAAACAACAGGCTCAGCGACTATGATGCCGTATGGTACGACCGACGACACGGGCTCCGTCGCCCCACTCATGCCAAACATGCTCGCTCGTATGATCGACGATCATGGCAAGGATGTCGAGCCTGGGCAGCCGGGCGAGGTGATCGTGAAGGGGCCTGTGGTGTGCAAAGGCTATCACAAGAACGACGCGGCAAACGAGGAAGCTTTTACAGAAGACTGGTTTCATACTGGCGATATTGCGGAATTCCGAAATGGACTCTTCTACATTGTCGATCGCAAGAAGGAACTCATCAAGTACAAGGGGATACATGTTGCGCCAGCCGAGTTGGAAGCGTTGCTTCTCAATCACCGAGACATATTGGATGCGGCGGTCATTGGCGTTCCTACCGACGATGGACACAACGAGGTTCCCGGAGCCTATGTTGTTGCGGATCAGAAAAAGATCTCGGGCCAGCAGATCATGGATTATGTCAAGGCGAATGCGGCGAGTCACAAGCAGTTGAGGGGAGGAGTCATGTTTCTCGATGCTGTGCCGAACAGTCCGAGTGGGAAGATTTTGAGGAAGGACCTGCGCGTGCTGGCGAAGAGGGAAAAGGGTGCGAAGCTTTAGTCACTAACACGGTTCAAAATACTGTCTCACCCGTTACATTTCCGCTCCCGCCAAGGTGCAAATCAGCAAGCCTTGGCTTGCGCTAAAGTCATCGCTGTGGGTATCATGCTCCTCGCAGCTTCCTCTTATAGTACTGCAAGCGACGGACTCTACTGCGAGCTGAGCAATAAGGGGCCAAATGTGCTAGCTGAGGCTTAGCCGCGCTGTATGCCTTTTCCGTCCGACCGGTTTACATCTCATGCTGTGCTGAGACTGAGGTCGTGGACTAATCCCTACTCGACTCCTATTTGCCTGCTATTTTCGTTTGGCCGTTTACGGCAAATCTGGTACGGAGACGGACGGCGTAAACTAATCCACATTCTATCCTGACTCGACCTTTTACGTGCCCTCTGAGGTCCGAAAATGAGGGTAGTATTTTAGGATAGTGTATAAATTGGATACTTGATCACGGTCTCATCTCTTCATTACTTTGCGTTCCATCAGCGTGTACTTTCACGATGTGGGTCAATCCGCTTCACTTGACGATTGCAGCCCTTACCCTACTTCTATACGTTACAGTCGCAGCACCGACCCACCAAACCCTCGAGGATGGCACAGTCTTGATCAGCAACAGCGAGCACGGGATGACAAAGAGAAGCGTATTCTTGCGGGGCTGGTCCGGCTGCGATGAGCCGCAGAAGAACGAGATCATCAACTCGTGGAAGATGATGTTGGAAATGGCCAACAAGATCAAAGACAAGATCGACTTCGAGGAAGTCGTAGCAAGAGACTTTTTCGGAGATCCAGAAGCCAATAGGTTCCAGGATAGCATCAGGCTTCTTATCCAGCACGTCACGACCTGGACCTTTGGATCCGTTTTTGCATGGCACTTGGAAATGGGCTGCGACGACAGGGACCGTAGAATTACGATCAGGGAGCATGGCGGTGATGAATCATTTGGCTGTCCTCGAGGTACGGCTAAAGAAGACTACTACAAATGTAAGTACTTGTTGGTCTTGGGCCCAAGTTGACTGAACGCTAAAGTCTTGTTAGGTAATAGCCGGTGCTGGCAACCAAGGACATACGCCGACGGATCCGTATACAGCTGGAGCTACAGAGCTGTTGCGTACGCGCAGCAAGGCCCTGGAGGTCAAGAACCTATCGCGTACATGAACTGGTGTCCAAAGTGGTTCACCTTGCCGAAGTGCGTTGACGCGTACAACAAGAATTCCAGGTCAAAATTACATGACAAATGGGATTTGAACTACTACGTGTGTAAAGGTATTTACGTTTAACGTCTAGTCTAGACGTAGTATGATTGACGGTGCGTAGAGTCAACTATGATGCATGAGCTTATGCACGTGGATGCGCATGCGACCGACGCCACGCACAACAAGATCGAGCATGTTATGGATAGGAGGATCAAAATATACGACTCAGACTACAACAAGGACAAGGTCGTACAAGCATACGGGGCTCTCTACACCAAAGTGCTCGCTAATTGGGGGAAATTGTTAGGTGGATTATTCGTGGCTACGAACGGTATGCTTGCTCCTCGTAGAGATGACAGTTGGCCATACTAACGCCCCCAGCCGACAATCTTGCATTTTACTTCCTCGCGAAATGGATTCAGGAAACTGGCGGCTATTACCCCCATCTCCCCAGAACGAACGACAGGCCGGTCGAATCGCCAGGACTAACAGATCCAAATTCAGCTGGCGAACTCCCCCCCGACGTAGGCCCTCCAAACCGGGACCCACAAGAGGTGGAACGAGTCCCGGCTGCCATCGATACACCAGATCGGTGGGATCCAATCATAATTGCCAACGGTAAAGTGGCGACCGGCGACATCAACGACCTAGTGAGTGCACTTGGTCTAGGCCACGACACTGCTGCTGTCGGCTCCACGTATGTGTTCGCCGACCCTAATCTCGACTGCTTCGACTTGGCGGCAGCTGCCGAGGATAGTACGCCGGGTTGCTACACCCGCGACAATGACAAGAATGCTGCCATCGAACTGGACGCCAGCATTGGATTTCCCCCGCAAGTGCCGCCTAAGCCCACACCAACGCCTGAGCTGAAATTTTCTTTGAACATTATACTCGAACAGACGGACTGGATGCACGGCCAGGTCCTCCGCCGCGAGATGAAGTGGCTCTTCTACCCTACTGTATTCGGTACTGCGTCCCAATGCAGCGACCATCCGGAGCCGGCCGCGGTAGCCACCAACGTGCCAAACACGGTCCGAGGCGTCGAGAACGGATATATGACGAGAGGGTGTCCGGTTCTATATAACGAAGACCTAAACAAGACACCTGCAGGCTGCAGCGGTCCTAATTATATCAACGACATTCCTTTTCCGGGCGGTACGTACAACTTTCGCATAGACGGAGAAGACTGCCAGTACTTGAACAATGGGCAAGGTAATGCGGGCGCCGTTTGGTGTGGTGACAAGTACAAGAGTGGGTGTAAAGCGCACGACGACAAGGACAAAGCAAACTTGGACGGTGTGAAGACGTGCGACAATCTGTCTCGTCCTAACAATGGTGACCCCATGACGCCGGGCAAACAGGTTTCGCATCGTGCTGTTGTTGCCTGCGAGTGGTGAGGGCTTCGAGTTGATAAGGGTGGTTTTCGGGATTGCGGTATGGTGTTTACAATCCTCCGGCTGTTTGTTGTTTGCCTTACGTTATTCATTGCCCCTTGCCTGCTTATGTATCTGAATATATATTATCAGGAGAAAAAAAGGTCGGTTTAGCAAAAGGGTACTCTTATAGTAAAAGATAGTTTTTAATAAGCAGTACCCAGCGCATTTCGGTAAAGACATGGACCATCCATATAAGGCCTTTCTGTTGTCTATGAGTGTGTGTAATGACTAGCCCTACCTATTAACTCTACAGTTATGTCGTCTTAACTATGGAGTACACCTCTGAGGGTAAGGCGAGCCGCGAACAATACTTATAAGAAGCTATTAAAGACCTTCTATAGAAAATTAACTAAGCTATGTCTTAAATACGACACTCACGTATACTTCTTGGCCTATTAGAAGAGGCGATTTAATAGCTTCGTCTTAATCGACTAGATAGGCTAGTCTTAGACACTTCTAGGCTAAGAAGTTCTCGTAGGCTACCTTTTATAAACCTATGTTACTAAGACTAATCCTCTACTAGGAAAAAATATACCTGTTACTAGTAATATAGTTACTAGCTTCCCCTCCCCCAGGAGCTTGGGCCACTACTCGGCGTGACGTCACGTTGGCTCCTGGGCTGGCTGTGTTTTTCTTGATTCTAATCACCTTATTGTGTTTCAATGTTTCGACATCTCACGCAATAGCACAGGTAGCAACTATACGACAATGGCAGCTCCCAATTTACTAATAATATATGTAAACAGTTAAACGCGCCAACAACCCACTCCTACCTATCCCTACCGGTTCCTCCATATTCGATCCCCTACGCTATCGTTCGTATCGTATCCACTATAGATACCAGCTCCATCTTCCACGTTAGGTATTCGCTCCCTCGATAGCCTCTTAAGAAGGCCGATTCCTCCTTCCTTAACAGTCTTCCCTATACAAGCTTTTCCTCTAGCCTACGCAGACGGTATAGCTGCCTCTGGACGAAACGCCTATTCTCGTTATATAGGGCCTTGGATAGGAATATAATACAGATAACTACCAATAGCTGTACGAGAATCCTGTCGCCGCTCGTTCCCTCGAATATATCCAACGTATAGTTGGTTTTATACTAATAGTTGTTATAATCGAGGAGCCCTGTCGACAGCACCTCCCTCCTATAACGCCGGGGATGCTCCGCCGCGATATTCGAAATATTTAGAGCACTATACTCGAATAGGCTGTTGTGCTCTAGTACCTCCTGCTAAAGGACTAGGCGAACGATCGTTGGTGAAGACATCTGGTTAATAGGTATTGATGGTAAGTTTGAGGAAGAGGTAAGGAAGCTGGCTGAGGATAAGAGATAGATGTAAGTGGGATGCTGGTATTATCGCGGGTAATTTTTATACTGTGGGTGGTAGGTGGTAGTGTTGGTACGCTAACTCCTCGCTACCGCTGTTGGTCTCCCAACGCTCTGTGGTTCGGCATCATATATCATTTCTCGTCCAACGCCTCAATGTTCGAAACATCACCTCGTCGTACTGTATACAGCTCTACAGCTCTATTATCGTGTATAAGGTGTAGGTATAGCACCTTTACTGTGTACAAACTCCTACTATGTTTCGTGCGGACCTCACAAAAGAGACTCCCACTATGCAAATCCAAACAAAGAGCAAATCCAAACAAAATAAGCCCGGATGAGTATCCTCGCAAGATTTCACTTAGACTCTAAACAGACAAACTTTGTACGAGGAAAAGTTCGGGATACATGTACCGCACCCGCACCAGTGCGTCAGTATACAATAATAATAGACTCAGGAGCTCAGCGACACTCATTACTTCCCTTCTCAAAGTCATGTTAATACATCCTCTACCTCGGGATCTGTCTAAAGCCGTGCGAAAAACGCTCGTTAGTATCTTTTATGACTATACGAGACTTGAATTCGGGACAAATGAATCGTAGCTTACGCATCGAAAAGAGCGAATTTTGCTGAACGGATTTGGCTGGGGCTTGTTGCTATTCGGAGCACCGTAGTACTCAGGAATGTAGACCTTATTATCGCCCTCGTTGGGCCCCATCTCGGACTTGCAGTCGTTTGCCAAGTAGAAGACGTATTTAACCTCCTTACCGCTACCGCCGCGATCCCAGATGACACCCGAGGGGACCAGCGTACTATAATCGCCCGTATGGTCAGAAGTACAACCCTCCTTCAGCGGGCCCTCGGGTCCACTATTTTTCTACCGGTACTCATCGCACCGAAGGGCGCCTTCCCAGTCGGTTGCCGAGTTGGTGAAGCTGAAGCAGTCTTGAGATCGGCCCTAGAGGAGGCGGAGCCTCGTACTCTCTTTCGGCTCGCATTTTACTTGGTGCTCTGCGATGGAGACTTGATGCATGCGTCAGCGCTGGTAAAAACGCAGTCCCTGTAATAACATGGTAGGTGCTTCAGAGGGTGATGCGGTTTCGGCAACTTACCTCGCCAGGGCTGGGCTGTCCCTATGAGGGAGGCAATGGTAGTCACGACAAGAGCTGAGAAATACATCGAGAAAATGGTCGTTATAGCCCTTGCTGTCTGGGTTGTGTCGATCTTCGATCGAGGTTGTAGGCGTCGAGGTTGAGAACGAATGCTCAAGTAAACCTGTGCTATACACTTCTGTGGTGGGAACAAGGTCGCCTAAATACTTCTTCTGTGTTAACCTGGACTTCTAGGATGTGGTCCTCCCTCTAGCGTCTGCGCCTCTGTGATGTCTGCGCCTTTTCTAAAGGTTCACGTGCCCTACACTCATACCCGTCTCATATCCGCGCCTCCACCTGTCTCATATCCGTGCCTCCACCTGTCTCGCATCCACGCCTCCGCCTGTCTCGTATTCGTGCCTCTTCCTGTCGCGCCGCATTCTTTGGGTATTACGCCCCGGGCGTATACCCCAGAGAGTGGGGCCAACAAAGCTTTTGGAGTGGGCGTAATAGCCAAGGCGGGCGTATTATTATGGCTCGTTTCTTAATTTAGTTAGCGTTTCCGGCGTAATACCCAGAGAATACGGTATATTTACGCCTCTCCCTGTCTTGTGTCTACGCCTCTACCTGTCTTCTATCTACGCCTCTCCTTGTCTTATCTCTACGCCTCTCCTTGTCTTATATCTACGTCTCTTACTCTCCTCCATCCCCTAGCCGTACACTCCATCCTTCTTCATCCTCTGCGATTACAGTTCCTAGGTTGTTTTCCTTCTATGCCCCTTCCTTCTCTTACTCATCTGCGCCTGTCTGATATCCACGCCGTCTTACTTTTCTATCTCTGGACGACTTACGCCTCCGCCACTTTAGTGGGATATAGGCTGCCTAATTACTAGCACATCTATTAGTAGTACCTACTCTTTGCGATGGATCGCTTTACAGACATAAAAGAGGACGGTCTCTACCTCCTTATTTATCCGTGGAATAGGAATTTACTCTAAGAAAACCCCAAAGTTTATAAAATACGCCTCGAATTATCTCTTCTTACTTATACGCGAACCTATAAAATAATCTCTCCCCGGAAGCTTTTGCTAGCCGTCGTAATCTCTTATACCCTTGTGACCTCAGGCTACTTCGTCCTAGGTGCCTCAAGTATAAAGGATGAGGTATCCCCGTTGCTGGAGGAGAAATCTGATAAGTATTGGGCCGAGAGGACTGATCTGGTCGTTCGCGACGACGATGTTTCGTCAGATATCGACTTTCCAGACACCAACCCGAACACGAACATCACGGGTAAGCTTCATCTTTTCCTGGCACTTTTGCAGCTAATACTCACGCTTCGATATCGAAGCTCTACAGGTCCGGGATGAAAATAACCGTATGTGGGATTGGGCGGGAGCGGACATGCGCAGACGTCTCAATATGGCCGACAAGACCGCCTTCTTCGTTAGCTACGGCCCTTCCTTGCTCGGATTGTACTATTCATGCAAGGATTATAAAGAAGAGGGCGGTGCTATAAATGGCTTTATGTGCATAGTTTCTGCTATTGCTAGTATCTGGACCACCTTCTTGCTCTTCGATAAGGCCGCCCTTAGTGCGATCTGGGTTGGCAATCTCGCAAAGACTTATATCGAAAACTGGGCTATGGGTAAACGCGGCCTCGAAGTATAGCGTGCACTGGACGAATACTCTGCCCTCCTCGGAATGGAGGTGCGCTATCTAGGCTTCTGGAACGATACAGCCGCGCCTGGGTTTCGCAACTTGAAGAGGAGTACCGTGACGGACAACGACCCGACCCCTGTCTTTGGGATCAGTACTCACGGCTTCCATTTTCATTTCGCGCACCGTGGCGAGATCGACGGCCAGCCGCTAATGCGCTTCGGTTTCGACGTTGACGACGGTCTCAGTGACGATGGGCTAGGTAAACGGCATCGCGGGGGCGATTACTTTTTTACTAAGGGCGGCATCGATTTCCGGTTTGATCCGGAGGACCCGCTCGAGCCGGGCTGGTGGAAGGACGACGACGAGCACTTCGGCTGGCTGGTTGAGCAGATCAACTGCCTGATGACCGAAGTGATATTCTTCGGGAAAAAAATGGTGGATGTAAACGGTATCTACTTCCAACTGTACGATAATATGAGGGGAAGTACCGTTGCAACGGCGGCCATGGCGACTTTCGAGGAAGGTGGGGAGAGCGCGATCAGGGAGATGGCAGACAAGGTGGCTACTGGGGGCTTTGAAATTAACAGAAACTGCATGGAGATAGGGAAATTTGACATCTGGGGATAGATTGTCGAAGACGAGCTAGATAATCTCTTCCTCGTATTGTCCTCTACAACGCGCAAAAGCTCACAGCAAGTCTTGTAATCCTCGCGCCTCTCCCATCTATCCAGGATGATTTCTTTGTTCTGAACAATGTCTCCCCATCTGTTGCTCAACTAGGCGTACATGAATGCACGACGGCCAGGCTCGTTGCTGCCTAGGGGAAAGTCCAAAGTATCGATGCTGCTTAAGCGAATCACCTCGTTACCCTCGCTGAGATCAAATAGTTCGTACCAACCGTACAGCTCTTTACGCATCCTGTCCGTGCTGGCAACGGTCTCGCACAGCAGCGATGATCTGCTTTCGCAAAAACTACTGCTAAAGAATTCTACCCACAGTGTCTCGTTCAGGTTCCAAAAAGTATGACGATATCTCGTCGTATCAGAGGCCATGCAGTCGATAAAGCGTAACGTCTAAAGTATCTCCCTCGTGTATTGAGTATCGTGCAAAGCCGCTTGTTTATAAAGAGAAAGAGGCAAGACAGCTCGATATGTATTAGCTCTGGCATCTGGTGCGAACAGAAAGGGAATTGCAAATGGTTATCCGAGCCGTGTTATCCAATCACACTACCGATGTAGGAGCCGTACTTGAATGTCGTGACGCTTACTACGGACTAAAACCCGTATTATTAATACGGAAAAGCCTCTCTAAAAACCCTACATCGTTAACGTAGCCAAACCTCTAACCTATACTGTAAGTAGGTGTAGAAGTGTGGTGTATCGAATGTCTGAATTGATATATTTATATACAGCCGTGAGGTTGAAGCAATCAGACGCCCTTAAGTATTAAGCGAGCTTAGCCATCCAGCGAGCCGCTGTCATCTAACATAGGCCCTAGCCGCTTACATATACCTATAACGTGTTGGATCACCGACTGGGTCAGATCACCGAACGGATCAAAATCTCCTGGCACCAACAACACATAATACAACGCGTCATTTCTCAACAAAAACAACCAAATCAGCCTCTGCAACAGGGTAAAATAGGAATCGCTATTCAGGCCAACAAGAAAGGCTGATTTAAAAGCCTCTGATGCGCTGCTGATGCGTATAATAATATAAACTTTTCTATCCTTCACCGAAGACACACCGGTATCCTCGCCCGGGCCGATTGCCAGCCCAATTGTTAGAAGCTTACTGCGACCGAAGAGCAAACGATTATCCGATACATTCTCGACCCTCGTTTCGCGAGGATTTGCGCCCCGGTTGTGCGAGGTAGCAGATATGGTGGTCGCTGGTACAAGACCAATACAATACGCAGTGCTAGGCAACGAAGGATCGAGGTGGGTGATAGTCAATATGACTGACCCAAATCTATGAGACCTGCTTATCCCTTGTCTAACACCATGCTTAACATAGGAAATAAAGTGTAGTATACTACCGTACTATACAAGCGTCCGATACGGCGAACTGAATAGGATCAGAGGCCTCGCGTAGCAGGGCGGTTCCGGCGTCGTGCACCTCTTAATTGGCAGCGCACTGGCCGAGGCTCGTTAATAGGCAGCTTGCCTTGTCGTCGATCATGGGGTAGGAGACGGCATCCTTAGATGCCACCGTTCTTCGGCTTCCTCTTCATCAGCCCTTGCTAGATCTTGTTGGTTCGGCTGTGGCCGTCTGGTGCTTTTCGCGAATTCAATCGTCGCTCGAACCACCTCAATGTCTGGTTTCTAACGCTCTATGGGTCCATCGATGCTCTGTCCTCCCTCTCGTCTGCTCGAATATTCTCCCAGCGTGTATTACGGGTCTCTGAACCGCTTTCTATGCTGCTGCCTTAGTTTCACTCTTTGCTGCTCCCATCTGCGGCATAGGAAGAGGAAATGCGCTATTGACTCTGTGAGCCCGCAGTCGCAAGATGCCATCTCAGATGCTTTGATCTTGTGCAGATACTCGTTGAGGAATGTCTTGCCCGTCCGTAGCTGCGTGAGGATAGCAGCCTCCGCGCTGTTCAGCTGTCGGTAAAGCGATATATAATGAGCCACGAATCCCTTAGATAGTCTCCGTAGTCAATACAACATTGTCTCTCACAATACATATTGCCCACTACACCATGTGCTCTTGACTAAGTCACAACTCTTCTATACCTCTCCAACCTCGGTGCCACCCGGCCCCCCACATATAAGGCGACCAAGTACCATCTTACTATACCAATAGGATACAGTCATGCGTCAAAAGTCTGGTTCGCCAAGCCCCCATCAAAATGCGACACCTATCAACACCAACACTTCAGCTATCTACAACATGCCCCTACAACGCTCCTTTGGTATAGAAATTAGTGGAAATCGTCGCCCTAATGGAGAGCTATCTATTAACGCGCGTAATATTCTGCGAGTTTGACGGCGCGATGGCTGCTACTCATTCAACGAGCCTGGGAGGTTGTTCTGGTGACCCTACCGTTCCCAGGAACTAGTTTAAGCACGGTACTAGGACCAAAAAGGAAAGTCTTGGCTGTTCGCTAGAAATCTGGTGAGCCACGTAGCTACCCTTAACCCATCGACCATTATTCCTTAAGATCACC
Organism: Darksidea phi; assembly: GCA_030770425.1. Taxonomy (NCBI): domain Eukaryota; kingdom Fungi; phylum Ascomycota; class Dothideomycetes; order Pleosporales; family Lentitheciaceae; genus Darksidea; species Darksidea phi. Next base: position 61,823 of record JASJFT010000154.1, on the reverse strand, counting down.
TTCATCAACACCAGAAACACACTCATCGACCGATTTCATCATGCTATCCCAGGTGCGCAACCAGGTCGAATCATGGTGGCAAAAAACGCCTATCCCAGTGACTGCATCCGCGCAGACGAGGCCCAGATTCCAGAAATGGCACCGCTTTCACCAAGGACATTGGACTCCACTCGTCGGCGAAGCTCAAGCCGGCGGAATCAGACATCAGTGGGCAGGCGTATTTCATCTTGTCAGCTGGAACGTCAATGCCGACGCACCATCACCGAGTTCTCGCATGTCCGCACTTCTCCGAGTTGTTGAGACGACGACTAGCGCCGATATAATATTCCTTCAGGAGGTCTCTAAGGATGCGCTCACAACATTATTGTCAAATCCTTGGATACAGCAGCATTGGCATACAAGCGAAGCCAACCCCTCCACTTTTGGAAAACAATTGTTTACGACTGTCACCTTGATATCAAAGTCATGTCTTGCCACTCATTCCGTCTCGCTCGGCGCCATCTGGAGAGTACCATTGCCGAGCCGTTTTGGGCGCGATGCGTTGTGTTGTGACTTGCTCATCAATCCATCCAGTGGGCGCTCCCTCAGGATCCGTCTTATCAACGTTCATCTTGACTCATTGCCAATCAACCCTTCGTGGAGACCGCAGCAGCTCTCTCTCGTTGCCTCTTATCTTTGCACAGCTGGCCGTGGGTTGGTTGCCGGCGACTTCAATCCTGTTCTCCCTGAAGACGACGGCATCGTTTCCAGTAACGGTCTTGTGGACGCATGGGCTCGTCTCCACCCAACTGATCCAGGCTTTACTTGGGGTGCACACGGTGAAAATTATTTTCCGCCGAACCGTCTCGACAAAGTTGCCCTGTTCAATCTTACCCCTTCAAGCATGCGCATCTTGCCGACATGCTCATTCGCCAACCAGAGTACTGGGGATATTGCAGGCAAAGGCTCAGATTCCACAGCGCATTTCAGCGACCATTTTGGTCTTTTTTGCGAATTTGGCTGGGCTGAAGATCCACCAACATCGTCAGAAAGCTGAGCAGAATGAGTGCATATAGCAAAGGTCGATATCGTAATTATCAGTAAGGAATCTTAATCGGACTTTTTTTGGGGGGCGCGAAGGTCTTTTGGCGAGCATTATATAGTTATGATATCAAGAGTATAGATGTTGCCTCTTAAGCTTCTACAGCAACACACCGATTTGTCTCCACTCGTTATCGTCGCGAAACTCGCGAATCCACTTTCTCAAACCCTCCTTCATGCCAACGTTCATGTTGTTGATATCCAAGAACTCGCCTTCCAAAAACATCACTGTGCGAAGCGAAACGACGTCTGCGATGTCATTGTCCCTTTTCGGCCCCTCACGGCGCGATTTCTCATTCCAACCCGCCATTTTAAGCTTCAAAAGCTCTTCTCGCGATAATGACATTCCGCATGATTTCGGCAACGTAACCAGCGCATTGCTAATCTTGTCGAATGTTGGGAAGCTGCCCCATCCAGCGATGTTGATGTCGATTTCGACGAAGCGACGCCCTTGCCATACGATGTCGGGGTGTGACGTGTCCGCGTGGTCATCTCGCATTATAACGAAGACGTATTGCTTGTGCTTGTCGCTCCAGAAAAAAGGCTCATTGGCCAACCAATCACGCGGGTTTGGCAGGGCCATCGAACAGTTTTCGATTACAACATCGATGTCTGCGGTACTACGCGGTACTCCTGCAAGCAACTTGCAGCATATGCCCCCGAAGAAATAGTATTTTCGTCCACGATTGGTCAATGCCTTGTGAATTGCCTTCATACAGTCGTGGAAGTCCTCTTCTGACGGCTGCGGCGGGTTAACCGTTACGCATACTTGATCGTAAATGACTATATCATGCTTAGCAATTGCTTTTCCTACCTGACTTGCGTTACTTCACGTACGTTTGCTGGACTCAAATACGTTGCCTACGGTGATGTCCTCGCTTTTGGCCGACAATCCCGTTGACTCTATGCTTGGAACAGGCGATGACATTGCGATGCAAAAATTTCGATTGGCTTGCTTGATGAAGACAGTATAATGTGACAGTATGGTACTAGAGGGAAGAGGTTGCATAGTATACGATGCCTCGACGTTACTTACAGTTCCTTCCTTCTGTATACGACCGATGAAGGAACACAAGACTACAAGGGAAGCCACTATTCCACTTAAAAGATATTATTTGAAAATAACCTCCGCTTTTTCTCTAATGCTATATGGGTATCTCAATATAATCGTATCAGTCGTAACGCCAAAACATCTAGTGGTTGCTGCCACTAGATGACACCTAGTAGTCATAAGAAACTAGTATATGCTATCTTCGACCGCGGGACAAGGTCCAACGCGTGCCTTAATGTTGCAGCATCTAGTACTGTGTGCATAACCTATTGGCTGTTGCTTACTTCTAGAGATTTTGGAAATAAGTTTACAGCGGCTAGCAAGGATCGGGAATGGTGCGAGGACTGGATACCGCATCAAGGGAGAGTGTGAGACATGTGTTGAGGTGAATGGTAGGGCCTTGAGTAGCTCGAAGAGTAATACTAAATGAATGTAATAGGAGGATTATGAGTGACTTGCATGCTAGTCTACTGTTGAACTACTGGGACCCGCAATCTTCTGTATTCTTGCGGATATACGACGCCCCGTGATGGGTAGCTTTGGCGAGGAGTGCAACCTTATCCGAACTAAACGACGTTATTGAAGCATGAGCATAAGCATGGTTATGATCATGGAGCGCACCTTGCTCCTAGCGATGCCAGACTAGGCAAGTAACTAGAAGAGCTGCGCTGTTTGCAGACCGAGACGCGGGGCCGAAGTTCCATTCACCTCGGTCCAGGAAAGATACCCGATGAAGCAGCAAATTTGGTGGCCAAGGTTACCCAGCGCACCGAGCGGGAGCCAAAAACGGTCGTTGTTCGCTCTCGTGAGGACTTGGACATCAATATGACTGCATTGCACCGTGTGCAAAATAGTGGCGATGCGGGACTTGGGGCGATACTCGGGTTTGCATTCAATTTCCTTGCGTAAGCCGCGAATAATCATCGGGTTTGCGACATCAATTCGCTCAGCGATAGTGCCGGGCCAACTTCCCTGTACGCCCACGAAAGCAGCGCCCTGGCGAATGCATTCGTCGCTTCCATAACTTCGCCATATGAGGTCAGCGTAGTTGAGGATAGCCTGCATCCGAAGCGCAAAAGTGGATGGTGGGTGTTGTTGGGTGTTGGTGCTGATGCGAGAGCCACCCTGGGTTTCGGACTCCGCTTTCGGGCGAAGCTCAGTAAGCGTGGTCTTCTGGAATGCATCGTGTCACAGCGCCAAATCTAACAATATTGGAGGGATCACGGAGCATTATATGACTGTTTCTTTCAGCGACGCTAGGCGGAGGTTTTGCGTGACGGGTTGGTGGGTGCAAATGAATCGGGGGTTGCCGCAGTTGAGCCGACACCCGTCGCCTTGTGCCACAGTCAATACGGCCGAAGAGCGCACACCCGATTAAGCGCTCGACCGACTCTGGATTGCGTTGAGTGCCGTCAAAGTTATGTAAGTGTCACGGCTGACGGTAGAGTGTTTAGAGGAGAGACCATTCGGAGCCGCACTAGCTGGAAACGGACACTGGGGCGGGTTGCTCCACTTGGTGTTCAAACGCCCGCCGAGAGCACTAAATCTAGCGCTTTGGAGATGGACATGGTGCGGCCCAGGCTGCTCGTCTTCTGATGTAATGCTAGAGTTCACTTCTCTTGTCTCAACGGTCATATCTCGGACCGAAAAAGAAAGCGAAACAGCAAGACAGTCGGGGAATGCCTGTGCTGTGGAACGCAAGTCACCAGCAGCATTAGCCAGGAACGTGTACAATTCATCTACTGGGTGTATTGATAGCACTCCACTACGCACCGGACATGTTCATATGAGACGGCCATGCGAACTGTGATCTGTGTGACCCTAGCGGTTGAGTAAGCGCCCAGCTCTAGTCTAAGCACCGTTCTCCCCTTTGAAGCGCAGGAAGCAGCCATCTTCGCAATTCTTTGTCAATGGAGGCACGGGGTGAGGGCGAAACAGGAGGTCAAGGGCAAAACAAGGCGGAAACGTGGAGGTGCCGAGCGGAGGGAAGGCTTGGACGATGGCTAGTCGCAGGCGGAGAATTGATAGCTGAGATGCGATCGTCAGCGTCGCACCCAGGCCTGTGGGCAGGCGGACGATCGCGGCGACCCAAGCTCAGCGAACCTTGGGCGAGGTGTCGACAGCGCATCAAGCGACAATGTCGACGACCTGGGACGAGCCTGTGCATCTGAGACGCCGAGCGAAGGTAGATGTTGGCGGGCACGGCCTCTGGAGCGGCGTGGGCGCGGCGCCAGCAGGAATGCACGCAGTACGCAGCACGCCGCACGCAGCACGCAGCACGCAGCACGCCGCACGCAGCGACAAGCAGCCCATTTGCAGGCGGGTGCTGGCGAATCCTGCTGGCATGTCAGCGCAACGACAGTGCCCATTCCGTATTCCGTCATGCTGGTCCAAATTAGCCCGGGACGACGTTGACACAACGGCGTGCGATCCCGAGTCAGCCCACGGCCACGCCGGCATGAGGTGCGCGGTGCGATGCGATGCCAGCGGTGCGACGTCCAGACAGGCGGCAGCTGGCGCAAAGGCAGGGCGCTGCGAGTCGTCGTCTGGGCCGCATGTGCGGGCGGAGAGGAGGGCTGGCCGGACAGCACAGAGCTGGCAGTCAGGTGCTGCCTCCATTCACGCTGGCGACACGAGGGCCAAGGCGCGCCGCGGACCTGTTGGGTTTGGTGGCGGTCGTGTGCGGGCGCGCCAACGCGGACAATCGATCTGCACGACGCCACAGAGTGAGGAGGACGGGACCCGAACGGAGCCCTAGCCGTGGCAGAGCAGCTGATACTGGCTGCAGATAGCTACTTACCGAGCGAGAGCTCCCCCGCATCGAGGCAGCAAGGTTCAGTGGGCTCAATACCGGTAGCCACACGCACAAAGTAGCGCAGCATCCATTAGTCGCGCTGGTCTACGTGGGCTCCGCTGGCGCCGCTGGCGACGCTGGCTGGGACGCGCTTGCCTCAGACTCACCCTCCACTCGCGCCTGCCCCAGGAGCACGCGCCGCCCCGTTCGCAGCTTCCCATCGCGCAGCTGCAACCCGCACCCCTGTCCGTCGCCCGCCCTATACAAAAGGACGCGCCCGCCCGCCGTCATTACCGTGCATTGCCCGCCGACACACACGGCCGAGTCGGGTCCACTCAATCACACATACTTTCGGTTCGACGCCAGGGACAAAGACACCGAGAGGGCCCCTTCCGTGGTGCAGCGCCCCCGGAACAAGCAACCACACACGGCCCGAGCACCCATGAGCCGCTTTCATCCCGCGCGCCAGCCCGCCCTACAAGAGTCGTCTTCGCCGCGAGCGCCTTGCTGATTCTGCTGCCTTTGCTACCGCTGCCTGGGTCTGTCATCCTCACCCGTGGAGCCATGGATCCTCTGACCGAAACCCCCACCACGGCTCGCTCGCGGAGAGCCGCCCGCTCCCCCAATACCTCCCGCTCGCAGTCCACCCCGCCAAGCTACGGATACCACAACACCTTCCGCACACACATCTCCCCCGTGCTGGACTCCCCGCCGAGCTATGCCTGCGCAAACAGCTCGCAGACGCTCGCCTGGCTCCACACCAAGGCGGCGATGGAAGCTGCCGCAGTCCGGAACACCAAAGCACCCCCGGCCTACACATGCACCGTCCAGTTCGAAGGAATCCTAGGCATGAAGCAAGAGCTGGCTTCCGTGTTCGAGATTTCCCGGTCCCGCGAATGGCACGATGTCTACGTTGTGCTGTGCGGAACGCAGCTCGCCATCCACCGCATCAAGACTCCCGGCATGCTCAGCAAGAGCCGGACACCCGTCGCTGGAAAAATCATCAAGCGGTTCACGCTGCAGCACGCCGAGGTGGGGGTTGCTGCCGATTTCAAGAAAACGGCCCTGACACCAAAGTCGCCCTTTGCACACCTGGTGCCGGCAGCAGCACGCCCAAAACTGTACGAGACCGACCCCCATCTCTTCGAGACGGTCAGAGAGCACGCTCTTCGGCTGCGTCTCGAGACGGAGCAGTTTCTGCTATGCGCCAGCACCCAAGAGGAGATGCTGACCTGGGTGGAGCACCTGTGCGCTGCCATTGATATCAGCTCGCCTCTGGAGGATCGGAGCGAGCCACGCTACCGGAGTCTCCCCCGCCGCAGCAGGCGACAGCGCCTTCTTGATGGCGCACGTCTCGGCGAGAATCTCGAAAACCTCTCTGCCGTGGATGCTGGTCGGCGCATCATCGCCGAGCAAGAGGCCATCATCCGACAGCTCTATCCTCAATTAGCCACCGCACCATCTCAGGACGCGTCGGCCCACACGCACGCCCCGGATCCGGATCGCGACGACTTTGACCCCGAGGATGTTCGTTTCCCCTCGCGCCGGCCTGCGAGCTCCTCGGGCAGCCGATCAGTCTCTCGCCAGGGCGAGCGGCCTGTCACGGGGACTAGCGACTCTTCCAGTCCGAAGGAGGCCCCGATCCCTGGAGCGAGCCCGTCTCAGGCCCTTCGATACCGCAGGCGATGCGCTCCCGCTCTGCTCGCTTGCTCCCCAAGGGTTAGCGATGTCGTATATAGCAGTGGCCGGCGCCTGCGAATCAACACCAAGGAGCATATTCTGGTCGAGTACACTTCCCACCCGCCTCGCTACGAGGCGCACAACTTCCCCAAGGCCAAACGTGCTTCCAAGACGACCAAGGACAGCTCGTCCCATGCTGCGACCAAGACCACTCCAGCGTCGATCAACATCGAAAGACCAGCTTCCCCGCTTCGTGGCATCAGCGGCGATTCGATGGCCTCCTTTGGCTACGATTTGGCCTCGACATCATCCGACCCGGGCTCAGACGATATTCGTTCCGCTGCTCCCTCCGAACCCCCCTCACCGACCGGGCTCACGCATGCTAAAACTGATGCCGCTCGCCAATTGACCATGATGGGGAAGAGGAACAGCGAAGACACCAGAGACTCTAGTCTAAGCGCAGTTGCACTTGGAGCTGGCTTGCTGATTTGACCGCCGGAACCGGCATCACACTGGTGCCCGAGCCTCGAATTTCTGTTTTGCGATTTCATAGATTTCCTACATTTAGCACGGACGGCGTCGCAGCATTGTATCTCCATATACCCACAACGACATCATCCGGACGGCGTTCACTCTTGCAGCATTTTCACAGCGCGGTCCACCTCCAAAGGACGGTGGTTTGATACCATGAGATACCCCACTACTCGAATCTGGTTTTATTGAGATTTGCTCGCAATGGGCAGCGGGCGCGCAGGGCATGACAGATGTGTAGATAGCTTCCGAGAAAATTTGAGCAAAGTGCAAGATGCATAAATTTATCCACGTCATTGTTCTGTCTCTAGAATGCAAATTGTGATACGCAGGAACCAATGCCAACCCTCCGACTTGTGCGGCGTCTCCCGTCCCTGACGCGACTCTGATCCAAAACTCTGCTCTGTCCCGCGTCCTTTGATATGGGGTGGAACCGGGCCGTCCACGGCGGCTTCGCTGCTGTCAAGACACCAGAGCCACGCCAATTTCCGCAAGCGGCCTTCTCACAAAGCAGGCGCAATGACTCTCGTACGATCCTGCAGCGCAAGGGCAGCATATGATTCCTAGACGAGCTTTTTCTTTCGTCTGCCGTCGTGCACGATTCACGCCCGCCAAACATGTGGAGTTGTGGTGGCTGGTGGCAGTCTTAGGGCATATTTGCTGTGGCATGGTGGCTTTGACCCGAACCGTCGTCTGAGGTGGGACGGGATCGTTGATGGAACAGGAAGGAAAGTGTGCCGATCTTCGTGGCTAGTTCGATCGATCGGTGGTGGACTTGGGGCTTAAGCCTGGTCGGGATCGGTCCGGAACCGGGTGGTTGGGGACATCACGTGAATATGATCGGATTGGGAAGGTACTGCGCACCCGTCGCCTCGTCAACAACCCATCGACATCCCCTCCGCGGCACGAGACATTCCTTTCGGCTCCACGGCACGCCATGAGAATTCGTTGGCTGAGGCCTACTTTGTGGCCCGCTGAGGAGATGCGCCTCGCTCGGGAACGCGCCTGCGGCACATGTTTTTCCATCCACTCGATAGGCAGTGGAGGGAGCTAGAACCGGTCTGGAGTTGCACAGTTTTGAGGGCGTCGCACACCTCGCCTACAGCAGTCCGTACGACTCTCGCATGCAGCGGGAAAGCAACAAGAGATGTGTATAGTAGGCGGTGCGGCGTGCGCCTACGCGAGGCGTCGTGGATAAAACCGGCTGAGCGGATGCTGATTACTCTACACAGCGACCGCAATCAGGCCTCCCTCCTATATTTTCCCGCACCATCGCGTTCGTATAGAGCGAACGAGCGGATAAGAGAAAGCGAGTGAACCGATAAACAACGTCACACAAATTGCTCTAACCGATGGGATGGGCGCTGTGCAGATACGAGACCGCCCACCCACGTTTTCTCTGGGTCTCTTCTGGATCCTGGTAGCAAGGACTGGATGAGCGACAGCGACGATCACTTTTCCCGCTGCAAGTTAGTTGGCTTACACATGCAGGTAATCCGTTCGCGCGCGAGGGCAGCAGGCTAAATGTGGGCCTGAGGGGTTCCGGACTCGTGAGGGTCTAGATGCGTGAGCTGCATATTCGGCTGCCTCGGCCTTGTCGTGCCCGCGGTGAGAGGTGTGTCGAGATGAGCGGGGTGTGGTCGAGGCATGTGATTGTACTGGTCGGGTATATGGGGTTTCTGAATTGCGCATGGTTGGGAGATGGCGGTTTGACCGTGCTGTGTGCGCAGAAGAGGGGTAAGTTGCGGGAGAGCAGTCTAGATCAGAGGCTTTGTTTGTTGAGGGCGCGATGGCTTGATGGCTTGATGACTGAGCGGTGTGGCGGATGGCCAAGCGGGTCGGATGTCGTGAATCGGATGGGTACCATGCCGTTGAGGGAGGTGTGACGGCCGGCAGAAGGGTCCGCGGAAGTTCGTCACAGCTTTCTACTTTCTACTTTGTGCACTCCAGTGACTGACTGGACTCGTGCGGAAGAAGAAACCACAATCTAAATGGCATTGCAGTGTTTGGCGGAGAGGAAAACTTTCGACTCGGTTGTCCGTCTCGATGCAGACTTTTTGGCTGCCCAACCTCGGAAGCACCTTTACAACAGCCATGCTCATCTCCACATCACATGCCACATAAGCTTAACGCCACACGTTCTTGAGTAGACACACATCGAACAGCACAGCACAGCTGGACGGTAAGTTTGTCTGGTGGTTTGTATCGAACGAGTAACAGCAGCCATGGCGTCGTCAAACTCGCGGAACAACCCGAAAAGGTGACCCTAAAAGGGCACTTCGTCCCGAATACCTTGAAACGCATGACTGTGAGGGCAACGGTCCGAGCTTCATAAAAAAGGGCGAGCTGCATGCCGCGGGCAAACGGCCAGTCTGGTGCTTTGTACAGTATATCCCGGTTATGTCGCGATATAAAATCTAGAGCAAATCATACGCCGTCCTCCATCGAGACACTGTGAGTTGCCCGCCTGGAATAGAATAGAATGGAATAGAATAGCTAGAGGCATAGTTTGATCCCGTCTACCGCGCACTTATAGATAAGTCTAAGTCCATCATCGTGCCGCCCCGTACAACCGCAGTCTGAGACAGACGTCGAGCGCTAATCACGCCCGTCACTACCGAGCCTTCGAGTACTTTATGAATGAGCCATGTCGATCTAAGTCGCTGCGATATGTTGGAAGATGAAGTGAAGAGAATAGCTGCGCTGGCTACCCCGATGCTGGCCGAGATCTAATTAGCGCCTATTGCTAACTAATTACAGGCTGGTGCGAGGACTTTTGCACCCACTGATAGGCGTCAAAACTATCAATAATGGTGCGCGTTCTAATGGCTGGTAGACATGCTGCTGTTGCTGTTGCTGTTTGTGTTTGCAATGCGGACTTTTTTTTCTTTCAGAGTCGATGGGCTGCTGTGATGGTCTAGGACGTCGATTAATTCTAATATATAATAGTTCCATGTGCCTAAGATTAGTCCGTCGTTTAGAACTGAATGGCAGTACCAGACACGCCAAACTCGTGTCGCATATCCACCTATGAGTGAGGACTTTGACGACCAATGGCTACTGCGTCCTACGCTTGCTGGAATATACGGGCGTATTTCTTGAAATGTCTGTGGCTCCCGCTTTGCGTTGTCTACACGTCCGATTCCGCCGCCGGGCAACCTAGAGCGTGGGCGAGACTGGCTAGCTGGTAGTCAAGCCATCTATATATGACAGCGGAGTTTAAGAACACTAGATACTGCTGGGGTGGCAGCTAGGTGAGATGCTGAGTATACAGAGTGAAAGTGGAGGGTGTGGGTATATCTCAGAGCTGCTATTGAGATGTTGTTTGTAGATGTCGACGTGGTGGCAGAGATAACCTAATACAATCGCCGTGTATGTGCCGAGTATATGGTGGTAGCGACTATTATCGAGCTTCTACCTTCTCTTACAAGCGGATTTGGTGGTAGTGGTGGAAAGGTATTAGGAGGAGGTGGAGGTGCTGTCGCCTCTTTACCATCGCAGCTTGAGCGGAATAGTGCTTGAAGCTCTACTCTCTCAACCACCCCTGATTAATATAATTATATAGTATATATTACGGTATAACCTATAGAAGTCACATCTTCTTCCTCTGTTGACTTATTATAGTTAGATGTACTAAACAGAAGAGCTCGATGTATAACTCGTTGTATGGACTACGTATCCTGACTATCTTCAAGAGGCAATACTACGATACTTGATCTGTAGAATTAAAGTTCTCGAACTCCTTCGTACAATCCTCTATTCACCTCTGGCAACCAAACTACGTCCAATCCTCCGATCACCACAGCCCCACTACCCTGTTGGTTCCGACGTCGGAATATGGTATGGAGGAAAGCACTCCTGCAGTTATCTTCCGTCTTGATGCGGTAGCTTCGAAGGAGGCAAGAAGAAGCTTTGGACTCGGTATAACTAGGTTGTAACTTAAATATTCGAATAACTTGTCTTTGAGTGTTGTTGTAGAAAGCTTAAATACCTATAGTACGATCAGCTTTGCTGGAGGCGTCTCTAAGAATGCTTGTGATGTAGGAACTTGGAGTGGGCCTTCACACTTGAGCCGTTTGTGAGAGGTCTCTTGGGAGTATGCCGACCCGGTACTACGTCTGTTCTATGCCATCGCTAGCTATGTTGTGTGAGAGGTAGAGCAGTCTGATGATGGAAACTGACGTGATACACGTTGTCATGACAAGGTTGTCTGGCTGCCTATCCGACAGCCGGCGACACTTCCACACGACCGAACATCTACCGGCTCCGTTGCGGGAGACAGCTCGACTTTTGGACCTGGCGATGGCCGTGAATGAGCGCGGATATATGCATGTAGTAGATGAATGGCCCTACAATGCAACGTGCATTCGGTCTTGCCATTGTCGCTACAAGTGTACTACTAGCCGTCTTTCCTGCTCACCTCATCACGCATCTCACGATCCTGGCTCGCTTTTGGCTTTCACAATGAATGACTGAGTAACTTTGCGACATGAATGTTGCCAATCAATCATGTACGCCACGGCACAGCGCCTCGTACCGGTTTGGATGTCGCTTGACCACGCCTACAATCGTCAATGTGTCACTACACAAGACATAGCACGGAGATTTCATGTCTCGCGGAATTGCAATATATCGTATTCCCTAGATCTGTTCCATTTTCAGTATTCAGTCCACATCTTGAATGAGAGCAAGGAAACTATAGTGTATCATTGTAGTTGCATGTCTTTGGGTCGATTGGACAGTGCAAAGCGCATCCAACCCAATAACCTTGTGCAGGCCCGCTGGTATACGATGGATTCCAAGTCTTTAACGAGATTCTAAGAGGCTGCAAAGGCTAATGACACGCACGGCAACGTTGATGGTGGTGGCTGCCTCGCCCGCCGGTGACGAGACTAGAACTTTTGTCGAGAGCTCGCGAATCTCGGACAAGGGTAGCGCTATACACCGAACGACGCTCCTTGTGAACGGGTTCTGATTCGCATTCATGATCGTCACGCAAGCACAGCTGGCAACGACGTGTGGTCTGAGCATGGCCGTGCGGTCACTGCAATCTCTAGCGCGGAAGAGAAGTCCTCCACTGCAATCTCTAGCGCGGAAGAGAAGTCCTCCACTGCAATCTCTAGCGCTTACGAGAAGTCCCCTACAGCCTTACTTTTCCTAACTAATCAAACACTAGACTTTCTAGAACCCTCCTTCATCTTCATCATCATCATCACATTCGCGGTGTCAAAACCATAGCCTCTCAACTACGACATCTGCCTATTTCGTTTTCAACGTTAACTTTTCGCAGCCAAAGATTTGGAAGCTTGGGTAAAGCTTTGCAGTGCTTTTGCTGAGGAGCGAAGCAGACGCGCCAAGCGTCCGGTGAACGAGGCGGGATATGCAGTCGGCTGGGCGCGTTGTGTGCCTGCTCCGAACAAACTGCGCCAATTTCAGCCCGAGCGTCTGAGGAAAAATGGTCGCTAGTTGTGTGAGTTTGCGTTACTGCTGGTAGGGAGCAGCAACCAATCAAAATGGCCCCTGGCACTGCAATCTCTAGCCCGCACGGGGAGTTCAACGATGCGCTTACTGGTCCAATGCGAATGAGCTAGCCATGCACGGGACAGACATCCTATCGCATCCCTGTCACAAGAAGACGCTGCACCCAAGCTGGCGCGGTATACCCGAAGGAAGAGGTTTTTTCACTGCAATCTCTAGCGCGGACGAGGAGAAAAAAGAGGCAACTTAAACCCGAGGGCATAGAGTAAATATGAACAAAGCACACGTTAGTCCGCTGGTATATGCGACGTAAATATAGAGCTCCTTGCTGACACCCTTGACACAATTTGGTTTATCTACCGCTGCTCTTTCCTCTTAGTCTCTGCTTTTTCGAGCGTTCAACAGAGCCAAGCTCGCAAGCTATACTTTTGCCTCACCTATCTACCCGAGATCCGCCCTCCACCTGGCAACAGGAACCTGAAACCTCTTTCTCCCCGAAAAGCACCAGTCACCCAACGCTCCTAAGATGATCGCTCCGACGATCGGCCCCGCATAGTTCATGTTCGGACCACTAACGGGCAATGACGCCGGGAAGGGCATCCAAATCAAGATGAAAATGATGTAGCACATGGCTCCCAAGTTCACGGCCGGACCCCAGATGCCCAGCTTGAAAGGACCCCATGGAATTGGTGTTGGATGGGATCGGGATATCCGGCGTAGAAAGAGGAAGCAGATGGGTAAGAGATAGGATATATATAAGGCGAGGGCGGGGAGCGATATGAATGCGCTGAAGGCGGTACTTGAGCCAATATTGATGAGAGCGAGGAGGCAGAGAGACACGCCGACCAGGATTAACGCATTTAGCGGTATTCTAAGTCTCGGATGGACCTTCGCAAATACCGTAGAGAATGGTAACCCATTGTCGCGCGAAAAAGCCCAAGCAAGGCGTGAGACGGAGGCGAAGACATTGAAGAACGATATGAAAATGATGAGAGCTAATATGCTGACGAAGAGGTTGGTCACAGGTTTTGACTTCGTAGCCTGGTAGTAGACTTGGATGATAGGTAAGGGGTCCGTAGAAACAACGTCGATATCACCGATAGTGAACACAATGGTGAGCATGTACGCAAACTGCATAGCGGCGTTGAGAACAACGGAGGTGATCATGGAGCGAGGAACGTGTTTGCGGGCGTGTACTACTTCGTCAGACATATGGAGAACGCCATCGAACCCTGCATTCGGTTAGTAGTCGAGAGTAGATAACAGATACATAGACGTGGAAAGCTCACCGGTTAGAGGATACGTTACAGTAAGCAGTCCAAGACCCCAAGCGACGACCGGATTCTGCCACCCACTGACATTGTGGGTCAGTGTGTGGAATACGTAGTCGACAGTACTGTGTTTCGCGAGTACTGCTAGGGTGATGATATTGACGATGAAGAAGACAATATGGCAGATGGCACCTACTGCCTCGAGTGGATTGAGTAGTTTCTTGAACCAGAAGTTCGCGAAAAATGGAAATAGCGTGAGGGCCCACATGATAAGAGTGATGTGCCAGCGTTCTGGAGTGTATTGGGGGTAATTGAAAGTGACAAGGCGGACGAGCATGTTTGAAATGAGTGCTGGATTGGATGTAGCGGAGCATATCCACGCGAAGACTGTTATCCATCCTGCAGACAGTCAGATGCCTTGATCAATCGACTAATCGGGCACTGTCAGGACGTACCTTGCATCAGGCCGAAGAACCTGTTCCATTTCGGCGCAAACATAGCAGACCAGCGATACTGTGCCCCGACTGTCGGATCCCTGTTATATATCTCGCATTAATACTTGAAGGACACCAGGAATAGCTGCGCTCACATAGACGCCATCTCAGCAAGTGAGGTTGCTACGAGCGTAGTTCCAATACCGGCAAAGATACTACCGTAGACCATCGAGGCCGGTCCACCATTGGTGAGCGCGAACTGAAACGTTCCAGCGGCAGCTACCCATGAGCATTGCAGAAGGAAGGAGAAATTAATGGCTGGGACTAGATTGATGTATCTCTATCCACATGTGTGAGGGGCACTGGTCTTATCACACTGTGAGAAGGAAGACCCACCTCAAGGGCACCGCTAGTATTCTGCTCCGTTGCCACCTTCTCGTCTTTTGTTGCATCCTGAGCGGCGATGTCATCAACCTCCCCAATTCGCGTCATCGTTTCAACGTCTTTCTCTGGTGCCATCTTGCTGTCGGGCATAGTAGAGAAGGTAGAAGTAGAGCACGACCCCACCATGTGTACAGCCGGCAAACCCTGGCCCGCCGGCAGAAGCGAGATGCAGGATTAAACGCATCGTCAGGCTCTTGTGACGTGGTTCTACGCGATGTGATTGGCGAGGAGCTCGCAACGGACAAGCGATTAGATATGGTTATAAGCAATGCTCATCTAGACATTTTGCTTCGTGTGAGAGCATGCACAAATGCCTGGAGATGGCTCATAGTCGCGAGGCAAGCATGGTGCTATCTTTGTAGATTCTTGGGATTATATGCCGTGGCCTTCACAGGGACGTCGGGGACAAGCTCTAGCGTGGCAGGGAGGGAGCGTCCCGAACTAGCGTGGGGTGGAACATTGGACATTGAAGCTGAAGCGATATCGCCCGCATGCAGCAAGCCTTGGCAGTCTGTTAGGACAATTGATGGTTTCATGGGACTTTGGAGCGAACTGCATCTTCTCTAGGCATGTCCAGTTTTACGCACCAATTGATATCAACAGTGCACTGATGGCAGGAACCGACACGTGATACAGCCGTCGCCGAAGTGGCGCACAGTCTTTTCAAACTCGACACCAACCCCGCCTTCTTCGCTCTTCAACGTAAACGCCATGTCTCAACGCCGTGGATCTCGTTTCGCGCTTGAGTTGGACCTTCTTCAGGCTATGTACCCTGATCAGATCGACTACGATGCCAGAAGCCGCGATCTAAAGTTTTCTGAGCAGTCGGCCCTGCTGCACCTTCGCCTGCCTGAAACGTATCCGGAAGCTGGGTTCCCAGAGGTCTTTGCAGCGCGAGATGCAGCGAAGAGTGACTTGCGGGATCAGACAACGGCTGCGGTCAGAGGCGCAAGTCTAGCAGAGGGAGAAGAGGCGTTGGACGCCATCATCGCGTGCTTCCAGCGCGTCGTAGAAGAGGCTAACAGCACGCACGATGCACACACAGGCACGGACAGCACCTCGTCAGCACCGGCATCGGCACCCGAAGCTAGCAAGACAGTCATCATCTGGCTGCACCACCTCCTCGCCCTCTCCAAACGCAAGCTCGCTCTCTCGCCCGCCTCTATTTCTGGCGTCACCAAGCCGGGCTACCCAGGCGCCATGCTCTTCTCGGGCCCCTCGCTCGCGGTCACCGACCACGTGAACACGCTCAAGGCGGAGAACTGGCAGGCGTTCCAGGTGCGCTACGAGGGCGATGAGCTGTGGGAGTTTGCCCACGGACCGGGCATCAAGGAGGTCGAGACCATGGCGGAAATGGCCAGGGCAGTCGAAGCCGGGAACAGGGGCGCGCAGCAGAAGCACGAGTTCTTGAAGGCTGTGGGGATCAAGTGAGGCCGGTGGGGCATTGATGAGTCGATGTTTCGAACAGCTGCAGACCGGCGGCACAGCGAGCGAGGGGATGGCCTATTTGTTGGCGCTGGGCTGGACTGGGCTGGGCTGCAAGGCATTCAATTTCGTCGACATATACCTAGACGAGCCCGATAGGAAGACGAACGGCGCGTGCTGACCGCAGCTGCGGGCCTGCGGGAAAATATGTCATTGGGTTCCCGCGAGCATCGTCGTATAGGTGAGGCGGAGCAGCTATATATTGCTCCTCTATGCGTCTTCCTGCGCTTCACGGCGCCTTCTCGCACGCGTCTCAAGCTGTCAGAAGGACCTTGAAACCAGAGAGATCTTCTAAGTAAAGAAGTTCCTTCGGTTGTTGGCTGTTGGCCGACGGAAGGCCGAGACAAGGTTCGGGTCAGAGGTGCGGTCGCAGACGTCAAGCCACATGGGACTATGGTTACACATTTGCCTAGGTTTCATTGAGCTCTACTGTCTGTTTGCGTCCACCTCGTCTACTTCGTCTCCACTGGACACGGCAACTGGACTGTTGGAGCGCTGCTGTATGGATGAACGCAACACTGTGCGCAGCGTGCTGTTGCTTCTCGCCCTCGTATTGGCCCGCCCACGGGTCCAAGACGGGAAAAGGGCCTTCGATGTCTGCAAGCGATCGCGATGGCGTTCGCGTGCCTCTGTCCTACATGCGCCCAAAAAGCATTGCGCTATTCAAACTTAACGTGCCGTGGGCGCGACAAACTCGGGCTGGCGCATTTCAATGCCGCCGTCTGTGAATGCGCGATCGATGCTGCATGTGAGTCGTGACACGGCGTAGCTCGTGCTTGCATGTGCTGTCCGTTGAACGTCAATTGCAACAGAAGGGTGTCAATGGAAGTCTGACATGAGTAGAGGATGAACGAGAGCTGAGAGATTGTCGTTGGCGGCAGGATTGAGAGGGTGAGATGCGAGCACCGGGCGCTGTGAAAGTCAATTAACCCCCCGTCTGGTTAGACTCACCGCGACGCGACGGGTTCGTGTGCGGGCCGCCTAGGGCACCTGGCCAACCACCCTCAAACGCCAGACTCCCGGCCAATTGTCCCCACAAAGACATCTCTCAGCACACGCCCGCTCTCCTCGACTTCTCTCTGATAAAGAACGATTGTGGTATGCCGCGAGTCCCTGACATCCGCCCGCCTTTTCTCCGCTTTTCCGCAGCCACTAGCTCTGCCGTCTCCGCTCACCCCCTCCGCATCTCAGCTACGAGGATCGCACCTCTCGCCGTGCGAGCATTTCCAAGCGGACGAAGAGCTTCCCCTTTGCACCGCCTGAGCTCCCATACAGCCCCTTGATCTTCTAACTCATTAAACGAATCGCGGCGAGGCTGGCGAGCAGCTGCGTTGCCCACGATGAAGGCCGCTCCGCTGCTGGTGTCCTGGCACAACGAGAATGCCCCCATCTACTCGGCACACTTCGAGCCCCACGGCAAAGGCCGATTGGCGACGGCGGGAGGCGACAATAACGTGAGGGTAAGTTATTGAGCTGCCGGCGGGGTGACGGGCATTGCTGACAGCTGCAGCTCTGGAAAGTCGAAGCCAACGGGGAGGAGCGCAAGGTCAGCTATCTGTCCACCCTCGTCAAACACACACAGGCTGTCAATGTGGTACGATGGTGTCCAAGAGGTATGCTGAGCTCTACACGTGCTTGAAATGGCCTCTAACAGCTGCTAGGCGAGGTCCTGGCCTCCGCCGGCGACGACGGCAACATCCTCCTCTGGGTCCCCGCCGAAAACCAGACGCACACCAACAACTTCGAAGAGGGCCTCGAAGACAAGGAGACATGGCGGGTCAAGCACATGTGCCGATCCATGGGCTCCGAGATCTACGACCTGGCCTGGTCCCCGGATGGCGTCTTCTTCATCACCGGCAGCATGGACAACATTGCGCGGATATACAACGCTCAGACAGGTACGACTGCCCATTGCAGCAACCCCACAGCTTTCTAAGACATACCAGGAACATGCGTGAGGCAGATTGCCGAACACAACCACTACGTGCAGGGCGTGGCATGGGACCCGCTCAACGAGTATGTGGCTACGCAGTCGTCGGATCGCTCGGTGCACATTTACACCCTCAAGACCAAGGACGGGCACTTTTCGCTAGCTCAGCACAGCAAAGTCACCAAGATGGACCTGCCTGCTCGAAGGGTATCCTCCAACAGCCCCGCACCGCCCGATTTTAGCGGTCGGCCGTCCTTTGTGGCACATGAGTCTCCGGTGCCATCTGCGCCCGGAACTCCCCAATCACTGGCTCTCCCGATGAACCCGCCACCTACATCACATAGCCGCCGGTCATCGTTTGGCTCGTCACCGTCAATGCGTCGATCAGCGTCGCCAGCGCCGTCGATGCCTCTTCCGGCTGTTATGCCCAATTCTCCTAGCATTGGCAGCATCGGCACCATCGGCGGCCTTGGCGTCCGGAATGCTCCAATATATGCCAATGAAACATTGACGTCTTTCTTCAGGCGTCTCTCTTTCGCACCGGACGGAAGTTTGCTGTTCACGCCAGCCGGACAGTACAAGACGCTGCATCTTTCGACTGGCGAAGCAAGCAAGCCGACCGAGGACATCTCCAACACCGTTTACATCTACACGCGAGCGGGTCTGAACAAGCCTCCGGTCGCCTATCTTCCAGGCCACAAAAAGCCCTCTGTCGCGGTTCGGTGCTCGCCGATCTACTACACTCTACGCCAAGCGATCCCGCCCACACGGCAAATCACCATCGACACCTCGTCAACAGACGATGAGATACCCGCATTACCAGAACCGGCTTTGCCGTCAAAGGCACCCACTTCACATTCGTCCATGGAGCCACCTCCGCTGACTAGCGCGCCGTCGCCTTCGCCGGGTCTGAGAGCTGCATCGCCGAAGCCAGTAGATGGCGAGGCCCCAACATCAGGCAACCCGCCGCCGGGGCCCATCTCGGCGTTCAGCTTGCCGTATCGAATGGTGTACGCTGTGGCAACGCAAGATGCTGTGCACGTTTACGATACGCAGCAGCAGAAGCCGTTGTGCATCGTGAGCAACTTGCACTTTGCTACCTTTACTGATCTCACATGGTAAGTCGAACGAAAAACCTTTCTTGTGAGTTGTGCTAAGAAATATCAGGTCAAACGACGGATCCACGCTACTGATGAGCTCCTCAGACGGATTCTGCTCCTCTTTAACATTCGGCCCCGGTGAGCTGGGCGAGAAGTATACTGGTTCACTCGCTAGCCAACCCCAATCGCGGCACCAACATACGCCTTCCATCAACACAGCTGCATCGCAATCATCAAACCATTCTACGCCGACACCGACACCCACGACATCGAGCATGCCCGCTTCTATCACGGCAACAGCATCAGCAAAGCCGCTTCCAGCAAGCTTCCCAGCTTCGCCTAGCTCTTTCGTGCCCGCAAGACCGGGTAGCCCTACAAGGAGTAATTCGGTATCAAGCATCGCTACGGCGTCGTCCTTTGCGCCCACAGCCGGCGATTCAAGCATCTTCAATGCGCCTACACCAAGCATGGGATCACTACCCGGCATAGCAGCGGCGAGCTCAGGACCAGTCGGCCAGGTGCCAATGTGGACCCCGCCACTCACACCAGCACACGGACACGGTACGCACAGTGCTAGTAGCTCTGTGAGTGGGATCCCCGGGGTTTCAGGTGGGATTCGAAGAGGGAGCGAATCCGAGCGTGAAGACGGTTCTGGGACGAGGAAGCGCGATCTGAAAACTGTACCTGAGGTCGAGGAGGGACGGGAGACGAAAAAGAGGAGGATTGCGCCGACGCCAGTCACGGTGGGGTCGGTTGAGACGAATGAGAGTGCGCTTGTAAGCACGGAAGAGAACACGCCTACAACGCAGACACCGGGACAATGAAAACTGCAGCAGTGAGTGGTAACAGGGGTATATAGGTAGCCTTCTCTTCTTCCTCTCTCTCTCTTTTTCATCACGGCGTCACGATTCGATGGAGTTATGCAATACCCGCATCAGCTCCAGAATGGCGTTGATGATTTCAGGACTACTTTTTCTTTGGAGATGTATATATATGGCTAGCCCGGATTATGAGATATGGCGTTACGATCTCAATGGTGGTGATATTAGCTCGTTATGGGGTAGCTAGCTGTCTAAGTAGAGTTCCATTGTTTAAAGTTTGCACAAGTTGAGTTGCCTCTGTTTATATAGATATTGTGTGTGCGCAGAGACAACGCGCTACCTTGGGCTTTCCCTTGAAGATAGCTCGTGTGAGAGCAAGGTTTTTCTTCGTATCCTTCGATCCCTCACATGCACGTTGGTCGCCCGTCGCGCCTCAACTTTTCCGCGCCAAGGCTCTCGATCCCTGGCCGTTCATCCACGCCCAGCCGAACCGAAGTTTCGTTTTGGCAGGTGAAAGACCCGCATTTGCCGCACAACGCGCTCGAATGCTGACACGCTTCCCGGAGGGTTTAATTCGCTACGGTAGCCCATGTCAAATCGCTCGTCTTCTTTCGCCTGCCGTGAGGAGCAGCTGTTTGTGCGGGTGGACCTGTAAGATATGCCAGCCAACCAGAGCGTAGCCACGTGGGGTTTGCTGGGCGTACGACAGATTTCCGAGCTTGGAATGCCTGAGCACAGGGATCTTTTATCTTGGAGCGATCTCCCGGGTTGTTGGGGGGGGGGATTTTAATTTTTTTCACTGCTGCCCTGGGTCCAAAACACTCTCTGGACCGACTTCGTACAGCTCAGTAGGCAAACAACATCGGCTGTTTGCTACTGGCTTTTGCTTGATAAGAGGACTGGTATAAGAGGCTGATCCCGCAGTCTCTGCAAGATGGTAAAAGATATGGCAGCAACAGGACCGCCCGCGGGCGATAGTAAGAAGGCGGATGTCGCGAGCGAGCGGGATGTGGAGGACGCGCTTCCAGACGACGTGTCTTTGGACAAGGGTGATATTCTGCAGCAAGAGTCGGTCGATCCCGCTCTGAACGCGAAAATGCACCTCGTCAACAACGCCATCGACGAAATTGGCTTCTCGCGCTACCAGTGGAAGCTCTTCGTCCTCAACGGCTTCGGGTACGCCGTCGACTCGCTTCTCCTCCTCATCCAGGGCATCATTGCCGGCCAAGCGGGCCTTGAATTCAAGCCTAGCTATGCAAATGGCCTTACGATCGCGGCCTATGTTGGTATGCTTACGGGCGCTCTCTTCTGGGGTCTCACGGCGGATATTGTGGGTAGGAAGTTTGCGTTCAATGTCAGCTTGATCATTTGCTCTATCTTTGCCATTGTGGCGGGTGCGGCGCCGAACTGGGAGGTTTTGGGGCTGTTTGTCGCCCTGAGCGCGTTTGGAGCGGGGGGGAATCTGGTGCTGGATACGGCGGTGTTTTTGGAGTATCTGCCCAGTCAGAAGCAGTGGATGTTGACGCTCATGGCGGCTTGGTGGGGTGAGTTTTCCATTCCCTAAAACTAGTCACAAGGGGAGGACTGATACTTTGGGGTTTTCTGCTAATGAGTTATTGACAGGTGTTGGTCAGTTGGTCGCTGGCTTTTTCGCCTGGGCCTTCATTCCCAATTTTTCCTGCTCCGACCCTGCAATCATCCCGGACGCTGCGCCCTGCACCAAAGGCAACAACCAGGGATGGCGCTACGTGTGGTATGCCTCCGGCTCGCTCGTCTTTGTCATGAGCATCCTTCGTATTACCGTCATCCGCCTCAAGGAGACGCCCAAGTTTCTCATCGGCGAGGGTAAAGACGAACAATGCGTCGAAACGCTCCAATCAATCGCGCAAAGGTACAGCCGCCCATGCTCCATTACCCTCGAACAACTACGAGCCTGCGGAACCATCAACCTCAGACGAGAGGGCCAGAGTAAATGGAGCTTTGGCGAAATCAGCCTCCACTTGAAGGGTCTCTTCTCGACGAAGAGAATCGGTATCTCGACCAGTTTGATATGGGCTTCTTGGGTTCTCATCGGCCTCGCTTACCCGCTCTACAACGTCTTCCTTCCGCAGTACCTCAAGTCCCGCGGCGCGGAATTCGGACAGACAAGCGCGTACATCACGTGGCGCAACTACACGCTCGTCAACTTCTCTGGCATCTGGGGTCCCGTGTTGGCGGGGTGGATGTGTCAAACCAAGTTGGGAAGGAAGTATACCATGGTTGTGGGGGCCTTGGTTACCTGTGTCTTCTTCTTTGCGTACACGCAGGTGAGTTGACGCCTTCCTCGATAGTCTAAGGGGATATAGCTAATGAGCCTTTCAGGTCCGAACGGAAACCCAGAACGTGGTGTTTACCTGCGTCGTCAACTTCTGTCTCAACATCTACTACGGCACTCTCTACGCATACACGCCTGAAGTTCTACCGAGCGCCCATCGCGGAACAGGAAACGGACTAGCAGTCAGCGGAAATCGCATCATGGGTATTCTGAGTGCCGTTATTGCGACAGAGGCGGGCGTAAGTCTCCTCTCCTCCCTTCCTTCTAACTCTTTGCATTTCGATAAGGTGGATGTGATGGTAGCTAACGCGTGAACAGACTGACACACCAGTACCGATTTACATCTGCGCGGCGCTATATGTAGTCATGGCATTGATCGCAGCTGCCTTCCCATTCGAGCCGTATGGGCGGAGGAGTTCGTAGATCGGATTTGCCTACCGGTGAGCGCGAAGACCGGCGTTCTTGACTTAGAGGTGGGTGGTGGGGCATGGAATTGGAGATACCCGGGTTTTTCCAACACAGGAGGGCGCGGTACTGTGTCATGGCGGGAATATACCCTAGATCGATACGCATTATCGAGATAAATGTAAATGGGCGTTCGGCAAAGCTCTTTTTGTGCAGTGTGTGGTGACTGCTGCTTTTGGATGTAGTGGGAAACGGGAGGAAGGTAGGTAGGCGGGTGGATGACGTTGCACCAATCATGCATCTGGTCGCTGTATCAGCTGAGATGTTGGGTGCTTCTCACCGGTCGCTAAGCAGAACTGCTCGTCCGCGCTAAAGATTGCAGCGAAAAGTTGGAAAACAATTCGACACGGGCCGAACTGTTCAATCGCTTCTTCGCTTAACGTCTTTTCCGTGCTAAGAATTGCAGTGCAAAAAAAAAAGGGCGGTGTAATGTGTGCATGCGTCACTAGTGTTCTACAGACTACCTATCAAGTCTGTAGTAGAAACCCGCATCCAGTGACCCCCATGTTCACCGGATTCTTGGCTTAACGTCTTTTCCGTGCTAAAGATTGCAGTGTAAAGTACGGCAAACTCGGAGACCAACTATCAGGTCTGTAGTAGAAACCCGCACCCAGCGACCCCCATGTTCACCGGATTCTTGGCTTAACGTCTTTTCCGTGCTAAAGATTGCAGTGTAAAGTAAGGCAGACTCGGAGACCAACTATCTGGTCTGTAGTAGAAACCCACATCCAGTGACCCCCATGTTCACCGGATTCTTGGCTTGACGTCTTTTCCGTGCTAAAGATTGCAGTGCAAAATAGCAGCATTGGACGCCCGACATCGTATATTCTACAGACCACCTATCAGGTCTGTAGTAGAAACCCGCATCCGGCGACCCCCATGTTCACCGGATTCTTGGCTTGACGTCTTTTCCGTGCTAAAGATTGCAGTGAAATTTGCTTACGGTCTCACCGGAAATCTTGGCGCATAGGCTCGTCTGCGCTAGAGATTGTCATTTCGGTAAGCAAGTCGTAGCGCTCAGCGAGGCAGCTAAAGATTGTAATACAAAGGATTATCCGGGCCATGGTTGTGAGAGCCGCAACCTCGAATATTCTCGATGGGAAGGAAGCCGCGGCTTAAATTTCTGCACTTAAACTTTGTTACGGCCAGCCTAAAAGGCCTCCTGTTCAACACTGGAGGCTGTAGCATAGACCCATGCGAGGCGCGTTTCTTGTGCCAACGTTATCAGCCATTCGTGTTCTGATTGTACGCTTTACGTCTTACATTCCACTGGAACCATGGTCCAATGCCTCTTCGACAGAAAGAATTGTAGCACATGGTCATAGTATCCAACGAACTCTTGCTCAACTTCACCCTACCACTCAACCTCAGTCCGACGCCTACCTGCGCGAAGTCAATGCTGAGTTACGCTCTAGACTCTGTGCTCACTCCAACATCGTTACCCGTCCTAAGCGCCTTCTAACTTAGAATAGACTTAGGGAATCTATTCAAGGTCATTTTGGCTATCTAAACTTGCGTCATGCTGCGAATTAGCTGATTCTACAACGCTCCCCACGTCCCAATGAGCGACAGCTGCAAATTTATTTTTTCACCACAGCCTCAAGCCTCTTGAGTCTCAGCATGATCCATTTATATTTACTGGCGACGCCGCTCCGCCAGCTGCCGTATATTAGTCTGAGAATGTGTACTTGAATTCCGCGTGCGAGCTAAACTTTCAGTGCTATCTAGTTTCATGCTTGGAGAAGTGCTAATCGTATGCTCAGTTCCAAACTGCTCTTGTAAGAGATTACGCGGGCGGTACACTGTGCGGTGCTTCCTGCCAAGCATCGCTTCCCCGCTAAAGGTGGCGGCGCATAACTGACCGGTGAGCGCTCCTCCCGAATTATCGGGAAACACGTCTTCGGCACTAAAGATTGCAAGAAAGGTTTTAACAAATCACTGCTGCACCAGCCCATAAGGTCCATATAAGTGATTCACGATACGATGCAGCGAGGCTCCTCTTGCAGGTTAATGATTGTAGTAAGAAAACCAAGTCCCGTTCTCGCCGTCCTTGCTTTCAGCCTTGCTGTGCTGAAGCGCGGGCTACTGCCTCTCAATCGCAAATGTTTTACAGAAGGGAGCTGCTCTAAAGCAACTTCTCTTCTACGGAAGCTTTCTTTTACTAGCTTGAGCGCTGGGAACTAAAAATGTGCTCAGGGTATTCGGCACCTTGGAAGCTCTTTTACTCGCAGTCTTGTTCTTTCTTAATATGTTGTTCGTGAATTCTGCAGCGAAAAGACCAGGCAGCGCAACAAGGCGTACGACTTTCTCAGCTGAGGTATTCTGTCTAAATCAAGCTACGTCTTACATACTAACTAGAGTCTTGGCTTAACAAAGTCCGCCGTGCTAAAGATTGCAGTGCAACAGCGCTACAGAATCGCTACAGCATCGCTAACGTTACAGGTTGTCTTACTGTAGAAAAGGCTAAGCGAGGTTTTAGCGTGGTCGGAGTTCAGCATTTTTTCACTGCAATCTTTAGCATAGAAGTGGTCTTCGGCTAAGCCTCCGGTGTAAGATCCAGACTTTCACTAGCTTTTACCAGACTCAAAGGCCCAATCTCTCTTTCGCGCTAAAAATTGCAGTCTAATAAAGACGGTAAAGAGTCGTAACGCACCGTATACTTAATAACCATGTAATACCTCTTTAACACTAAATATTGCAATACAAATCATACGCAGACTCCTAATTATCTCCTTTCAAACGCTAACTTACCTGGTGAAGTATCTTTGGCATGGAAGTGCGCCTCAGAAGTTCTCACCGGAATCTTGGCTCAACCACGGCTCCGTGCTAAAGATTGCAGTGTAAAGTTAAGCGCAAGATTCAGTTCAGAATATGCTCACCGGATCCTTGCAGAACTCAATCTTGGGTTTGTATCTTCCATATAACACACTCTTAACCAATCAGCCACTCCGGTAACCGATGTGCAGCTTACATAACCATATTGTTTGCCTGGAGAAATCGTCATGGTAGCCAATGAGCTGTCTATACAGTGAGCCTTCCATGCTAAAGATTGCAGTGCAAAATATCTGACGGGACTCTGCCTTGTGTTCAGCATTTCGACGCATAGGTGTAGTACTGTTATCCACAAAAATCTTGCCCTTATAGCCTAAGCGCGTCCACGCAGCTCTCACGAACGTTTTCTTGAATCCACTTAGGAATAAACAATGTTAGTGAGGTTTGAACAACAAGGACAATCTCTCCAAATTTCGCACATGCTTTGAGTTCAACTGTTTTGCGGGGCTAAAGACTGCGGTGAAAGGCCTGGTGGGGCTGTGCATTCTCGACAACAGGCCTACGGTTCAGCCTCGCTCGTGTTATATCTGGAGTGCTCTACAGGGCTTAAGACTGCAGTAAATGATGGTATTGGTCGGATTAACTTTCTTGTATTCGATTCTTGGCAAAATTCGGCCTCGGGGTAGCCCGCCCTCTTTCTCCGAGGGGAAGTTGCTGACACCTTTCTACGAGACATCGACACTCCGGGTTTTCATTCGCGAGACGAAAAAACCTTCTGATGCTGCATTAGTCAGGCCCACGAAGACATTAAAAACTCCTACAACTCACAACGTTGCAGACCACGAAACAAACCAAAAAAACCACAGATATAACATAAACATGAAGCTTATCTTCATAATTGATTTCTAGCGAATGAATCGGCTCAAAGATCTACCCCATATAGCTATCATAACCGTCCCTAGATGGATAATATCGAAAGCAACGTGCCAAGCGAACGTAGATACAAGAAGCGTAAATCCAAAGCGCAAACATCCACTCCTCATCCTTAGAGGATAGACGGCGAGCAACTACCAGATGCTCAAGAAAAGCCGTCGGTAAGGTATATACATGAAGCGAAACTGAAAGGGATATGAGTGTGGCAAAGTGATGAAAAGGTGAAGTGAGAAATGTATAGCCATATAGTTCCCGTCTCACCAATGATATGATGAGCGGGGTTCAAAGGTGGCATAGCAATGCAACGACTCGCAATGTCGGATGAAGTAAGTTAAGCGGCTGCTTAATTGTTCGGGAACCCATTCTTCATGTTGTCGTACTTTGAGACCGGGAAGGTAAGCACATTGGCCGACTGATCAAGTGCACCGACACCGCCGATGTTATTGACGTACTATAATCGCGTTAGCAAACTGTCTAGGCTCCGCCGAAAACAGGAATAATGCGAGCACTTACCGTTGTGATCAAGCTGTCAGCTCCATCCTTATCAGCACTACTTTCCCACCACATACCGCCACCAAGACCTAGACTCTTGATCAAAGAAGTCTTCTTAGCAATGATAGCAGGCGTATCATAGGTCACCATAAACCTCTGTCCCGCATCGTAACTCCAACTGGCGGTGATCGCATTGTCGGTGAAGACTTGTGCACCAGACTGCGGCAGCGCCTTGTAGTCGTACACACCAGATTCCCAGGTGCCTTGACCGACGCCAGAGTAGGGCTTGCCAGGGCCGTCGGTATTAGAAAAAGAGCGGCCATAAAGCGGCATCCCTAGAACAATCTTGGAGGCAGCGACACCATTGGCGGTGTAGTAGGCAATAGCTTGCTTAGTGTTAAAGGGGGTGCTGGTTGGGTTGCTGGTAGAGGGGTCGAAGTTGGCTTGGTGGCCGGAGGTGGTATCCCACGAGCCGGCGTAGTCATATGCCCTACAACTATTAGGACGAAGCATAGACGGTGAACACAAGGAGTGTAGCTTACATAAGATTCCAGAAGTCAAGGTACCTATCCATTGCAGCGAGCTTGAGCTTCTGGTAATTGGTTGGGCCTAAGTCATGTGAGCAATGGGCACAAGAAGGTGTGAGGAGAGGTACGTACCAGCAGGCGAGGCGACAGTCAAGAGGAGGTGTTGGCCATTGGCGTAAGTGGCGGAGTAAGCATCGAGTTGTCTGCGGACTTCGGCAAGCAAAGAGACCATGTTGTCGGCCTGAGTAGCATCGGCGGGGTACTCCCAATCAATATCGAGACCGTCGAAGCCAAGGTTCTTCAAGATTTCAACAGCACTGCTCGCAAACTTCGCTCTTCCCGCAGCCGTACTTGCGGGCTGAACGAAGTTTGGTGAGTATGTCCAGCCACCAATGCTTAGCAACACTTTCAACTTGCGGTTGTTCTTTTTTAATAAATAGAGCTGCTTGGCGCAGCCGTAGAGGTTGTTGCCGACATCATTCCATGAGTCGGTAGGGTAGTGAATGTCAGTATCGGCCCAGGTATCCGAGAGGTACACCTCGCCCGTTTCAGGTCGAACATTGGCGAAGGCATATAGTACGTGGGTTAGCTCTTGTGCTGGAAGATCCTGGGGGTTGAATTTGCGTCCATAGATAGCCTGCGGTACTGTTAGTTCAAAGAGCTGCATAGGGCGGTAAGGTCAAGACCTTACCCAGTTGACGAAGTATGCCACGTTCTTGAATCCGGTAGCAGTAGCCTCGACGGCATCAGTAACGTTGAGTTGCCGGGGTATGACGGCCGCGTTGGCCAATCCTGAGAAGGGAAGTAGAGCTGCAAGTGTCGAGAGCCTCATATTGTCGTAAAATGAGTCGTAGTTGCACAGTAAGGAAGGTGCAGTGCGCAATGTAGAAAACCAAACGGAGGAGTTTCTGGCTACTTATACACAGTCCCAAGCCAGAAGGGAGGGGTGAAAGCGTGACAATGCTACCTGGGCCCTACTTCAAAAAGGAAGCGCCGATGCCTGCCGGTCTGTGCGAAGGATGGTGATGGAGTGCGGGATGCAGATGTAACAGGCCAAAAGCACGATGCAACCGCTCGACAAAATGAGACCTTTGAAGGAAGCGGCGGATGCAAGAAGAAAGGCGCGGGCTTCCGGCAGCAGCTGTGGCGCCTAAAGGTAGTATGTATCCCGTCATGGCATTTGTAAGTCCGATTACAAGCCCTGACCTAGCAGGGAGTGTGTAAATGACCTGGTCGTCTTATCCTTTGCCCTGGATGAAGGGAGCATCTCCCCCCATCACGTTCGAGCTCAAGCACCAGACCCCGCCACTGACAGTCTGTAGTGGTTGAGCACACTGCCACTCTCTCGCATCGTGATGATACTCGCACGACTCGAAGCCAGGGTCCTGATAAGCTCTGCAGCACGTGTGGAAGGTAGTTGTCGTCGAGGCGGTTCGAGTGTGCTTGACAGAATGTCGTGTGGCCGTTACAGCGTGAACATGATCTGCATGATGGACTAGAGCCAGCGTCCCCAAGTAGAGTAATAGCCGACCCACTGGCGAGGCCTGGGTAAATGGATCGGTCAGGAATGGCGCGGTTAAATTGATGGACCACCTAGCGAGCCAGTCGAAACCAGGCCAGTATAGAGGATAGAGCACCCAGATAGGGACGACACTCGCCCATTCTCGTCGAAATTCGGCTCTAATCCCGCACTCTTAGGAGCAATACAGGTACATTGGCTAAGTGGCGGAGACACTCCAGTTGACTCTTAGACGTCTCAGCCGGCATCGTGGCAGTGAAAAGCCCCACAAGACAATTTCACGGTCGGAAACAAAATCGCGCTTGCCCGGTGCCTCATAAGGTCCATCCGATATGGTCAGAGGGCCGGATCGGCATGTCACCCAGCGCAGAGGAAGGTGGCCGCGAATAATAGTCTTGGTGTAGTGAAGTACCCATACCGATGAGTACTTACCCTTGGGCTTGGCCATGTGTCTAGGCTAGGTGTTTCCAAGCTCATTGGACGTGTAATTTCGTTGACGGGTAGTGCTTTGCAACATGCTCGCGAAGCCGGCGTGTAGACAAGAGACCGTCGGCGTGGATATGGTCACACGAAGCTGGGGTAGAACAAGGCCACGAGCGATAAGGCGTTGAATGTAACAGAGAAAAACGCGGGAGCGCGTAGAGCCACGTTACAGATGCTCTAGGGGCTTGTGATACCACCTAAGCCGGGGTCGGTATATTAAGGCGCGTGTTGTAGTCGGCAGAGGCCGAAGGTGAGACCTGCCAAGGGATACAGCGGGTATCCCGAACTCGCCTTATCACGGATGAAGACTGTGGAGAGGAAGCACATGACTAATGTTTGGGATGCATGTGAAGCTGTCAGGCTGTGCGGCCGGCTGATCGAACTTGACGAAGACCTGCAACGAGAAGGAGATGTGTTTCTTCAGTATATGACTAAAGCCACCAACACGATAAAAAAGGCGTGTGACGCGCACTACCGGAGCGAGAGGATGAGAAGAAAGATGGAAAATGTACGTATGCAGACGCTAACCGGATGTGGCTAGAAACGAAAGGAGCAGGTGACTAATGGGGAAGGACATCTACGAAAGCTCTGATTGGACACACTTGAAGATAATTTAATAATGTACAGAAGTGTGCTGTGCATCTCATGCGTACGGCCGCAGCATACGCAACTTACCGTGAGGCAAGTGGTGCGGACGAAAGATGGCCGGAGCGCATACCTGGTTCATGACTGCAGGTTCAGTGCTAGCCCCGCAGACGGCTGCAGGCCTCGTGGAAGACGGAAGGCGTCTGGCCGTAGAGAGGTGGTCTTGTGTGCTGTACCCTGCATCGCGATCTTCGCGGGTGCCGTTGAACCCGGTACAGAATCGATGGTGATCCAGGTACGCCCGTAAAAACGCCCGGTAGACGCCCGGCAATTCAAGGTCTCCGGAAGCTTATGGGATCCCCGGAACACCCGTTCGTTCATCCTTGAGCAGCCTCTGGTCCCTGATCTCTGCGTGCCACTGATACGTCCGGGCTTATACTTACTGCCGTATAGGGCAGCAAGCTCCGTCCCTCCTCTCACCCACAAGATATCGTAGCCGCTGGCATCTGTGCAGGCGGTGTCCCGCTCGTTGTGGTAGCCCCGAATGACCTTCATGTTGTAACCCTCTCTCCGGTACCGCGCCTCGACCTCCGCTGACAACTGCACCTTGTCAACCCGGACTTGGGTAGCATTGGACTTGCGATTGGGCCACGGGGTGTGGATGTAGATTGAGATTCGAGAGTGGTCAACGTTGCGAGTGCGGAGATAGGCCAGCACAAGCGTATCAGCACCTCTGGCGGTCGACAGGACGAACGCATCCCCGGGATGGATTGCAGCGTCCAGAACGGGTGCGTATTGGACCGAGAACTGCCGGGGCGTGATATCGATGCGACCAGAGACGAATGCTACTCAGGGTTGCGATGGTGATTGTGGGGTTGTAATGCTGCTCGAAGCGGGAGGGGAGTGATTGGGAGCGAGTTCGAGGCCGGGGCTGTCTGAGCGACGTGCAGCACCTTCTTGCGGGCTACAGCGGCCCAGAAGAGGTTCGATTCGCCGCGGCGATACTAGAGAGAGCAAGACCCTTGTGCTGTCAAATCTGATTGCGCCTAGTGACAGCTTTGAGCCGTATCCATCTTACACTCGGTGGGTCAAATCAAAGGACACAGGCATCAGCCGTTGTAGCTGTTGGACACATAGCCACACATTCCCGCAAAAAAAAAAAAAAAAAAAAAAAATAAAGGCGGGGAGTCTGAATCCGTAGGATTTTGTTCAGCGGTAAGTAGACATGGTACGAGTGAGGTGTGAGGTTTGAGGTTGGTGCATCTTCGGAACGGATAGCTAGAAAGGCCCGTGCGTAGCTTCATGCGCCGAGAATCCGGCCAACGCCATCAAAGTGCGGTCTTTTGAATACTCTCAGGTCTTTTTCCTGACTCTATCTGAAGGCTGCGATGTTCTACAAGCTGTAAATGCTACACCAGCCCTTTTAACCCATAACGCCATGTATGCTTTACTATTCATACCTCTTGAAGATGCTTGTGATTCCGCAGCACCGATACTCAACGCTAACCCACATCTCAGCCCCAAATATACGGATACTTTGGCGACCTCTCCCGCTCCATCGCCCTATTTATCTCATCCTCCCCTCTCTGATATGCCGCATCCTTGAGCTCGTCCAACTCCTTATTCAGCGTGTCTTTCCTTGCGCGAATCTCCTGCAACACCGGTTCCCCTTTGCCCCCGTTCTGCGCCAACTCCAACTCTTCGTCAACATCTTCCCTCTTCTTCAACTTCTTAAGGAACTCATCGAGCTTTGCCGCGCCGCCAAAGCAAACCCCATATCCATCACAGTAACACGTGTTCGTAGAAGGACAGTATTCAGCGTTGCGGGTGAAGAGATACTGCCACGTGTACTCAAAGATGCGGCCAGAGTCTGTGTCTTCTAATGGTGTTGCGAGCAACCAGTTCCGGAGATGCTCGTATAGTGCTTTCGGATTGTCCCTGACACGCTCGCTGCTCACAGCGAATTGGGCGCAGCAAGGTTGAGAGAGCACCGGTGGGGGGCGGTGTCCAGGGAACAATTCTAGGAATAGCTCAGGGCTAAAGGCCTTTTCTTCGGGCTTGATGACTATGTCGTAGTCCGCCTCGGCCCTGTCGAGATGAATCCAGTTCGGACAGCCTGGATCCAGATGACAGCGTAGATTCATGTAGCCTTGTCGAGCAACCCGGTCATGGCGGAGCCGCTTGATGGTTTTCGGTGTATCAAGATCCAGTATGAAGTTGTTGTGCCACGTCAATTTATGTGCATGGGCAAATATGATGACATCTGGAAGGTCCCCATCGTAGTGATCGATAATGTACGTCAAATAGACCATCGCCTCGTGGCCCTTATTCTTTGGCACTCTCAACTTCGCATCTGGATTATCTACATCGTAAACCGCCGTCTGCAAATCGGGTAGCTCCTGGTGTATCCATCCCACGTCCTCATCTTTCGTCTTCGGAACGACTAAAATCCGGGAATAGTTCGATCCTGCCGGCTTGGCGACGCCAGGGTAGAAAGGTGGGCGTCTCTCGCCTGGGGCAGCATTCTTGGGGTTGGCGTAGTTGTCGCGGTCTAGCGGCCTATCGAGTCGAAACGTTGGTGTTGAACCGTTGCGAGCGTGGTAGAAGATGGCTAATAGGATGAGGACCAAGATGGTAGCGGAGGCTCGCCGGGTATTTGGAGACATGATGACCGGGCGCCGAACATGGGGGCTGGATGCCTGACCGCAGGCAGAGGGGGAGGAGGGTCTGTGCGCGCTGACTTTTCCCGGCTCAGCAAACGAACATCACAACAACCAGGACTGTTGGGGACGGCCTCCATGCAAGAAGACAGCAATGTAAATAATCTGTCTGCTTCCAAGCAGATGGCAATAATAACAAATTGATTGTTCCTATTGAAATACAACCGGATGCACAGCTGTTAAGTGCGACCAGGTCCTCGCTTGTGTCTTATCCACCACTCCCATTACCAAGTATATCAAACTAATTTCCCAACAGCCATCGACTGTCTCTATTTTAAACAGACCGCCTTCCTAAATTGCTAATTCGTCTCGGTTTCGAACACATAGCGAACTCTACGAACTTCCCTCCAACTTTCGGTCTTAAACGTTGCCTTGATGCCCTGTACAATAGTCTGCATCGTAAACCGTATACTACGACTCAAGCCCCATAATATCAATTTATAGTCGCTATATCCTGAAAACATATTGGCACCTCCAACGTCCAGTGCTGTCGCCATTGGCAAGCTGCTGCAAAGCTCAACTTTGATGGAAGAGAATTTCTCGAATGCGGCCAAGATAATGCCTTACTGGACGTCCGATAGCTGCTTGGAGAATACGGCGTTCATCGACGATAGAGCGCGGTTGATGGGAAAACGAATTACTGCCAACGGTATGGAGGCGATTCGACCGGATGGGTTGCAGCATCTGTGTCAAGCGTTAGATTTACTGCAAAGGACGTTTTTTTGGCGCACAGGAAGGAGTGGTTTTTGGGGACAGCCTACCGTACTCTGAATACTGATACGGTCTCGCCTTTTACCCAGATGCTTGAGCATCACTTTATGAAGGAGTCTTTGCCGGAGTTCTTTGTGGGTAACTAAGATTTCCTCAATACGTTTCGCCGAAGCCGAAAACCCTGGGTGGTGGTGACACGACAATAAAGACGAAGTTGAAACCTTTGCTTCTGATTACGGCTCTTCTCACAAAGGCCATGGCTCCATTATCGGTCTCATCCTCACCGAAGTCATCATCCACAACGCAATAGGCCCACATCTGCACTTCTCCGGTTGGAAGGTCTGTATCAAAAACTTGAGTCTACACCGCATCTATCCAGCTTAGCCTCGCTACCCTCTACCGCACTCGCAGAGGTGCACCTCTTTGGTTTGGATTTTCATAGTGGGAGTCTCTTTTGAAGGCCCGTTCGAAACAAAGTAGGAGTTTGTACATAGTAGAGGTATAACTCCAACCATACAATGTACCTCGCTTAGTACTCCACCCAAATCAGCAATTTCGTCATGCTTACCTTATTTGGCTTCACATTGTATCCCTTCGATATTGGCTGGCGCGTATCCTTAGCCTAGAACGAGTATAGAGCTAGCGGACTTGCAAAAGTCCTTAGGTCCGGTGAACATTTCTCAGGCGAAAGATTGCGGAATGCGGAGTTTCTGTTGGAGAAAGCCGGATGCTCAATCGGAGGTAGTCGGGATCGGAGGCACACGGTGCGTCTCACTCGCCGGAGCTCCGATATTACATTTCTATAAAATGAAGGAAATTTCATTCCATGAAGCCACAGGCAACACACTGCACAGTTGTCTACATCCAAACCTGCTTCCAAACAACTACAAAATGTCCCCTTCCAAGACCGCCTTTCTCTTCGTCCCAGGCGCTTGGTGCCCAGGCTACTACTACCACAAAGTCATTGGAAAGCTACAAGCCCAAGGCCATGAAGCTGTGTACATCGACCTCCCATCGGTTGGGAAAAAAGATGAAACGCCCGGGTTACAAGACGACGCTGCACACGTGCGCTCAAAAGCCATCGCCCTCCTCGACGCCGGCAAAGATCTCATCATCGTCGGTAACTCCTACGGCGGCTTCCTCACCCTTGAAACTTGCAAGGGCCTTGTTCCGAAAGATAGCTTCGACGGTGGCCAACTGAAGCATATTATCACTATCAACTCTCCGCTCGCACAGAAGGGCCAGACGATGCAGGATCTTATTGGTGATCAAGCGCCGATTCCGATGGATACAACGGATCCGTGGATTGAACCTGTGCCTGGAGAGTTGGGCTATAGGGTGCTTTTTGGGTCCTTACCGGAAGAAGAAGGACTCAAATACGCCGGCATGGTGCAGGCGCAGTGCGTGAAACCACTACTGGAGCCGGTGAGCTTTGCAGCGTATGAAGAGCTACCATGTACAGCTTTGATTAGTGGAAAAGATCTGGCTTTCAAGCCCGAAAGCCAGTATGAGGTACCTGTCCTGTAGCACTTCGTTCATCAATTGTTAGTTTGAAATATGTTATTAAGCTGACTTTTGTGTGTAGCTTTTCGAAAAGGCGCAGAAGAGTGGCGCAAAGAGTTTGAGGAAAATAGTGCTTGAGGATGGCGATCATGTTCCTATGCTAGGCTTTCCGGATGATATCGTGAGGATTTGTTTGGAGGCGGATGCGCTTTAATGCAGTTGTTTTAGACGGTCATGGGTTACGGACATTGGGTATCGCTCAATGAACAACTCTAGAAACTCTAAAACCACATTAATTCACATCCCAAATTCTCATTTAGATGTCCGCCCAAAAGGTAAAAGGGTTTTGACTAACGGAAAGGACCGGTCTGAGGGGAGCAGGGAAATAAAAAGCCACCGGGAGGGAAGACCGGATGCTGGCGCGAATTTGTAATATTGTTGGAATGTGCGCTGAGCTTATCAAGAGCTCATAAGCTATGCAAATCGAACGAAACACAAGCTTATGGCAAGTCCTCGCCCAATGGGAAAGGCAGTTATGAACGAAAACCCCAGTGCCTCATCGTTCCTAGGATCCGGATTATTGGATAAGCAGATCAACAATGATCATGGTCAAGCAATTCGACTCTTTATCCATGCTATCCAAGCATATCATCACTCCCTTCATCGAGGTAGTCTATAGTCCATGGTTGGATATGGATAGAACTACGTGCCGAGAGCTGAACACATACGAATCTGAGGTGTTGCGCAAATTGTGGTGCATCGTCTCCATCCAAGATCCATCCTGATGATGATGGGGAGAACTATCAGTACTCCAGACTCGGTATCCAATGTGTACGCTTCGTGGTATCTTGGTTAAGTGGTATTGGACTCATGGGTTGATGTCATAAACGTTACCAGCTAGCACATTTGGGCATGCAGGAACATCCAAGAACTCCACCGCTGTGCTTGAGCGGACATAGACATCTCTTTTACCATGAGCTTATCACGATCGGAGATAGTGTCGACGAGCTACATGTTGAGCTGGGCAGACGCCATTACCCTAGTAAGCTCCGGGATCCTTCCAAGGTAAACCCACTCAGCATCGTCTTTCTGGGAAGGATGCGCGATACACGCATTCTCCCTGCGCCTATCCCGTTTCTCCAGTTTCTGCTCGTGAAGTTGTGGTATAATCCCTTCCGGGTATCCAGCCCTACCCCTTCCTTCGTTTCACCCGGGTAGCAGTCCATCCTTAATGGGTATTTGTCAACCATCGATGCCGACCGCAAAAGAAGGTTTTTTGCGTGGGATCTGATTGCCCTTGGGAAGGGACGAGCCTGCATCTCGCCCTTAAAGCCGCCGATTGATATGTCGGCTAGGACACTGAAGAGATGGTCGGCGAGGACGCGACGCCGGTGGGCAAGCTTATGTGGCCTGGGTGTGTATAAGTTTCATAGGATGCATCGTTGCCACCGCGTTCGCCGGACACACGCTGGATTTGCTGCGGAGAAAGGGAAGTCGTCCGCCGTGGGTGAAGAAGGCGTAGCGTTTGCTCCAAGACCCGCTCGTCTCTGCCTTTTGCACGACACGCCAGCGTTGTAGCCCTCGCCCTCAGCTTTGAATTTGCGCTTAGTAACGTGTGACGGTGGCGCTGCGTGCATTTCGAGGTTGTCGAGAGCGCCAGTTCAGGTTCGGGTTCGGGCGACGACGTCGGTAATGGCGAGGGGACGGTAGGTGTATCAGAGTGGTTTATTTCGCTCAAGCAAATGACTGAATCGGCGTAGTGAAGGGCGAGGCACGAGAGGCTTCAAGTGCTTGACCGGGGTACGCCCACTTTTGTTCGCCTCTTTGGCATCTGCCGGCTTGCCCTTGAAGCTAAATTGTGGTATAGATAGGTGCGGCGGGGACGGCGTGATGGGTGGGGTGGGAGATACGCTTGGGTTCGGGGAGCCGGGGCTCGGATTGATGGAGGGCGGTGTATTGCAGCGGGTACTAGGCAGCGTCATAGTCGCTCTGAAACATTGCAAGCCCTCGTTCTCATCCGTCATAAACTGCTCACGGATATAGTCTGCGTGTGGGCAGGTCGCCACTCGGCCGCGAGAGGGCTATAGATGAGCTATCGCACTTCTTCTCTTAAAGGAGGTAGAGATCGTGTTCAAGGCGCTCCCGGAAGAAAGGATCGAATGCTGATAAGGTTACAGGCGTCTGCGGCCTGTGACAAGGCGCTTGCTCAGGGCAAACCGCGACATTGGGGGTGGCTGCGAAGGCTCACTCGGTTGGAGGTCAAGCGGAGGCGGCGCGACGATTTGTTGCCTCGTGCTCTTTCCTTGTAAACCATATCGGAGTCGCGGATTGTTTCGACTTCGATGGAGGCCTCTAAGCCAGCATGTTCTTGGCATTGGAAAATCTTAGGTCAGCACGTTCATTACATAAACATCTGTAGATAAGCCTCGGCTGGCGTCTTGATGCTTGTACGGGCCAGCGACGGACCCCTGTCGCTACATTCCACACGATCCTTTCTACAGCCATCACCTGCTTTACATTCAAAACCTCAGAAGTCGTTAAGCAGTCCCCATTCAATATTCACATTTGTTGCTCTCTTTGACAAGAACCACGACGACGTACTAGAGACTTCCGATAGTGTTCGCCAGGAATATATGCGTATTTTTAGAGAAGAAGAGGAAGCGCTAAAGAGACCGCACTCCTCTTTACGTCTGTTAGAACTCATACAGTCTAACTGGACGGATAAAATATACTGGTGCTATTTATGCCCAAGGCCTCTAAACGGTGTATATACAATCTTCCCCTACATATCCGCGAAGTTCCATCTCTCTAACGAGGCTGCTGGCATTCTCTCTCAGTTGTGGGATCTAGACTCGAAGAAGGCTCTAGCAAAAAAACGGATGGAAAAGGAAAAGTACGTTGAGGAACTGCGAGGGATTTCGGTGAACCCAGCGTCTGAAGTGAGGGAGCAACCTTTAAAAAGTGATACTGTTAGTGGAATGGCAGATGAACTGCTATCGCTTTGGCTTTCGCCTTCGCCATGCTAATTCGTCTAGTCACAGCTCCATAACCCGCTTCCGCTTCCGCTTCCGCGTCCATATCAGCCCGCCTTCGCTCCTTTCGCAATCCTCGAATAGCATATAGCTAGGTACAAGAGGATATGGTACTCTTTGGAGTGACTGTCCTTTACGCTGTTCCTCCTGGCCAGTGACAACCTAAATGTGGCCAATCATTCAAGTATGGATCGTCGTTGTAAAGTGAAAGCTGCGTTGTCAAGTAGGGTAGTAGGCACAAAGCAGTATCAGTCTCGCTCTGCAACACTTGTGTTCAGGGCGTGGAGAAAGGCGCTGCCGACGGCGTCGTTCGACGTCAGGAGCATGCACAACAACGTAACTACTAAGCTGGATGAAAGCCATGGTAGCAGCGGATGTCGGAGGCGGTCGTCCAGTAGGTGTAGACAAGCCTGCTCTCTCGTAGTCAGAGGTGCATGTTATCATAGGTTGGAACACAAGACTCTCCATCCGCCTTTCTTCTTCATGCTCGCCTTCTTTTTGAGGGGCTCTTTGGTCTCATCTGACTTGATGGGTTTGTTTGAGGTGATTTGCTGTGAGCTCAGCTGGCTATCTGGTATGACCACTTCCTCGTTCAAACTCTGATGCTCGAGCTCCGATCACTCCGAACCATACCGATTTGTTTGGGCTTGGGTAATCAAGAGGAAAAGTTGTGGAGTGGGCCGCTG
Organism: Darksidea phi; assembly: GCA_030770425.1. Lineage (NCBI taxonomy): Eukaryota > Fungi > Ascomycota > Dothideomycetes > Pleosporales > Lentitheciaceae > Darksidea > Darksidea phi. The sequence continues at coordinate 22,982 of JASJFT010000154.1, read as the reverse complement.
AAGATGAAGACACAGTTAATTTCCCACTCTTGTCCGCTGTATCCCACTGCGTCTAACGATCGACCGGCTAGTATTCCGTTGTCTTTGTTCAGCATTTTCCGTATCCTCCATTCTCCGGAACCTCACAAATTAACTGGAGAAGCCATAAGAACAGTATCCAGGAAATCAAGAGACATTCTCTTATCTTAAACACAGGTCCATGTTCGCACCAACGTGGGTTTTATTGAAGCCCTACAAAACCCAAACCTTCCTCAGACTGCTGAGCGGAACAGGTATGACATCATGAAGTCACCCTTCGTCTAATGATCCTCGCAGTAGAGCAAATACATCGCGACTTATTCTTCAGCTTGTTCCGTGATATTTGCTAGCTCCTGTTTCCGCAAGACACAGCCGAAGTACTCGAATACTCCGCCGCCATCACCACCAAGAACCTCCACCTCCACGTTCCAATCATTGTGCTGGTTGAGGAGGGACTTTACGAAGTGCGGCTGCCGAAAAGTAATATATAAAAACAGGCCGTCGTCCTTTAACGTTCGGCGGACCTATAATGATCAGCATATCGAAACGATTAGCAGCAGAAGAGTACGTACCTCCTTCATGTATTTTCCCGTATCCTCTAACACTTTGTTTGGAGGGGTCCAAGGACTTCCGTGGATCATAGCATCGAGCGTCCCTTTGTCGAAGGCGACGTCGATCGATTGGGTGGGGACGGCGGGCATATCGCGTACGTCACCGAGTATCCACTCCACACCTTCGTCTACATGCCGGGCCTTCATCAACTCCACGACGACGGTGGAGAAATCGATGCATATTTGATTTCTGTAGCCGCGCTTCAAGAAATCGTATGGTATTGCCTGTTGAAGGTCAATTGTTAGAAATCATCGCAACCAATTTAACGTCCCCGCCAGATAACTCACACTATCTCCACTTCCAAGTTGGAGGATTCGGGGATTGGTTGCCGGACTCCGTGACGAGAACAGGTGCTTTTCGAGGAAGGGTTCTATTGATGCGTAGTCTCGAAACCATTCGTGGGTAGGCTTCCCATCGGCTGCTTTGGAATAGCGTTCATCCTAATACCCCGCTTGACCGAGCGCGTCGCCTTCCGCTGACGCCATTGTGAGAGACATAGCGATAGAATGTGGTTGGTAACGATAGACTGCGACCGAACAACGAAAGTCTACAATTGGATAGCGATAGTCTGTAGATGAAGAATGATGTGCAAGGAAGGGAGAGCGCCGTGAGGTGTGAGATGATAAAGCGCTGTTGTTGGTCTGTGCCATGGACCCAACGTTCCTGCCTTCACTTACGCACCCCAACGTGGCCAGAAAATTCGCGACCTATCGCAATTGAATCTATACTCTATTGGCATCTCATGAATGTGGAAAGTACGAGAGAAGGCGTTCTAGATGTAGCAGAGGATTGAGAGTTGGCAGGTTCAGGATTCGACGCCTTTCGTCCCCGGTTGTGATTCCCATCAAATGCATACCTGATATAGAGTAAGAGTAAAGATCTTCCCTGATCTCACTTCTTTCTCTCAATCCATCTTCCCCCATTCTATCACCTTACGAAGCGCCGACGACCCCAACAATCCACTCCGCCGCCTCTCCACCGACACTCCCATAACTCAAATGCGTGCCCTGCAAATCATTCCCACCACCACAAATTGTATCTCCACTCGCACAGAACTGCTTTGTCTTTGTCTCACCCAGATCGCCCACAGCCTGCCTCTTCAATGGGTCGCCGAACAACACAGCGCCTGCGACGTCGGAGCTGGAGAGACCCTGCTTGAAGGCATTATGAACGACCATGGCACCTTGACTATAGCCGGAGAGGATGATCCTGGAAGAAGGACATTGGGATTTGGTGGCGGTTACGAGCGAAGCCATTGTGGGGCCGCCGGATGCGCCCAGATTAGCATTGCCCTGTGAGCCATGTCAGTATTTATTCCACGAGCCTAGATGGAGAAGAAGCATATGGAAGGTCTTACCGCAGCATCAGCAGGATAATCAACACCCTGTACCGTCACCTTGTCGGCACTAAGCTTCTCCCTTAATGCCTTGACCATTGGCGGTCCGGACACCGTCCCCATATTTCCGAACTCGCCGGTACCACGGGCGAAGATGACGGTTACGTCAGTACAACAATTCTTATCCTTGATGCCGTTCTCACTGCTACCACCCTTACTACTTTGCGGTGTGCAGTTGGGCCCGACAGCCCCGGTCGAAGTTGGTTTAGCGGCGGTGGCCGGCGTGGCAGTCGCTAGGGCGGTGCTTGGAAGATCAGTCGCACTAGTTGGGATGCCGATGCCCCCGTCTCCGACTTTAGAACCGGTGCCACCCGTCGCAGTAGGAAGAGAAGGAACGCTGAGCTTGGGGTTTAATCCCGAACTGAGTCCTGAACCCATCCCAGCATCGCCAGTAGGCACAGGGAAACCAAGTGAAGGAAGACGGAGTCCAGAGCCTAATCCAGACCCAAGGCCACCTGATTTCGAGCTCCCCGACCCAAAACCGAAGGAAGGGAGTGAGAGCTGCGGCATAGGTAGGGCATTGCTTAGGCCGGCTAGTACGAGCAAGGGCATCGGTGTATATCTCATCGTGACTATCGTAAAGATTGTCTCCTGCAAGCATGCGCCAGCAAGGCGAATATTCAATGAATCAAAGAATGGATGAACGGAGCTTGTGTGTAATGGTCGATCAACGAGAGCAAGTGCTCAACCCAAGAACGAAGGACGAAATCGGGCGCAAGAGATAGTGAAGAAAAGCGAATGTAGGTCGACTGCGATGTCGACACTTTTATCCCTAGCAGTCCAAGCGGCTCTCATATAGAATTCGAGCAGCAGAACAAATACCATGGAACCTTGGATACCATTGGCGCAGCTCCAAATCACAAAAGCCACCACTTTCCTTGAAACAAACGTCATAAACACCAGTACCTTCCCCACAACTTTTCTCTCATTGCGGAACCACTAAACTTAATTGATGACCCTTCGCTCGACCAATCGTTGCATCTTTTGGTTGCGCTTGGACCATCCCGCCTCGGGAACTGTAACGATGTGAGACTGAGGTGCAGAGAGGGTTGGAAACTAACTAGCATGGCCGCAGTCGTCGATCAGAATAGATGAACGCGGCCATTGAGGTGTAAGGCTGAGGCGGAGGTGCCTCGGTTTGTGGTCCGTGGCTTGTTTCACTAGGGTTAGTGGATCACCTCACCTTATGAGTCTAGACAGATAGATTACTGGATAATAGATATGTGTCTCTGAAGGAATCATCCGAAGTTTTATTGATAGATATATCTAGAAGCAGGGATCACTGTATAGTGATGCAGAATGTCTCGTCTGAACCGACTCTAGAGAAAGAGCAAGACATGATGGAAGAGTGGCACCAACTGAAACAACAGTGTGTGCCTTGGCAGCGTCATCTAGGCTGCAACGATACCATCGGCTAGTTTCCAAGCCTCAGCAAGAACATCGTCTGCAACTCCGTCGGCGAGCCAAGTACGCGCTTTCTCAACAACCAACTCCCACGTGTCCTCCTCAGACTCCATTTTCTGCTCTAGGAAAGCGATGACAATCGCTGTGCTCAACACTTGCTCAGCTTTCGCCCTATCAAGTCCCTGGTTCGAAGCATCAACCAGTTTGTCAACGGCGCTACGAGCGGCATCGCCACTAATCTTCATTTCAGTGCAGAGTAGGTTGGTGATACCGGTCCACGAGCCCTCAAAGGTCTGGAGTGCGATGAGCCGCTCGAGAAGAATGCCGGTTTCGTTGGGCTGCTCTTTGGAGCTGCCGGTTCGAACGTTCATAGATGCAACAGAGTCTGACGCACAAGTTGGTCCTGCTTCTTAGTATATTGCCCTATTTTGTGACGATATATTACTTACCAGCATCATACAAGAACAAGCGACCCTGCCCATTTTCTGAATCTTCCGCTTCTGCCTCACAATCGAAGAACAAGCGACCCTGCCCATTTTCTGAATCTTCCGCTTCTGCCTCACAATCGACATCGAGGCTGCAGAGGGTTACCAGTCCGGGACCTGAATTACCAGTCGGAGCTGTTATCTTATCAACATGTTTTCTTGTCTTCCTGGCAGTCCAAGGATCCGCTCTCCTCTTGCGCGCAGTCTTCTTAACAGACGCAGTTGATGGTGCACACTTACGAGAGGCTTTGGTAGCAAGCTGCCGTTGCGGTGCATTACCAGCCGTGGTCATTAGGGAGTCTGACAGTGTCAGTGCTTTTTTCCCCTTCTTTCGAAACTTTTTTCCGCTCTTAGTCGAAGACAGCGTACCTATTTGTTGAAAGGGTATGTCAGCCTCGATGCTTCTCTTCTTCCACGGCAAGCTAAAGCGGCTACGAAAAGCAGTGAGCAGTCCGGCCTCGGATAACTTTGAGGACGAATTGCGCGGTGCCAACTCGGCTCGAGAAGCCATCGGATGGGATTCCGCGACCGCTGCATTTAACCGGACTTTACATGATGGGTACTTACCTGAAGATAACTCTTGCTCATCCTCCTCTAGCATGTCCCAGTTGTCTTCCTCCTCCTCCTCCTCCTCCTCCTCCTTCCCTCTAACATCTCGGTTGATAGTCATCTCTAGCGCCTTCTTACGCTTTTCCACGATTTCGCTCTCGTTGGCTTCGACGGCTACGAAGGAGCAGTACTTCCCACCCACCTGGAACTCGACGCCAAGGCGGACAGCTTCTCGTCTCTGTAGTAAGTTAAATTGTGCAGGATGCTTGTTCTTGACTAACAGGCCGGTATCGTCAACTGTAGCTTCGGAAATCCAGCCACGGCCCTCCTCGAGTTCCTGTATCGCCTTGCGTGCCGCTAACTGATGAATCATCTCATCAGGCTCTTTGCGGGTCTCTACGGGAATCTCGAGCTCAAGTGGGCCCTGTGGTGAACTACCCTTGAGCACCACGCTCTTTGGCTTGAGATGAGATGCCTCGGGAGCCATTAGCAGATAGACGCAAGTACGATTGAATGGGAAAAGCTGTGGGATCTCATGTGGAGTCTGCAAGACCTTGGGGCGGTTGAGCTTCGGTAGACCAGCAAAGATATCCTGAGGTTCGTCCGCCTTCGGATGCTCTTCCGTGGAGTTGGGGTCGTATAGTGAGATGGGCGTCTCGTCAGTTTTTGTTGCTTCTTTTTCCTTCCTCTCCTTATCGCTGATGCAGAGTTGTACGCGAAGGCTGTCGGCAACTTTTTCGACGCTATCATCCTCATATTTGACTTCGATGCGGTAGTCTTTGATATGAGGAGTGAGCGCACCCTTGAGCTAGGGAGGAGTCAGTACTCTGTATCGCATAACCCGACATTGTGGAATGGGTCGGGCTATAGACTCATCTGCGCTGGTTTAGTACGTACCATGCGAACAATTTTGCTATCGAGTTTCTCGTTATCGGTGACCATCTGGGCGAATCCTCGTCCGGCCCGTGCGACACCCTCAATTAGGGCGCTCGAAACACCTCTACCAATCCCTATAGGGAATACGCGAACATCCCCGCTCTGAGTTTCTTTGGAAATGTAATCAAACATCTGCTGCTGAGCCCATATATCGCCATCGGTGAGCAGCATGAGTTCGGTCGACAGCTCCTTGTGGCGAGCCTCGCAACAAGCCTTGACAGCTTTCAGGGTCTCCGTTCCGCCGAAATCAGCCTCGAACCTGTCAACATGTCTACAAATGGATCAGTATAATTCACTGTTATTATTACGACTATGAGTCGCTTACCTAATGGCCTCAGCAAGAGTATCTTGGCCATATACTCGACTCTTCGGCCAAAGGAAATGGTATCCGCTTCCGAAGGAGCATATATTAAACATGCAGCCGACAGGAATGGACTTCAAGAAGACTTTGAGGGCCGAAACGAGCGTAGGGATATTACCTTCCATGCTGCCTGATCGGTCCGCAATGAAGATGATTTCAGGCATGTGCGATCTAAGGTTGAACTTCGGCACCAGCGTGGTCATCAGCGCCCGCTGGTTTGGCAGCATTGGATGAGTTTCCATGATCGCCTGGGGGATGCCGACATCTTTTGCAGCGACCTGGAGGACGAAATCTTTCTCTAGCTCAGTAGTACCGAGCGCAAGCGTAGCGGAAGCTTTCGAAACTGAAGCGTTCTCATTGATAGCACTGGTGGATAGCGAACCAAGAGAGACTTCAATGGGATGTGAAGGAGAAATGACCTTCTTGATCGGAATACCTTCAGCCATGCTCACATCAACAGTAAGTGAGATCCCCTTCGCGTCATTGAGGGCCGATGAGTCTTGAAGCTGACCAGGATAGGATCCATAACGGGGCGAGATCGAGGTGGGAATAGTAAGTCGGACGCCGTCGACTTCGGCATCATGCTTTAGCTCTTGCACATAGGTGATCGTCACCTTGACCGAGGAGTCCGCTGGGATATTGCTCACAGCTGTCGTGAAGACATCGGCGGCGTCGGGGAGCTGTTCTAGCAATGCTGCACTCTCGCCACGCTCCTTGGCCTCTTCGTACACTTTCCTAGCTTCTCCCTTCTCCTTGACCAACCCGTAGATGGTCCGCTCTCCAATGTGGCAGACAAAGTCGACGACACTGACGCCATCGAACAATGGGAAAGCGTACCTGTTTATCCTCAGTCAGCATCGTCACGGGAGCAATCATGGTGATGGAGAGGTTCCGCGACGCTTTACCTGATCTCGCCTAGCGGCTTGTTCTTGGATGAATTGATGAAGGTCTGCCTCAGGACGGTGCGCGAGGCAGTCGACAATATCGTCGTATGAGCATCGAGCTTGACCTGCGGTAGGTATGTTCGCACACGAGTATCTGCGTCGAAGAAATAGCAACCACAGACATGTTGGCCGGAGGAGCCGTACGGTGGGCGGTGTGTTCGCATCTTGGCGGCGACTGACAGTTGACGTTATTAATGAAAAGTATCAGTGGTGGTGGTTGTTCTTGAGATGCTGAGCGATGGGAGGTGGCTACTTATAGCCGCAGCGTGTTGGCTGCCTGGAATGCCTCGCCTGATTACGTCAACCCCCCATCCTGCTCTGCCAAGGGAAACCCCCAATAGTCACAGAAGTGCACCAGTTGACCTATCGGAGCTTCCCAAAATCCACATGTGGTGCGAGCTCAAGAGTCACACAACGCTGTAACGCGGGGAATACCGGATAAAACGCTGAGCTTGTACAAGGGTCGACTTTCCAATTCAATACATACTTAGACATGCGTGAAGAGTTTGGAAAAGATCTGGTAGCCCGCACTTTCGATGTGCATCTCCTCTGCTTTCACTACAGTATCTAAATTTGAGTTGGCGCCAGATAGTCCCATCCAGTCAAAGTATGCGTCTTAATTAAAGCAATACACTCCTCAATCACTACGACCTCTTCACTCCCGCCCATGCAATTTCAATGACGGGCCATATATGTACGTCGGGATGCCGCGATACCGGTAAAATTTGCAATCCATTCCATCAATACCCGTTGCTTTCTCAGCGCACTTCCTGATGCCCTCAGCGAAAGGGTGGTCAGCAGTGCAAAAGTTCGGTGAGTTGCTAGCAGCTTCTTGGATCTTGTAAGATGCTTCAGGGGAGGCCTACAGATCCTTATTAATACATTGAAGGATGGTGTTGGCTTCAAGGCTGATTGGGAGGCGAACGTCTGATTCGAATATGCATTGTTCTGGTATGGCGTTGGCTTCACGCCTCCGTGGATGGTAAATGTTCACGGTGGGCTTGAGCAGAGTGTTGGCTGCTCTGGGCCCCATGATATCGTCGGCGACCTTGCGGGCTTTGTCTGAATCGAAGAGTCTGCGCAAAGCATCGGGAAGGCCGGGCTCGAAATTCTCCAGCTCAAGAAGCTTGGAGATGAGACGTGCTGCGATGATGTTGGCTCCTCGACTCAGAAATGCATGTGCGCCGTTTGCGCCCTTTGTATTGATGGTGAACGTAATTCGAAACGTTCCCTTCTCGCCAGATCGAACGGATTGCAGGCTGCCGGGCTCCCATTGAGCACACAATCACCGATCCACGGGAACGGAGAGCCAAAATTCTCGAGAGATATCTTGCACCCCGCTTTCCTCCTGTCTCCTCGTCAGACACTGCCGTCGGTCCCACACTACCTTTCGGATGATCAGTCTTTTTCTGGAGCAATGTGAATGCGATAACGGAGGCCGCGGTGCCATCTTTCATATCCACGCCATCACGGCCGTGGATCGACGTGCCATCATTGAAGCGGAGAAAGGACTGTGGCCCCAGTATCAGGTTTTTCCACCAGATACGTATCCATGCGTCCGTTGAGAATGACGCGCTGCCCCGAGGTTTGAAACTACAATTGGGGCACACTCGAGCGATGCTACGATCTGAGGCTGAGCACCATATCTCGTGAGGTTTTTCTCAATCACCTTGGCGACCTCTGTGGTATCTCCTGGCGGGTTTGGCCACGCGACACGGACTAGCCCTTGAAGGGATGTGATGTAGTGCTCGATGTTCTTGTCGATTTCTGATAGGATGTCTTGTCTGGCGATCATCGTGACGGGGGCGACTCAATCAGGCGTCCAGTGCGTTGATAGGGAGTTAGGTGAAGAGTCTTGAGTCATATCATAGGAAGCATTCAGTGGCCCAACGATTTGAGCTTAACCGTGGTACGCGGGGCAATCGCTAGTAGCCTTAGCCCTGGTTCGACATTGGCGGGGAAGGCGGCTCTGCCGTGCAGCTGATAGGAGCATAGAGCACATCATGTCAGGAATGAGTCTATCAAGAACTTATCGCGGTTGGACAACGTAACTCGGGACTCGTGCAGCTCAGGACCCGTGCAGCTCAGGACCCGTGCAGCTCAGGACCCGTGCAGCTCAGGACCCGTGCAGCTCAGGACCCGTGCAGCTCAGTACCCGTGCAGCTCAGTACTCGTGCAGCTCAGTGGAGGTTAATGGAGGTTAGGCGCCAGCACAACTCCGCAGTCTGTGCGCAAAGAAGGCTAGCCGCTTCTGGCAGCCCATCCCTTGTCATCTCTCCCACGACCTGCATTGGTGCTCTCTTTATGCACGAAGTCTCCGCTATGAACTAAAGCTGCCCCAACAGCCTGATGAAACTGTTCACGAAACTTCAGCCTGCGGTTGAAGTCCTGCGAGCGTCATATGGGGAAAGTATAGGTCTAGGTATACTTTGGAATTTTGTAGAGATGATCATTGTTACAGGAATTAAACAAAGGTGGTATGGCAGGCTCTCTACCAATGGGTCTCGATACGAATTTCCAGTATTTTCGGCGGTCAAAACTCTTTTTTGGTTGGCGATATAAAGTATGGAAGCAGCCGCAGTATATATGTCGCGGTATCTCTCGTTCTCCTCTTTCAAAAGCGTGAAATGCATTCTACTACGCAACATTGGAAGATGGTTGGGTAATGAAAAGCTGAGCACTGTTCCTGCGGCGACCGTTCTTCAAGGAGGTCTACCGGCACACTGCTGACGAGGATCGTACCCAGAGGAAATGTTCTACAGGCGGTAAGATAAAAGCATCCCACAGTGAAGTTCCGGAGCAACCAAAGTGTCCCGCGCTTCCCCATTCTCCCTCACCGCGTATGCTCGTGCGACAGGACAAACAAACACATCTCGCTTTGGACGCTGCCTCCACGAGGAGATATTGCAATGGCGCGCGTGCGCGGCTCCTGCCGCACCGTGGCACCTTCTCGCTCGGCAGAAAATCACACGTCACATCCAATTAGTAGACCAGTTCTCGACGGACCAGCATCGACTCAACAGTTATCTTCAACCGAACAGGAATACAGTACCCAGAATAGGCCCATTGACGCTAGTATACACGACGAGCGCGCTGACACTACCACGCGCTATGCTGGTGCCCCGCAGAAAAGCAACGTTCCCCAACCGGCAAGCCATCACAAGATACCAAACCATGCAATTACAGATGCTAGCAGTTCTAACGATGAAGCGGTTGGAAGCTTCGATGCATATTGGCGACACGGAGTACCCGGCGTCGAATGGCCACCTCGTCTGTCCGCAGACCTCCCGAATATACCGCTCAACCGCCCTTCTCGCTTATATCAACCACAAGTGAGGGTTCGAGATGAGGTAGCGCAACGATATACGGGAGGAGAACTTCCGGTAAAGCACCTTCAACCAGCACGCTACGAAGCGAACGAACGGCGGAGAGGGAAAAAGTATGAGTCGGACATACAAGCGGAGGCCTGGGCCAGAAGGAAATTGCTGGCTAAAAGCGTCCGGCATAACAGACTGCCTGGCTTTGGGGACGACCCACGGGGGCTCAAGGCTTCCGGCGGCAGGAATACCCTGTCCGGGGCAGGGCAGAGGAGCATTCCGGCAACCCCGTTCTACCAACGAGACAAAGGCTTTTACCCGCCCGTGTACCTAACTTACGATCCCGAAGGCGATGATGACGTGTCTGATCTACAGTTGGACAGCAATTTTGGTGGAAACCTCACATCCCATCCTTTAGGTATGTCACAAACGCTCACCTACTAACGGACAGGTCCGCTGACCTTCGTAGACCAGTTTGTGCCTGTCTTGTCCATCCAAGCCCAAGCTCGCGGCGCCAGGAGCCGGACGCCGGACCCTTTTCCTGCGTTTCTAGAGTACCCGCCTCGCAAGCTCCCAACCAAAGTCAAACAACAGAGGCGGGGCTCATCAGCTGGCATGCTCGGAGCACCGCGTTTCATCCACCTGGAAGGAATACAGAATCGAAACAGGAGCGCGGAGGAAACATCTGTGGAGGCGAATTCCACCAGGGAGATGGAGCGCTTCTTCGATTTCGATGCCGCATGCCGAGAGTAGGTGATATCAGGTGTTGGGGGACGTACTGTGGTAGGCTTAGCCACCAAACATACTATTTTTTGGACCCACAAGATACGATTCCCGACTTCCTAGCCCAACTCATACCGGCGCCGCCATGGTGGTGGTTGCGAAAAATGGGGACGGTGTTCTAGGGCTGCATGTGTGATTGCGCATGGGAACCTTCCCGGTATCTGGTCGCTCGGCAGGCTATTCTCGCCTCTTGGCTCCTTCCCTTTTCGACTGACAGCTCCTGAACATTAGGTTTCCCACGCGCGGGGATGCGGAACAGGGCCGCAACATGTCCTCCACCATGATTTCAACATCGCCAGTCCGCTCTGCTGCGCCGGCAACCCCAACTGCTGGCCCTAAACCATCCGCCAGCTGCAGCCACGCCTAAATCACACGGTGCTGACGCGTTTCGTGCCAAGTCTGCCTTGCACAATTGAACGCGCGGCGTCTCTGGAGTACCAAGACTGCCAAGTACTGCACGGCATATTAAGCCGTTGCCAACGCCAGCGTTTTCCTGCGATAGGAAGGTATCTCGGATGCTTATAATATCTGTGCCAATCGGGCGGAGATGGCATGGGATTGTTGCCTGGGCCCCTCGGAAGCAGACGCTTTAATCACGATTGGTCGCGAGGGGTGATATGGCAATCGGATATAAAACGGGGGCTCAGCTCTCGCTCGTTCGTTTTTCTGCGTGGAATTCAGCCTTCTTTCGCACTTCGCTGTCAAGATGAAGTTCATTTCTGTTGCTGCGGCGCTTCTGCCGCTGGCCTCGGGCGCCATGTTCTCCAAGCAGGAATATGAGTCCGGCCGGGTCATGGCTGCGATGATGCAGGCAAAGGAGGTATGCACACCTTCACCATTTCGGTCATTGCTCATGCGCTGACCGTCTTAGTCTGCTTGGGACCAGCATAAGCAAGCCGGTCACTACGACAACAAGAAATGGAACGGCTTCGACAAGAGCCGCAGCAACAAAGACGTTATTCCTTGCAAGAATGGCAAGGCCGAAGCCGTGAAAGGCGACCCGGACCAAACCTACAAATGCAAAGATATCGACATGTACGACTTCAAGACCCACGAGGAGCTCGGCAGCAACGGCGGCCAAGGATCTGGTTCTTGGGGCTGGTCGCACCGCGGCCGCGAGTTCATCGCCATTGGACAGACCGATGGTGCGTCGTTTTCCGAAGTGACGAGGGAGGGCAAGTTGGTGTATTTGGGGCGATTGCCCGCACAGGCTGATCCCGTGATTTGGAGGGAGATCAAGGTCAACGGCGACTACTTGATTGTGGGAAGTGAGGGGATGGGACACAATATTCAGATCTTCGATATGAAGAAGCTGTTGACGGTGGACCCGAAGAAGCCCGTCACTTTTGACACGGCGAAAGATCTCACCGGTCTCTTCACGGGTAAGTTCTTGTGGTCACGGAGCTTATATGCGAGACTTTGGAAGCTAATGCTATTCTAGATCTTCCCATCGGCCAATCCCACAATGTCGTTGTCAATGAGGAGAAAAACTACGCCGTAGCCGTCGGCGCCAGGCCACGCAATAGCACCTGCGCCTCGGGTCTCATCTTCATCAACATGGATGATCCCTCCAAGCCGTTCTCCCCCGGCTGTGCGCCGCAGGATGGATACGTCCACGACGCTCAATGCATCGTCTACCGTGGGCCTGATAAGCGATACTATGGTCGCGACATCTGCTACGGCTACAACGAGGATACTCTCACCATCTATGACGTCACGAACAAGAAGGGTCCAAATGCCGCTTCCATCATCTCGCGCACTCCGTATAAGGGCGCTTCATATACTCATCAAGGATGGATTCTTGACCCAAATTGGCAAACCCATCTCCTCTTGGACGACGAACTCGACGAGGGCGAAATCGATCCCAACATAACGGCACCAGACTCCCCCGCCATCGACGGCTTCCCCGTAACCTACATCTTCGACATCACCAAGCTCGACAAGCCCGTCAACACAGGTTTCTACAAGTCCAGCACCCGCAGTGTCGACCACAACCAGTTCGTCCACAACGGACTGGCTTTCCAGTCGAACTACCAGGCTGGCCTCCGCGTCCTCGATGTGAGCTCTATCCCCAGGGAGCCGAGCGGCAAGGACATCACCGAGATTGCGTACTTCGATGTGTACCCTGCTGATGACCACTTGCCCGGTGGAGGCGACGCGCTTTGGGACTTTGGCACCTGGAGTCATTTTAGTTTCCCGAGTGGGTGGATTGTTATAAACACCATCGATCGTGGCGCCTTTGTTGTTAGGCTGAATAAGTTCAACGGTAAAGGTTATGGAAAGAGGTGGGTGGGGAAGATTAGCGGCTCGTAAGAGTGCCGATATCTACGTAAAAGATGTAATGTAGATGATGTTAAATGATGATCTGTTATATGTCAATCTTTGTATGGCTGGCCTTACAGCTCTACAGCCCTATTATCGTGTATAAGGTGTGGGTATAGCACCTCTACTGTGTTTCTTGCCGACCTTACAAACTGACTCCCACTATGCAAATCCAAACCAAGTATGGCTGGCCTTGTTACTAGTGCCTTCAAGCCCTCCTTGATGTTATGCAACTCCTCGCCTCTAGCGATTATAGTGCAAATATAGCAACTATTCATCTCTCTAGCCGCACCTTCTCCGCTAGTGACACTGCCTGTTGAGTGGGGCAACACCCCCTCGCCTGCACTACCTACACATTTCTATAAGTTTGAAGATCACGGACCTAAGCCAATCCGATCTGAAATCTGATCGCGTCGTCCCGTGAGACATTTCTCCTTTACAGTAGCGAACGAGCTATTACATCTCTTCACCCCTGCTTTCCCTCATGACGCCCATATCTCGCTCAACATCATCCCCACTCAGGGAGACTCATTCCGATATGGATCCAACACCTCTTCAATCCAGAAGGTCCAGTCGCTTTCCCATCTCCCACAAGCGAATATTGCCCTGGCATACTCCCAATAGCTTGGATACTAGCTCGCGAACTCCTAGTCAATAAGCACAACTTCCATGTTCTCAAAATCCATCGCTTCTACATTCGCTATAGGAGAAGGGTGTCGCAGCATTGCGTTCTTCGGCTGGAAGTCCGCATGCGAAAACGTTGGCGGAGGGTTTTGAAACAGCTCCTCAAACGCTCGCGCGTAGTAATTTGCTTTGCCTTTATACGGCGCGTCCACTGCGTACTTTGCAACTACAGCGGAGTTGAGCTCGGCTTCCGTGTCGAACGGTCCTGCATACGGATGGCTCGAGTCTGTCCAGAACAGCCCATCCGGTAGTCCTCCATGCCCAACACTGCAGTACCCTCCAGGAGATTTCAACGTGCGCATGCTGTCGAACATGATACGAAGTTTAGACGCTACAACCTTCTTAGCTATTTCGTTCATGCTCAGCCACAGAGACGATAGAGTCACCCCCCTGATATGCTCCATCACGATGTAGCTGCGACTTTTGCCATTCTCAGCGGTATTGCAGAACAATGCGTGCACGCGCGGGACGGCGACTGTGGATGACTGGAGGAATAGCATCGTCTGCCCTTCGAGAAGATCTACATGAACGCCGTATTTCACGACAAAGTCGCCGACGATAACTACTCGGCGACCGGTTGTTTCACTCAACGTCTCAGTGGCTGATTCAATTTCGTCTACTGTTGGCAATGCTGAAGGCATACTTGCTTGATCCGCAAAGTACGGTAGGTTGCAAGAGGTCATTCTAGACATCGTCGAGGTACAGGTTGAATAGAGGTAAAGACCGTTGAGGTGTCCTGGGTTCTCAGAATTTCTGTAAAGCGATGATGGTAAGTTGATCTTTCTCGATGTCAGGAAATGAAAAATAAAGGCGGATGCGATGCGCGGGCCATTGCGCCAAGCTTCAACGCACTCCCGCAGGCGTGATTCTTTTTGCTTAGATGACATTATTAGTAAGCGTCTCTAGCCTAACGTTAATTCTAACGTACACATACACACTGGCTGACTGAACATCCACCCGCCCAAAATGTCGAGATATTGCGCTGATCCACACTATATACACATTTAAACCATCATTCCTGCCTGCAATGATGCCGTATTCAGTCTACCTGGTATCCTCCATCGGCGCGCCCCGAGACCACCACGCCATCTTCGTCGAGACGGAAGCCAATCAGGATGGCGCTATCTTTCAAGTCAAAGGCAATATCCAGAACGGCATGATATTCGAACACAAGCAGGACCAGAAGCCAGAAGACTCCCCGTCCTTCGTCTCAAAGTTCCACCTAGGAAAGGTCTCCGAGGCAAATTACCCCCGCATTAAGTCTATTCTCGAAGCTCTACCCCCGCCGCCAAAACAATTCGATGGACCGAAGCGTCTCAATCCACGTGCGCCATTGAGGCGCTGTCAGGAGTGGACTGCAGATGCTGTTGAGGCCTTGAAAAGGGAGGGTGTGCTGGAAGTCTGAGATGGATTATAGAGATCATGCATAGTGTACGCGAGAAATGTGGCGCAATCTTTCAAAACGCAACCTCTTTGGACTAGCTGGTTTCAGCAGACATGTCGCGGTATTCACAGGGTTTGAGAGCTGGTCCTCCTGATGGCGAGTCGACAGAAGCACATGGCAGAGGAGGTTGTGTCTATGGAGATGAATGATGCAGCGCTGCGTATCACGGAGAGAGGCAGGGAAGAGCAGAACGTTGAAGATGCGGACACATCCACGCACCGCTGGATATTCGCCGATGCGCAATTACAGAGCTCCCGCTCCGCTCGCACGCCGGTAGACACCGAGAGCGTCATTATCAAGACGGCGGCCACGCCTAGCTCGAATCGGAACGCAATGAGCGAGCCCGAGAGCCCGGTGAAGAGCGTGGTCGACTTTCGCTTGCTAGATCGGAAGGTGAAGAGGGTGCATGTGAAGGGTAAGTTCCCGGGCGTAATACGGCGGCCGGTGCGTGATGTGGAAGGCTTACGAAGGGGAAAGGGTATGGTACTGTACGAGATTAGGTCCGACATGGAAGAAGGCGTACGTGGGGAGGACTGGTTGTGGAGCCGGACATTCAGCGCGCTACCGTCGAAAGGGAAGATACTGATTGAGTTGGAAGTTATGGAAGAAATAATAGACAAGACGTGCTAACTGTAGGATTCCGATGCCGCTGAGCCACGCTGGAATAGCGACGTGCGCTTTATGATGCCGCGCCAGGTCTGCATGCATTTGCCGGGCACGCAGCAGCAGAACATCACATATGCCAGGCCAAATCCCCACCTCGTCCCAAAAACCGGTTTCAATGACACTGAATCTAACCTTGTCGATTATGCCCTTCTGTGCGAACCACACGAGCGCAAGCGTGCAAAGTCTAAGACAAGACCGTATCACAGCCTCCATCGAAACAAAGATCCCCAACGGCAGCGAATCTACTGCACTGACAGAACTCTCGCTCCGGGTGGCAACGAATTTCAACCGCCTACGCACCCTGGTTCCACCCATCGGACGCGATCTTGGTTTTATACCTTTGCCCTTGATGATGGCAGTTGGTGGACAGTGCACTTTGCTCTTCGCTATCGGGGAAGGTAGTAGTATTGTGGGAGGCGAGACAGCACGTAGAGGTTGTGCGGCGTTGGAAGGATGCTACCAAGTTCTTGCTGGCTTACGGAGAGTAGGAACTTGGGTGAAGGAGGTATGGGTGCCTTGGTTTGTGAGGGATTATCTGGGCGCACGGGTCGAACGTTGAATGAAGAAGATTTATTAATACTCATTTCTATCTTATGCGACTAATGTAAAGTAGATGTTAAGCAGGTATTAAAAACGCTCTGCTCGCTCCATAGCGCCAACTCATCTTAACTTGGCAGGATCAGCTTCATCACTCTCATTACTTACACAGGCTTTGAACACATCAAGTATTCGGCCTGACTAGGCTAGAAATGCTGCCACGCTATATATGTGTGGAAGGCCAGACATGTCGCGCAGAAGAAACGGGGTGGATATAAGATATGCGTCTCGTTTCGCTGAAAATCTAGCTGTGCCTACATAATCCCTGGGCCTTTTCTATACCCCAACAAAAGCGCGCCGGTCGGAAACGTCTGCAGCCTAATAACGTTCTATTTGAGATGATGAAGTCCCACAAAAATCGGTCTTTTGGCGTGTGGGACAGTTTTGATCTCATTTTACAACTTAAAGATTTAGATTCAGCTGACGTACAAACGGAGACTTATGCGTAAGAGGTGTCAATGGAGCAAACTAGCTAGTATTTCGTGCGAACAGCCTTCAGCCTCGTGGCAAGTGCGACGATGTTGCATGGCTTTTCCGCATGATGCAACCCACGACTAGGATGTGTCGGCCTTCCTAATCCGACAACACCGCGTGGCCCAACCATAGTTAACCAAGCAAGTCGATTTTCTCTCCTCAATTTTCTCATTCTTCGGAGAATTACCTTCACCTTGACGTATCTCGACGACGTTGCTCGCTTTTTCTCCATGTGCGCGATGCGCGTGAAGCTTTGTTCGCGTGCCATTTTGGCGACGTTTATCGGCGTTGAGAGCTTCCTTAAGCGTACAGCTTTGGGATAGGTTGTATGCCGTGTTAACGGATTAACGAAGCGTTCTTGGTCTATTGTCCGCGGTCATCTTCTCTTCGGGCAGTGTCTGATTCATGCGCACCTGGCATGCGCGCGATACCCCGTAGCCTAAGCGTTTACTTTTGTGCGGAGATTGGGGAATCCATGGCATGTGTTAGTTTGCAAAGATGTATATGAGAGCTTCGCAGATGGCGTAATTTGTTTCTCAGAGTATATTTACCTTGCATCGTTCAGAGTGCAAAATGAAACCACAACAGTACCATTTCCTCTTTCTCTTCTTCAATGGCCTCAGCGCCGCTCCCACGAAAGATGGGAACCATGTCAGCCAACCCAATTTGCGTCGCGATATCAATATCGTTCAGACAACGGAGCATTCCGATGGCTCAATCATAGACTGGATTCCCATCGACTCCCAGGTCCCGGGCGGCGAGATCGCATCTGCACCTCCGCTTCCTTCATATACGGCATCGTTCTTCAACCAGTCCAGCTTCCAGCCATGGGCAATGCTGCAAAACGAAGGCGCAGAAACAGGTCCGGAAGGCACGGTGCCAGTGCTACGTCCTACCACTGATACACCGCTCACCAAGGGACCGCCGGTCGACCTAGAGCATATGCCAGACTTCAGTACTGAAGCCGTTGGTGACCATTGGTACGCCTCTTCGGCACAAGGCGTCTCGAACCGAGGTGGCTCAGCCTCTTTTTCGCTGTACAAAGCATGGACGGAGTCGGGCTCCGACTTCTCGCTTTTGCAGAGTGCCGTAATCCGCTACGATGTACCGAAGCCGGGGGATAACTCAAAGCTCGTTCGACAAACCGTTGAAGCTGGATGGTAGGTTTGCTCTAAGCTCTGCCGTCACCTCAGATCAGCGCAAATCTAACAATAGCAGGATCAACTACCCCAATCAGATCGCCGCACCCCATCTCTTCACCTTCTTCACCACCGACGGCTATGCCTCCAACGCCAATTATAAAGGTGGCTGGAACCGCGATGTAGCCGGCTGGGTGCAAGTCGACTCTCAAATCTTCCCTGGGACGGCCTTTGGCCCGCTCTCGACTCGCGGCGGCGCGCAATACGACATTAAAATCCAATGGCTTCTTGACAACGGCAACTGGTGGCTCTTCGTGCTCGACCGCTGGATTGGATACTATCCCGCCTCGCTCTTCGGCGCCGGTACAGACGCTGGCCGTTCCCTCCAAAGCGGCGCTAGTCAGATCAACTTCTATGGCGAGATCTACGATAGCCATCCGCAGCTTACGCGGACGGACATGGGGAGTGGGAATTGGCCCGAGGCTGGGTGGCAGCAGAGCGCGTACATCAGGAATATGGTGTATACGGATATGCAAGGTAGGGAGCAGAGGTACGACGGGAGCCGTGGAATTGTGGTGAGTGATACCGGGAGGTATCGTATGGATGCAAAGTGGGGGAGTACGAGTAATTGGGGGAGCCATATGTTCCTTGGAGGCCCCGGGGCCGGTGGGAGGATAGACGGCTAGAAAGCGTGGTGGAAAGAGGACGGAAGGTAGGTGTAACTGGAACACCAGAAGTAGTACGCACAGTTCAGTCTAGTATATAAATTGTGAGATCATTATGGATAGCCAGTATTGAGATATAAATGATAGGGCAAATGGGACTCCTGTAGCGTTTCGTATTTGTCAGCTTTCAACTGGTTGATCCATCAGGCGCTTTCTATGCTTAAGCTCGTTACTCTTGCTACCCGTACTTCTTGACCAAGCTCTTCATGATGCTCATAGCGCCTGACCGATATCCGCCACCAAACAGTGCGTAGTGGTTCAGATGGTGATACAGTTCATACAGCTTAACACGGTCTTCGTACTCTTCCACCGGTTCCGTCTTAGGGCAAAGTTGGTGGTATTTATTTAGAAAATTTCCACCGAACCCACCGAACATTTTCATGATACCCAGCTCAAACTCATTGTGTGCGTAACAAGCGCTCGAATCGTACACCACATCTTCCGCATCGCTGCCTTTTGTCCCGATGGTGCCTACGCTTGCGTTGCCGCTCCACAGGTCGCCATGAACGATTACTGGCGTGACACCTTTCCCGTTGTTGAGATGGTCGTCGCCAATGAGACGCGGTACTACCTTCACCGCGGTGGTCTCGACGAGGTTATGTAGCTCCTTATCTGTGCCGTTTGACATCTCCGCACGTTTTAGAATGAACCGAAGCCGGTTGTTCGCATAGAAATCTGCCCACGAGCTTTTGTAGCTGTTGTCCTGAGGTGTATCACCACAGCACGTGGTTACGGGAAAGCCGAACATGGGCTTTTCGTATCCTTCTGGTATCGGCGCAGGCGTCGTGTGCAATTTCGCGAGCTTGGAGGCTAACGAGGGAGCCGAGGGCTTGGACGCGGAACGAGAGGTGAGATTGAGGAAGTCGGTGACGAGGAACGACGTTGAGGGTTGAGAAGAGAAGCGGCCGTGGCCAAAGGATTGGGGGCATAGAGAGGGAACAACGCTGTGGATGGCGCTGAGGGAAGCATGTTCGCCTAGGTTACACTATCAGCACCAACTCTAGTAGACCCTTGTAGAACAGGTGGGCGCACCCTGGAACATGATCTCCGCATCCTCTCCCCGGCCAGTTTTCATGAAGAAGCACTTCTCTGTTCCGTCGCGAAGCTTAGACGTGATTTTCAATGTTGATGCAGAGCTGCATCCGCCTCCGCCGGCGGACGATAAGGTCGTGCTCTCAGGATCGAGGTTCAGAAGCTTAATGACTGCGGGGTCGAGCTTCATGGTGGATCGAACGGTCTGTCTAGGCAGGCTATTGGGCATGCGAAATATGACATCGACGTGGTGGTTTAGTCTTGAAGTCGAATGGCTCCCGCACGATGACGTTAGTGGGGTTGCCAGCTCTACCGGCTAAACCTTCCCCCGCCACATCGCGAAATGCTCATATTACTCGGACACAACAGCAATTCCAGTTTCGATCAGTTTCGTAGGGTTTTCTTCCTCAAGTTTCGTTTACGAAACGACGACTCAATGAAAAAGGCAGGATTCTCAGATAATGTGGGCCGTGGGCGGACCCAAATCCGCAGAGCTTATTCTTTGAGGTAGTAAAGCTTCGATGGGCCGGATAAAGTGGCGTTCGAGCTCACCGAGCGTCGCCACAGCCGCTTAGGTAGGTGGTCCAGTGTGACTGGAAGAATTGGAAGAAGGGGCGTCTTCTCGACAAAAGCGAGGAGAAAAGGTTAGGCTGCGAGGATGGGTAGTCGGGTATGAGGATGGTGAATAGATGAGTCGAGGAGGCGTATCTATGTCGACTCCGATCGAGGAGCGATCTCAAGGCCAGGCTCGTGGTCCTCACAGCGTACTGGCCGCAGAATCCAACTTCTAAGACCATGCCTACGCCAAAAATAGTAACAAAATGTTTGGCCGGATACACCGCTTCCCACCGACCCATTCATACACTCTGACCCCGGCCTGGGTCAGAATGTCGTTGAATGGTCGGGAATGAATCCGCATTTGAAATACCCCTCCATCCACAGCCAAGCTCAGGCGTTTTCGTTAAACGACCTACGCAGGCCTCATGAGCCGTAGAATCGGAACTAATAAGGCCCTTCAAGGTCTATCCTCTCTCGATAAGTCTATCACTACTACGTGAGCGTATAGGTTATTGGATTACCTGGTCCTGTATCTTCGCCAGGAGAGGCGCCAAAGCCAAGACACCGTTTTATACGCCACCTCATATACCAAGTGATCGGGTAATCAAACTTTCGTACACTCTCGCAAGTAGTGTCTAGTACCTTTCGCCCTTGCACTAGCACAACTTAGAGTGCTGTTCTGGAACTTGTCAGGCAGTTCTAAGTTGCAGAGAGAGGCAGGATGGAGGGAGGGTAGATCGAAGTTGAGAGTCTGGAGTTGCGAGTCGGATGTGTGGAGAGAAAAATAAATCCAGCGTAGGCGGATGTGGTTTCATGTTAGCAGCGACATGTGCCATGTCAGTAGCAAAGGCTAGTTTCCTAGAGCTCTTTTTTCAAGGGGGTGATAAACGTGCTCCCTGGGGCGCTTCACCGCTACCATCAGCTAGTCGCGTATGCGCGTCTGAGGGAATAGTTAGCCGAGACTTTGTCCTTTTGAT
Organism: Darksidea phi; assembly: GCA_030770425.1. Lineage (NCBI taxonomy): Eukaryota > Fungi > Ascomycota > Dothideomycetes > Pleosporales > Lentitheciaceae > Darksidea > Darksidea phi. The sequence continues at coordinate 1,559 of JASJFT010000154.1, read as the reverse complement.
TCCTATCCCCATTACTTTCAAGGGGCAAAATAGCTGTAGTCACCGTCCGACCGGTCCTAATACTACCTGCGTGAACCGGAGGTGAATCACCTACAGCAAAAGGCCAGTGCGCTTCGGAGCTAGCTTGGCAGGTGCCGGTACACTACGCATTCTCAAGCATGTTACAAGGATACGCTACACGGACACCTGACGTGAAGGGTGAACTCGAAGCTAACAAAATCATCTGTTCGTCGTATGGCGCGGCTTCTATGACAGATATCGTAACGCGTGAGTATTTCTTCCTCGAGCCTCAACCAACAGGCAAAAGTCTCAGTGGAGAAAAGAAAAAGAAAACAGGGGGTTAAATCCCATGCGCCTGAGCGCCCACCCGAACCCCGCCAGAGCCGGGTTAGTCCGTACTGGGGTTGACTGAATGGTACCATTACTTTCCAAGCAGCTAGAGCCAAGATACGGCTGTAGGATGAAGTATAAGAGGCGTGTCTGTAAGAGCCGAGCCTTTCACTGGACAAGGCCTTGAGAATGAAGGTAGAGGTTAAACTGCAATTGCTGAACTACGGAGTGAGTGAGTTGAATCGCCCGTCTCCTTCTCAAGTTCACCATGCTGAGCTCCACAATGACCGATTTGAATGTTGCCGAGTGCTTGACCGAGTCATACCAATCCGCATCAGAAAGGTCAAAGCAAAAAACAGCACGATGGAAAGGGAAGAGGAGATACTCGCGCGGCCAAAGGCTGGGCAGAAGATCGAAGGATTGTAAGTGTAAAATGTGATGAGCAGTAAAGAAGAAGAAGAAGAAGAAGAAGAAGAAGAAGAAGAAGAAGAAGAAGAAGAAGAAGAAGTGGTAATGGTGGGGACGACGAATAAGAGTGTAAAGGGCAGTAGAGAGGAAGAGGCAGTAGCGGACGAAGAGGAGGAAGTAAATATGGTAAAAGTGGTAGAGGTGGAGAAAGTAGAAGAGCGAGGAGGGCCGTGGCTATAGGGCTTTTGCCTGCCGCACTATCCAATGTAGCCCAATCGTAGCCCAACCGCAACCTGACTTATTCGTAAATACGCCGCCAGGAAGCAGGCACTCTCGATGCATGCTTCAATCATTCTCTGTGTTGCCGAGATCGAGTGGTTGTCAGAGGCGTTTGGGTCACCGGGATACTAACGCCTCATAGCAATCCGTGACACATCAATTGACCTACCACAAGCGAAAATGGGCTGAAATTTAGTAAGCAGCTCGAATACAGCGATTAGGGGGTGTGGTTATTGCGTGATTACGTCTACCGAGTCAACGCCGAAAAACGAGAACCCAAGGGTATGACTAGCAGTGATTGTAGTTTTGCGTCGTTATCTCATCTACAACCTGGTCCAATCTTACTAAAGAATTCAGTCCCAAGAAATTCCCGACGTACATATCGAGCATAACATCTTCGGTGGGGGGGGGGGGGGGTTGGAAATGTTTCGCCGAGTGCGCCAAAACAACGTGGAGAAGTTTATTGGTTTAGGGGGGGCCAAAGCCATGTTTAAATGGCAAAAAACCCCGCGTTCAAAACCATTATTGGCCGTGCGAAAGAA
>JASJFT010000153.1:11878-109457 GCA_030770425.1 Darksidea phi | reverse complement strand
ATTCCTAGTTTTACGAGTAGTATACTCTAAAACCTTAAAGTAAATAGTTTATCCCTATCCGTAAGGATCTATTCCGGTAATCCGTAATTGGCGATAAGCGTTCTTTTAACCTTATAAGCTATATTTTCTACCGTAATTACTTCGTTCGTCGGGATGAAGTATACTACCTTAGTTAATCGGTCTACGATTACCATGATCGTATCGTATAATCTTCCTAATCCTGGTTCTAATAATGGTAGTAACTTTACTATAAAGTCTATCGTGACGTAAGTCTATGGTCGTATAGATAGTACTAGCGGTTAGAGTAATCTATAGGGCTTATATCTCTTAGGTTTATTCTTAGAACATTCCAAATAGTCGCCTATCGCTTTCCGAACTTCCTCTCTTACATTAGTAAGTAGGTATTCTCTATCCACATATCTAACTGTTTTATCGATTCCTAGGTATCCTAGCATTTTACTCTCGTAGATTTCCCGTATTAAGTCTCCCCTAAGACTCGGTAGAATGTAAGGCCTTGTCTCCGAGTCGTTTATTAGAGCGGAGTATTCTTCCTCATCGAAGTATATATTGTCTCCCTCTAGTATTCCGTCAGCGTTCCTGATAGTTTCTCGGGCCTTGTTTCTCTATTTTTTCTTAACATCTACTATTACCGTAATTTTGGCTAGCCTCGTATAGTTATAGACGAGGGTTCCGTCGGGTTCCTTTCGTAGAACTAGTTCGTATACGACGGGTTTATCGGTATCTCAAAGGTCCGATCTTCTACTAAGAGCGTCCGCCGCTCCGTTCAGTATTCCCGGCCGGTGACTTATCTTAAAGTCGTAATCTACCAGTAATTCCGACTATCGGAATTGTCGTTGATTAAGTTTCTTTGTAGTCGTAAAACTTGTAAGGTTCTAGTAGTCCGTAATAACCTTAATCTTATACTTGGCTCCTACAAGCTATAGTCTCCATTATTCAAATACTAATACGACAGCGCTAAGTTCCTTATCGTAAACGTCGTAGTTTACTTCTTCCTTACTAAACTTACGTAAGTAGTAGAATACTAGTCTCTATTTTCCGTCTTCCCCTTACTAGGTAAGTATCGCCCCTAGTATATAATCTAATACATCCGTCTCTACTCTAAGAGGTCTTATCGGGTCGTATATCTATAATATAGGTGCCGATATAAATAGGTTCTTAAGCTTATCGAAAGCTTCCTATTATTCCTAGTTCTACTAAAATCCCTTTTCCTTCTTAGTTACCTCCGTAAGTAGAGATATAGTCTTTAAGTAATCCCTAATAAACTTCCGATAGAAGTTGGCGAATCCTAAAAAGGATTACACGTCCTTGACCGATATTAGGGTTGGCTATTCCCTTATAGTCTGTACTTTCTTAGGGTCTATAGATACTCCTTCTCGCGAAATAATAAAACCTAGATATTCGGTTTCCGTCCTATAGAATTCGTATTTGTCTGGGTAAAGTAGTAACCTATTTTGCTATAGCTTTCGTAATACTTTCTTTATATACTCTTTATATTCTTCTAGCGTCCCTTTACTATATATAAGAATATCGTCCAGATATACCATATAGAATACGTCTAAGTATTCGTTTAACGTTCTATTAATAACTGACTAAAACGTTACTAGTATATTCGTTAGTCCAAATAGTATAACTCTATACTCGTAGAGTCCGTATCGGGTCTTAAATACCGTATACTTTTCGTACCCTTTCGCTATTCGAATCCTATAGAATCCTTCCCGGATGTCGAATTTCGTAATCTACTTAACTCCTTAGAGCCGGTCCATAAGTTCTCCGATTAGTAGTAGCGGGTATCGGTTTTTCTTTATAACGTTATTTAAACGTCTGTAGTCTATACAAAGTCGTAACTTTCCGTTCTTCTTTAGGATAAATAGAACTAGTAATACTATAGAGCTTTAACTTTCTCTAATATATCCTCTCTCTAGGTTCTTCGTTAAGTACTCTTTTAATTCTTCCTATTAATCTACTATTAACGAGTATATAGGTCCAGGCTCGAGCTTCGTACCCTATTCTAGGTATATCTTATAATCCTATTCCTGGTACTCTAGTAAATCGGTTTCCGGATGTTCTTCGAACAGCTCTCGGAACTCCTCGTAGTCTCGAGGTATTATTAGCCGTAGTCCTTCCTATACGGTCGCGACCCTTCGTACCATAATAACGCCGACTCTCTATAGGTTCTTCTTATAGATCCTCGCGATCTTATAAGGTAAAATTAAGCCTATCCTCCCTTTCCGGGGTATATACTGGATCTCGTAGCTAGACCTACCCGGTCTCCTAATTCCTACGACTCGAGCTACCCGCTCGTAGCCTAGTACTTTACGTAGCTTCTAATCTATCCGTAGATTATATATTACTAGCCAATCGTAACCAATAATTATATCGGTATCTCCAATTTCTATAATATTAAATCTGCGATGGTCTCTAACATTTCCTACCTCTAAGGTTACTTTTTTCGTTTTAAAGCGAATTATACCTCCTCTATATTCTATAGGTAATCTATCTCCGAGGTCTACTCGTATAGGTTTTTCTTTAACTTAGTAAGGAATCCCTTATTCCTCTACTAATTTTGACGATAGGAGCGTAAACTCTACTCTACTATCTATAATAGCTCGGACTTTCCGTCCGTAAATTCGTACGTCTACCTCTAACCTAGCCGGTTGTTAGATATTTCTTTATACGATTCGGAGAGTCGTCTTTTAGATACTTTCATCAGCGCGACTCTTACGTAGCTGATAACAACCTAGTTTTTTAGCTTATCATCGCAGAGGTCCCAATCTTCGGGGTTCTTTTCTAGTTCTCTAGTCTCGTTTTATCGAGTAGGCGACTCGTCTACCTATTCTATTTTTAGATCCGGTACTCTTCCGATCCTACGGGGTATTTCCTAATTCGGTTCTTCCGATGGTTCCCCTTTCGGTAATAGTATATCCTAATCAATAGGTTCTACCTCATTTTTATCGTTCTAGGCGTCGTAATATCCCTACCATATACCTAGGGCCCTCAGCTGTCTACTAATCTCTAGGTTCTTTGAACTATCTTGGTTCTATATTGGATATCCGTGCAATTCGTATTGTTCGACAAGGTATTCCTTCTTTTTAAGGTTTTAATAGAAGATATCTTCTTCCCTTCTAGCCGTAAGCTCTTATTACGCTAGGTATAGGATACATAATCGATCACAGTACGTCCAATATACGGCCTCGTAATTAGGTTCTTAGTATATAATCCTACAGTTAATGTCTCGTTTATATCCTTTAGTATCTACCTAGGTTAGTCCGCGTAGCCATCGTCCTGTAGCGTATTTCATCGGGAAATGCTTATCGCATTCGTCATCGTAGTAATCAACCCATCCTAGCCATCCTTACTCCTTATAAGCCTAGGCCTAGTTATTATAGTCGTAGATATGGTATCCTACTATTAGGTATTCTATATTTCGAAGGTACATGTATAAGCTACTTCCTAGGAGTATTATAGTTTCCTCCTTCTATCGGGCGTAGTACTCGTAATTTCCCGTATAGTTTATCCATAGTAGCGCGTCGTAGCCTATATTATTATAGTCCCAGGTTACCTTACAACCTTCTAGTCCTTAGAGTCTTAGGGCCTAGCCTATCGCCTACTAGCCTCGATCTCCCGTAACGTATATTGGCTTTTTTACGTCGGTGCAATATTTAGTAATATACTAGCTGGTCCTACATTTCCAACACTTATTATATACTAACCGTCTGAAAACGTCTTCTACGCTGACCTCATCTAGCCCGTCGAGTTTTAGTTCTCCTATCTCGAGCTCTAGGTCATCTTATTATCGAGTAATTTCTTCGACCTCGTCCTACCCGCTGGCGTCGTACTATATCTCGGGTATCGAGTTAGGCTTAGTTTCTTTTTCTTTATTATACCTAATCATATTTATACGCTTGGCACTATCCTAGCTCCCTGTACTTTTCTTTTCCTCGCCGTATTCCCTGGCGAAGTATCCCTGTATACCGCAGCGTAGATACGCCTTTTCGTCTCGACGTCGTCTTATCTTATCTACTAGGACTTTCTATAGCTTCCTACCTTATTCGCGTTTCTTGTTCCTTAGGTATTTCTTTTCCTAGACTATACTAACGTCCATTTCGTCATAACCCTTATAGAATCCGCGCTTTCGAGCCACTTGCTCTTTTCTATAGACTCTTACTAGTCCTATAGTATCTCGTTTCTCGAGTACTCGTTCGTGTAGTCGATTGTCGATACGGATCGTCGTCTCAATTAGTTCCGCTAGGTCGTCTAATTTTTTAAGTCGGGCCAACTCGTCCTTAATTAGCTCCTTGAGTCCGTTGTAGTATACGACTATAAGAGGTACATCGTCCTAGTCGATCTTATACTATAGCTATTTGAATTCGGTAGTATACGTACTTACTAACTTAGTCTACCTCAGCCTTTAGATCTAGCGTTCGGTCTACTAGACCTTATTAATATCTCCGAAGACCATACGTATTTATTCCTTAAACGAATCCTAATCTTTAAATACTACCTTCGTTTCGTCGCGTCGCTTCGACAAGGAGTCTTCGTTGGCCATGTAATCGTCGATCAGGGGCTGTATCTATACAGCTGCTTTACCTATTATACACATACCCGCGGTAAGGATCTTATCCTAGTCGCTAGTAAACGTAGTAGAGTTGAACCGGTAGTATAGGTCTAATTATATAAGAAATAGCCTCAAGCCTTCCTTTCCGCTATCGTATTTTTCTAGTATCGGGATCTTTGACTTCGTCCCAAGTCCCGCCCGTACCTGTTGTAGTAATCCTTGTAGCGATATTATAGCCTACTATAACTTAACTATCTAAGCTGCTTGTTACTAGATTAGGGCCGCTGGGTTCGTTACTGGAGCCCTAGTTGCGCTTTCCCCAGAGGTATTACGTAAGCTAGATAGAGTTGCCATATCAACGTGACCTTAGTTTAGGGTAGTTAATATGTTATACGTTGTACGTACCTTTATACGGGATCCGGGTTAGGGCCGATAGAACGTTTGTCGCACCGTTGGTTTCTGATAGGTCAAGATCAAGTCAACGAATTCTATTACTAGAATAACTACTTAGGAAAAGATCCAATCTTGTTCGTAAGTATTAGGTGAAGAACTGAAGATTAACTACAAAGAATCAAGACAGAAAACCTAAGAGATCCTCCATCTTCTTATATCTGTCCCGCTTTGCCTTGCTCTGCTTGCTCTATTCGCTAAGACACAGATCAACTAGATCATTGTTGGTCATGCTCTGTTTGCTCTATTCGCTAAGATACAGATCAACCAGATCATTGTCACGTAATATTGGATTACTGACTAAGCCCTTGTCTTGGCTTCCAACCTTCTCGGGATGCCCCGCATCCTGTGATTCGCGTAGGGTTGTAACATCTTTAAACTATCTTAGTTCTATACTAGATATCTATATAATTTATATCGTTTAATAAGATATTCCTTCCTTTTAAGATTTTAATAGAAGATATCTTCTTCTCTTCTAGCTATAAGCTCTTATTATACTAAGTATAGAATATATAACTAATTATAGTATATCTAATATATAGTCTTATAATTAGATTCTTAGTATATAATTCTATAGTTAATATCTCGTTTATATTCTTTAGTATCTACCTAGATTAGTCTACGTAGCTATCGTCCTATAGCGTATTTTATTAAGAAATACTTACTATATTTATTATCGTAGTAATTAATCTATTCTAGCTACCCTTACTTCTTATAAGCCTAGGCCTAGTTATTATAGTCGTAGATATAGTATCCTACTATTAAATATTTTACGTTTCGAAGGTATATATATAAGCTACTTCTTAGAAGTATTATAATTTTCTTCTTTTATTAGATATAGTACTTATAATTTCCTATATAGTTTATTTATAGTAGTACGTTATAGTCTATATTATTATAGTTCTAGGTTATCTTATAACCTTTTAGTTCTTAGAATCTTAAGGTCTAGTCTATTATCTATTAACCTCGATCTTCTATAATATATATTAGCTTCCTTATATTAGTATAATATTTAGTAATATACTAGTTAGTTCTATATTTCTAATACTTATTATATACTAACCGTTTAAAAATATCTTCTATACTAATCTCGTCTAGTCCGTTAAGTTTTAGTTCTTCTATCTCGAGTTCTAGGTCTTTTTATTATTAAGAAACTTCTTTAATCTTATTCTACCTACTAGTATTATACTATATCTTAGGTATCGAGTTAGACTTAGTTTCTTTTTCTTTATTATATCTAATTATATTTATATATCTAGTACTATCTTAGCTCTTTATATTTTTCTTTTTCTTACTATATTCTCTAGCGAAGTATCCCTATATACTATAGCGTAGATATATTTTTTTATCTTAATATTATCTTATCTTATTTATTAGAACTTTCTATAACTTCTTATCTTACTTATATTTCTTATTCTTTAGGTATTTCTTTTTCTAGACTATACTAATATCTATTTCGTTATAACCCCTATAGAACCTATATTTTTAAGCTACCTATTCTTTTCTATAGACTCTTACTAGTTCTATAGTATTATATTTCTTAAGTACTTATTCGTATAATTAATTATTAATATAAATTACTATCTTAATTAGTTCTACTAGATTATCTAATTTTTTAAGTCGAACTAACTTATTCTTAATTAGCTTCTTAAGTCTATTATAGTATACGACTATAAGAGGTATATTATTCTAATTAATCTTATATTATAGCTATTTAAACTTAGTAGTATATATACTTACTAACTTAGTCTATCTTAGTCTTTAAATTTAGTATTCGGTCTACTAAATCTTATTAATATCTTTAAAGACTATATATATTTATTCCTTAAATAAATTCTAATCTTTAAATATTACTTTTATTTTATCGTGTCGCTTTAATAAGAAATCTTTATTAGCTATATAATTATTAATTAGGGGCTATATCTATATAACTACTTTATCTATTATATATATACCTATAGTAAGGATCTTATCCTAGTTACTAATAAATATAGTAGAGTTAAATTAATAGTATAAATTTAATTATATAAGAAACGGCCTTAAGTCTTTCTTTCTACTATTATATTTCTCTAGTATTAGGATTTTTGACTTCGTTCTAAGTCCTACTTATATCTATTATAGCGATCCTTATAGTAATATTATAACCTACTATAACTTAACTATCTAAGCTACTTATTACTAGATTAGGGCTACTAGGTTTATTACTAGAGCCTTAGTAGTACTCTCTTCTAAGATATTATATAAGCTAGATAGAGTTACTATATTAACGTAATCTTAGTTTAAAGTAGTTAATATATTATATATTATACGTACCTTTATATAGAATCTAGGTTAGAGCTAATAGAATATTTATTATACTATTAGTTTCTAATAGATTAAGATTAAGTTAACGAATTCTATTACTAGAATAACTACTTAGGAAAAGATTTAATCTTATTCGTAAGTATTAGGTAAAGAACTAAAGATTAACTATAAGAAATTAAAATAAAAAGTTTAAGAGATCCTCTACTCTCTTATACCCGTCCTTATTTCTTAAGGTAATAGTAGTAGTAGTAGTAGTAGTAACTTCTATAACTTCTATAACTTTTATAGTAATTATAAAAGTAGTTATCTTAGTAACTTCTATAACTTCTAAGTTATATAATATTAGATTACTAATTAAGTATAGCTTAGCTATTATAGCTATATTAGAGCTTACCCTATACTCCTCTAATTCTAGGGTTATAATAATAAAGTATATATAGATATATATAGATAGTATATTAGTTATATAGTATCTATAAGAGAATATATTATCCTTCTTATAATAGATCTTCCTCTATTATTAGTAGATTATAGAGATGGTAGACGTTCGGGTATACTAGACTCTAGAATATATAAATATATAGGGGAACGAGAGAGTAGATTAACTAGTAGACCTAGAGGTATATAATTCTTATCTACTAATATAGCTCGTAGCTAAACTAATAATTACTAGACTAAGGTCTAATACGCGAACTAAACTCCGCTTTATAAAGATAAAATAGTAGAAATAAAATAAGACTCGGCTCTCTATATAGTATAATTAATAGGACCTACTATATATAAGTACTACTATATTAGTAGAGCTTAGTCTTAGCCGACGAAACCTAGTTAAGCTACTATTAACTAGGACTATATACGGTAACTACGTCTAGTATTATAAGAAATTTAAATACGAGGACGTAGTTCTTAACTATATATATAGAAAAGAGAAAGTATCTAAATATATAATCTACTACCTAAGGGTACGTAGACGCTTCGCTAGCTAGTCCTATAAACTAGGCTAGCCTCTAACTAATACCCGCGAGGGACTTTAATATCTTAAGAAGCTTCTTAATAGTCTAGAGGACTTTATTACCTTTATAGGACTAATAGGCCCTAAGGGGGTAGTCCTATAGGGTAATAAGAAGAATCGTCGCGTTTAACCGGCCTAAACTATAGACTCCTCGACCCGTCCCTATAGGGGTCGCTTTATAGTAGGAAGATTATTTAGCTATTACTTTACGGCTATATATCGATACCTCCGCTATATATTACTCGCCTATTACGATTATATAATATAAATATATAGGATAGATACTATATTATATTATATACTATAGTATACGTTATATTATACGATATATTATATAATATATTATACGTTATATTATATAGCGCCTATCTAGTATAAGATTATAGGGCGATAGTATCTAATTATACTACTATATATATCCCCCCCTTCTTTACTATAACTATCCTTACCCCCTCCCCCCTCCTATAAACGCTTACTTACTACCTATCGAATTAAAATAAAAGAAATAAAATAAAAGAAATAAAAGAAATAAAAGAAATAGAACGAGAGGAACTTTACCTACGAGAAACTACAACCCCCCCCTAAGGCTGAATAGAAAACTATAAAAAGCTGATAGGGTCAGTACCTAATACTATACCTACTACTGGGCATGGATCCGGCGCCTACTAGCGCTAGACAGTAAGGAATTTCTTACTTTACTCGCATGGAGGAGTCTAGGAGAGTTGAAAAGCTCAATTTAGAGTAGCGTACGCATGAAACGCCCCCCCTCACGGGGTAGGGCGCGTCCCTTATACCCCATGGGAGGTTTTTGTAAATAAAGGCACCGGCCAATTCTATAGGACGTAAATCAATACAACAACAACAACAACAACCATAGATCCGGATTAACAGACGCAGATGCCGTCACTATATCTCCAGACGCAAGCACGACCTCGTAATTGGAAATGTTCGAGCAAGCGAAGCCATATCGAGGGGAGTAGAAGGAGTAACCAGCTGGCAAGAGTGATCAGTAATTACTCTCACGCATAGAGACAAACGGCGCGCCTACCACCTGTAACGAAACCGCCTACTCCAACATCTGAGTTCCTAGCCCCAACAGCAGCAAGTCCTCTCTTGTCCAACTCTTTGAACACCTGTTTCCATCTCAATCTGGCTCCGAAGGTCACTGTTTTTCCATCTTCAGCAATCTTGACCTTGTTCAAACGGCTAAGATCGACCAGCACCCCGCCTCTGATACTCGCTGCACCGGCGACGTGATGATGACCACCGCATCGAACGGCAAATAGCCCCTCCCCATCTAACCCCTCATCTCCTTCGACGCTCTTTTTTCTTTGCTCGTCGAAATGGCGTTTGAGGATCCCAATCCCCGTAGAAAGATCCTGGGCGTTGGGTGGTTGAAAGACGCACGCCGGCAGAACCTCACATTCTTGCTGTGCCCAATACGCGCCGACTAATTGAGTAAACGCCGTAGTATCCTGAGGCAAAATGACACTGTTGGGTAATGCTGAGGCGAGTTCTTGCCGGAGTCGTATTGCGGGTTCTTTTAGGGAGCTTTCGAGCTTGGCCAAGTCGAAATCGTTTTCTGATTGCGCGTGTCTCGTGGATGGAACCTTGTTTCCAAATCTGGCGAAATATATGGAGAGAAAAATAACTCCGATTGCCACGAGCAGTGCTGTGGAAGAGCTTGGGAGATCCATTAGAACTCTGTAATTGGGCAGATTGAGCTTGCCTCGAGGGAGCTGCAGAGCGGTCACACAAAGCAATTATAACGAAAAACCCACTTCATAAGGCGTAATATGAGCTCAGATTTATTCCTACAGGATTATCCGAAGTTGTGGGCTGGTGATAGCCAAGTTGGGGGCTAGAAGAGATCACATGCACCTGTACAGTCTTAGGCTCAAAAGGGGGAAGGGTGTGGTTCAAAGTGGGCGCCTCGCTAGTAAACCACGTCGACCAATCGACTTCGGTCCGAATATCTGTACATGGATAGATGAGGAATTGATTAGTCGACACTCTCTAGCCAACGCGCAAGATGCTGCCGAGTATAACCTGGCTGGCCTTGAGCCTAGATTGGCTCCAATACCTAAGCTAACTGGTCTTATCTCCGACACGAAGGAGAATTCCGATGGTCTTCCAAGGCAGCGAACCAATTGGTACTTGGTTTTGGCGAAGCGACAAGTTTATCCTCCGTTGTGGTAGGCTATATGCCTAGGGTCTTTTGCTCTGCAAATGTTCCTGTAAATGTTCCATCATAACGAACTCAGCAAAGGCTTTACATATAGGATGGACCTTGGGGCATGTGAGATGCGACTAGTAAGTCTGAATTATAGAACTTATCTGAAGTCATCTCTAATGTACCACTAAGATGGTATAGCATCACTGGTTATGCTACCAGTGATAATGACGCTAAAAAATAGCGGAATTCAAATGGTCTAGAGTACCTCTGAACGGATAGCGAAGGAATAGGGATACCCACGAAGCACGAAGGGTGAGACTTCTCCGCGGAAGACTCGATTTCTTGGCCCTGACGTAGGGTTGGGTCATGTTATGCCGTGTTACGATACGTTTATACGTTTATACAAGTCTAAATATAATACAGCACAACACTCGCAGAAGTCTCGTCAAAAATCTAGGGCCTAGCGTCTACCTTAATGGAAGCCACCTTACAAACCCATCGCCAAACGGATCCTATTCATTATAGGCGCCGCCTGGATTGTCGCCCTTGTTTTCCCGGTGTCGCGCATGTCATTCACTTCTCTAATTGGCATTCTCATAATATCCTCGTACTTGTCTCTCACGTCCCGTAAGCTTTCGTCGATCGCATCAGCGACCTTCTCTTTTAGCGCCTTCATAGACATATCTGCGCCTGACATCTCGCTCGCGATATATTCTGGCGAGATGGCGGTGTCGTTACTCATGTAGTATAGGATATCAATGAGATTGGAGACGCCGGGGCGGATTTCGCGGTCGTATGATATTCCTGGGAGGGAGTCTGTTTTGGCGCCGTTGATCTTCTTTTTAATCTCCTCCCTTGAGTCCGTGATGAGAATCCTAGATCGTGGGTCTGGATCCGACTTTGACATTTTCTTTGTGGGGTCCGTGAGGGACATTATGCGCTTGGCCGGGGAGAGGATGGTCTGCGGGGGCGTAAGTACCGGGTTCTTGGGGGCCGGAGCGAAGGCATGGTTGAAGCCTACTGCCACGTCGCGGGCAAATTCGAGGTGCTGGGCTTGGTCTTCGCCGACGGGGACGTGGGTGGTGCCGTAGAGGAGAATATCGGCGGCTTGGAGGACGGGGTAGGAGAACAAGCCAAGCTTCAGAGCAGCTTTGTTCGATGGTGACGGGTCTAGTGGCGATGCGTTTTCGGGTAGAACGAGTTTACTCTGGATGCTATCAGCAACCCCGTTCTTGCACAGTGCTTTATACGGCCATACCTTCCACTGGGTCATCCTGCCCAAATACCCCATACTCGCATTGCAGCTCAATATCCACATGAGCTCGGCATGTGCAGGGACTCTACTCTGCTCGAAGATGATGCTCTTCTTTAGGTCCAGTCCAATGGCAAGTAAGCTCACAAACATCTCGCTCTTGCTCCGCATCAATTGCACCGGGTCCTGCTTCACCGTGATCGCATGGAGGTCGACGATGGAGAAAAGGAGCACGTCGTCGCCCCGAGCTTCATTCTGCAGCTTCACCCACTCTCGGAGGGCGCCGAGATAATTCCCTAGATGCGGGACGCCTGTGGGTTGGATGCCAGAAAAGATTGTGCGTGACGGTTTGGAGGCCGTCGAATTGTAACGCACGCATGATGGACAGACGTGGGTTCGCGACGACACGACTCTTCGCAGCGTGCGCTGCGTGCAGAAGGAAAGCATTACAGTCTGCCGAGGACGCGCGCTGAGCAGCCACTATGGGGGCGGCGTGGCCGGGGTGTTGCTTCGTCATTGTGGCGCAGGCCAGGTGCAGCCCACCTCGAGCCCGTCCGCGTCTAGGAACCACTACTTCTTCGCATCCACCTCCCAACCCCCCTCGACTCTCCACAACCGTGGGTTCTGCTGATCCCATAGCGAGACGCCCCAATATCTCAATCCTTTTGCTCAGTGTCGAGTACCACCACCACCACCGCCACAGCCATGTCTTGGACCGGTACCACTCGCGCTCCTCCTCCGCTTCCGAACCGCAGACTCACGGCAATGCAGGCTTCAAGAAAGGCGTCAACCGCGCGACGACGCAGGTGCTTATGAAGACGGGCTCCGTCGAGCGCACTAATGACCGCGACTTCGAGACAGAACAGCGGTATGCCTTCCCCAACAGCCCCGCCTTCTGCAGTATCACTCACGCACTATCATAGACGCTACCGCACCATGGAAACGGCCGCCAACAAGCTCCAGAAAGAAGCTAAAGGCTATCTCGACTCCCTCCGCGCCATGACGGCTTCGCAAATGCGCATCGCCGAAACAATCGATGCCTTTTACGGTGATGCCGGCGCAAAAGACGGCGTATCTCGGTCCTACAAACAAGCCGTTACCGACCTCGATGCGGAAACCATAAAAGCACTCGACGGACCCTATCGTACGACAGTGCTCGACCCTATCCAGCGCTTCTGCTCCTACTTCCCGGATATCAATGCGTGCATCATAAAGCGCGAGCATAAGCAGATGGACTATGACCGGATGCGAGCCCAAGTAAAAAAGTTGACGGATAGGCCAGATAAGGACGTGACGAAGCTGCCACGGGCGGAGAAGGACGAACAGTTAGCGAAGGCGGCGTACGACCAGCTTAACGAGACGCTCACAACCGAACTGCCACAGCTCATTGATCTCAGAGTCCCGTACCTAGATCCAAGTTTCGAAGCGCTGGTGAAGATCCAGCTGCGATTCTGTGCGGAAGCGTACTCGAGAATGGCCCAAGTCCAGCAATATCTCGACGCCAACACAAGAGACCAGTATGCACAGGGTGAGCTAGACGCTAGGGTGGAAGAGGTGCTGCAGGAAATCCGAGATTTGAGCATTGCAGGTACCGTCTAAAGCCTACTCGGTGATGTGATATTCGACTTTGCGAATCTCATATTAGGCACAATTTAGCTGAGTGTGGGCTACTCCTGATCATCATAACGATTACTTCCCGTTTACAAGCGGACGCAGTCGCGGTACCTTTGCGTTGGGAACACGAATTGATGGAGGGGATAGGGTGGTCAAGCATTCTGGATGATCTAAAGCATTGGTATTTTCTTGGATCCGCGTGGGCTGGGCGGGGCGTACGGGGTAGATATCATTGCTAGATAGCACGTCTTGCGTTCACAAAACCACTTGTTAAGATATATGATTTTACATTCACCCCCAAGCCGTCAGTAATGAAGAAAATGGTGCTCTGTAGATCATGCATCCTCTAAGTAGAGCTCCCATCACTACATTCCATTCACCTCTTGTTGAATCGTTTCCAAGGATGAACCCGTGTTTGCTACCCGTGAGGTCACCGGCTCAGCAATTCCCTACCTCGCAAACCGACCTACATATTGTGTGAAAAGCAATTCAGCGGCTACTCCATTGGAGCCCAACGAATCAGTGCAAGTATACACATAGCATTCCAATGTATGCATCTACGAAATTACGTTCCCAATATGTGTGAGGCCGAGTAACTGGAAAATATGCTCTTATAGGAGAGATCAGGAACATAGGTGAAAAGGAAGAGGGAGAAAAGCCGCATGCTACCCAAACGCCAACCCATGCAAGATGCGATCCGTGATCTAGAATGCCACATCCGATCCTTGCTCCGATCGACCGAACCAGACGCCGCGCTGTAATGGAGAAGGGAAGGAAACAAGGAGATAAGGGGAAAAGGGGGCGGAGGATATCTTCATGTCGTTCTCGTGTTTCCGTGATATATTCGTGGCGTGTTGAAGTAGGTAAGAGGAGGGGGTCTGCTGTGGGGTCGATTTCAATACCCTGAGTCGATGCGGGTTTGAAGCGTGCCGACCGGTCATTCCTCGTCATCATCGTCGTACCCTTCGAAATCCGAGTCCATCTCTTCATCCACATCCGACTCGCTCCCGCCAAAGCTCTCAACATCGCTGTCTTCCCAGCTCATATCAAAGTCACCGTCATCCTTCTTCGTCTGGAACGCGCTCTCGTGAGTAGGCATAACGTATCCAGCCGGGATATCCTGCTTGCTCAGATCCAGGTCCTTGGTCACCATGTCTTTATACTGCGTCGGGTTGTTCCTTAGCATGACGCCCGCATCGACGTTTGCGGGTGACGAGACCTCTGGGTCGTCGAGAAGCGAGAGGATGGAGATCAAGACGGATTCTACACGCTGCACAGGTGTCCAGCGTTCTTGGGCCAGCTCGCCAGACATCTCGTCATCGCCGGGTGGGTGCAGGATGGATATGCAGAGGCGGCCGTCGGGATAGATGTTGGGGTGGTAGAGGGGCCGGACGAACCTGAAGTCTATATACATGGTTAGTCTAGCGTTATCGCTATCTGTGGGGTACGTACCGGGCGGGCTGTAGGGGTAGTTCTTGGGGAACGAGAGCTTAGCCTTGAAGTAGCCGCCGTAGTAGAGCGAGTCCGGGTTCAGCACGATAAGGGCGACGCTCCACTCGAGGACATTATCGTTGATGAGCTGCAGAGGTCAGTCAGGTGCTCGCTTCGACCCTGCCGTCTCAGACAGGTGAGTTCGCCTCACCTCGATGTTGGTCCATGTCTCCTTGCTCAGCGCCTTGAACTCGTTCATAAGCAGCCGCTCCGCCGATTGCGCCATGTCTTCTAGCCTTCGCAGCGAGGACGTGTAAAGAAAGACCGCTCTCTTGGCGGTTCAAGAGGAGTGGTGGCGGAAGCGGTTGGGCGGGTCACAGCCGGTAGAAGGCGGAGGCGGATGGTAACGGTGGAGGCCGACGGTCGTAGACAACTGTGCGAGAAGAGTGTACGTTTAGGAAGCCGAGTGGGGGCAAAGGTGACGGCGAGAGTGAGGGCGGCAGCTTAAAAGGCGTTAAGCCAAGGTGAAGCGTGATGACCAAAGGCGCAGCCAGGCCCAACCCGACCTTGGACCCTGGTGATAGGCCTCGGATCCGCTGTTCCTCCTTGGGAAGGCGGCTGATTCGCCCACATGCGTCTTCCTTGCACAAGCAGAGGTGACCTCGACTGACTTCTCTATCGACGTCGCGGCGAAAGTGCCTTCGATCCATGGTTGGTGAGCTTCTCATGTGCCTGCTCGTACACGCACTTCGTACCACGGCTCGCCCATGCTTCCGATTTCGGAACACGAAACCCTCGATGACACTCTCGCGCCACATGCCTGACCAGCCATCCTCTTGCGACAACCCGATAACTTGACCAAATCCATGTGCGTTTGAACTATATGAATAAAGCGCGCACATCGAGCATGTCGTCTCGCCATTCCTTCCTTTCCAGCCTTGTTAACCGCCCCAAGCAATAGTGACGCTAATCGCCGGAAGCTACCAAGTCCCTCAACCGCTACATCGAAACACCAGCCAAAACCGTCACAATGCCACGACTTCTAAATCCAACAAGAATTTAAACTCTATCAGGCTCTATGGCGCTAAGCAAGAAACCTATGCCCTTGTGTATACATAGAACCACCCGTATCTATCCCATCGCTAGACGAGAACCACCATCTTGGCTCACACCTCTTGGACTGAACGCTAGCTCGAACAGGCTCTTCAAAGCGACAAAGTAATGGAAACAGAAATTGGAAAAGATATACCATGGTTTCCCCCAACACTAAATATTCGCAATATAACGCCATCTCTCTTTTTCTAATAATTCAAATATATCTCAGCTTCTTCGCAACACTCAAGCAAACAGCAACAAACAAAAAAATGGTCCCCAAGATCCCGAAAAACCAACCCAAGCCCCCATCTTGCCCAGGAACCCTGACATTCATGCCAAACAGACCACAAATCAAGTTGAGCGGGACCAAGATCGTGGCGATGACTGTGACTTTGCCCAGCGTGATGTTGGACTGGTTACCCTGAATAACCTGATCGACCGAGATCTGAGCCAGATAGTTGGAGTGTGACCGCGACAGCATCTTCTCAAAGTGACCGAGATTGGACATCATGGTGACGACATGGTCCTGGATGTCGCTGAGGTATAGACCCACATCTCCGCGGGGAGCAACACTGTAGCTCTCGTTACAGCGCTTGGCGAAGCCTTTGATAACGTCGGCCTTGCCGCCTAGGAGACGGATAAGCTGCATGACTTTCTTGCGGCATTCGCCAATAGCACGGAGGATTTCGCGGGAATCTTCAATCCGTGCTGTGAACACCTGGTCTTCGATTGCATCGGTTTCCTGCTCAATGCCGCGCAGCACGGGAGCGAAGCTGTCAACGATATCATCGATCAAAGCGTAGCAGATCCAGTCGCTGTTGAGGTTGATATAGTCCCGGAGTCGACCGATGCGCTTGCGAACGTTGAGCGTGTGTGGGCTGTCTGTGAATGTGAACGTCAAAAGCCCCTCCTTGAAGACCACGGCGTAGAAGTTGACGGGCTCGAGATAGTCCTCAGACTCTTTGTCCGCTTGGAAGAACGAGCGGAAACAGACAAAGTAGTACTGATGGAACAGCTCCACCTTCTCGCGAGGTTCTTGGATCGTGATATCCTCGCGAGTGAGGGGATGGACCCCAAATGCCTTGCAAATGGCAAACACTTCCTCTTCGGTAGGGTTGACCATGTCGAGCCACCATACACCGCTGTCTTCGCCGTATCGAAGCTCGAACAGGTCACGAAAACGCTCCCCAGGCATCAGAAGACCGCCAAGTTCAGCGGCATGAATGGTGTCGTCTAGCTCGGAAGAGAAGAAGGTCCATCGGTTGAGACATGTCTCAGGCAAATTGGCCTGTTTGTCGCCGCTGAACATGTGAGATAGACCCTCCTCTGCGAGCTTTTCTTGAAGCGCAGCATCGACATCATTCTTGAGCGTGGTTGCGTCAGCATCGGCTTTTGGCGTGGTTGACTGGCTCGACTTGGGACGAAGATCGTTGAAGACCTTGGCCTTGTGCTTCGAGATCTGTGACTCGACGCTTGCCTTGCGGCGCAAGGATTGGCCGATGGGGGTCTTGGTCTGGGCCTCGGCAACAAACTCTTCCAATTCCTCATAGTCGAACCTGGTAGTTTTGCCTGGATCTTCCTGCACCGGAAAGCATACGTCTTCTTCAGCAGAGCTGTGGGTTGAAGCGGTTTCAGCGCGGTGCAGCTCCGGGGGACGCTCATCACTGATAGTCGGACGGCGGCGCGTCCCTCCAGAAATGGTCCTATGAAGGGCGAGTTCGAGCTCTGAAGGTGCTCGACTGTTCACAGTTCCGGCACGGTCACGACGACGAGGACGAGCATCGGCGAAAGCATCAACAGAATTCGGAGGAGACACGGAGCGCGAAGAAGTTGACGAGGCGCGCGATCGAGCCAGACGTTCGATAGCTGGGTCGCGCGGGCGCCTGAAAGTATCACGGCGGCCGCTAGGGCTATGGGGAGGGGAACCGCGCCTTCCACCATAAACATCCTCAGGAGACAGATGCGAGCCGTCGTCGTCGACAATAGCAGTTTCGAAGTCACGGGTAGTAACCTGGTTGGCCTCAAGAGCCTCGTTGACGAGGAGCAGAGGATTGGTGCGCTCGGGCAGAGGTTGAGTGCTTGCAAAGGTTGCTCGGCGCGAGCGAGATGGAGAGCCGGTTTCGGCTCGGGGCAAGGAGGTGGGCTGGTGACGGTGGTCGTCGAGGTCCGACACCGGGGTGCTGAACCTCGTCTGGGACTTATCAGACCTCGGAGTGTCAGTCATTGCGGCGGCTTAGACGGCGAATGAGTGGTTCCACCAGTCTTCTATTCCCCCCTTGGATTAAGCCAGCTTGATGTACGTGCGCAGAGCAGCGACTCCTGCAGGGCAAGAGCGTTGGCTTGACCGGTGAGTCGCTGACGAGCGCTCACCTCGACGGTGCGCTCAACGTGGACAGCGGCTTCGCGTAGGGACTTGCACCCTACACTCAGCCCTTGGAGATGGGGCGTATGCCAGTGGCCTGCTTCCACACCCGAGGCGAGGAAGTTGGGTAACGACAGTTGTTTGCGAAGGTTGCAGTGCGCTCTTTAAGCACAGTTATGGAGGCTTCTTGTAGTCGCCTCCGTAGACCCACGCCTTGGGCCCGAGAAGAGGACGGACGAAGGAAAACTTGTGGATGTAGAGGCCCGCCAACTTGGTGGTTGTGATGTTAAGACGCCGTGGCGCCAGGGGCTTTGGATGAGGTGGAGCGACCGGAAGGCAAAGCTTGGTTATCGATCAGCCGCGACTGCAGTCGACTTTGAGTGTGCGAATCGAGGGCCTTGGAGGTCAGCGTCGCCGATAGCGATGGA
This sequence comes from Darksidea phi, assembly GCA_030770425.1. Classification (NCBI taxonomy): domain Eukaryota; kingdom Fungi; phylum Ascomycota; class Dothideomycetes; order Pleosporales; family Lentitheciaceae; genus Darksidea; species Darksidea phi. The sequence continues at coordinate 90,757 of JASJFT010000153.1, read as the reverse complement.
GTCGCTGATGCGCAGACGGAATGCAACGCGTACAGTGTTCCCGATGAGTGATTGTGCGGTGGGTTTGGCAGTGTTTGAGTCCTAGGGGACGGTGGTGGTGGAAGAGGAAGAGGAGGAGACAGGAGAGAAGAGCGCTGAGGTTAAAAGTCTTCCTCGGTCACGGCCGGGCGCGCACATTAGGCTTAGCAAGCGCTTCTTTCAGCACGCCGCGGGGGAAACAGATTTTGCAGCTGCACGATGCAAGCAATACAATCAGGGGCACATAATATGCACCTCATTGGCTGCGGTATACTTGTATTCACCGCTATCCGCTTGGGACTGCGTCTCGGCGGGCGCACATTCTTGCAGGTTGGTGGTTGCAAGGTGCGACCGTCATTGCACCTTCGGCTGCGGCTTACAATCCCTGTGCCTGCATGCATTAGAGCCACATCAGCCTTCACTGCTCACTTGTTCCGCCATGTGAGGACATCCAGGAACCAGCACCCGCACCCGCAACAACTCCAACAATCAACTCCCACGACAAGTACGTCGCGTTCTCGCCCACGTGCAACGCATGCAGCCAGAGCCCTGACCGATATAAGCGCTGCTTGTGGGTCTGTTCGCCGACGCATCACAATGGCCGACCAGCTGCTTGAACAGGTCCGCGATGCCGTGGAGGGCCAGATCGTGCGTGGCTCCCGGCCCACCTACTTCCAATCGTGCTGATCGAGGCAGGACTTTGAGGGCCAACGTCTGGCGGAGCTCCTTACTACGGTGTTGCTCGGCGCAGCCGGTGTATGCTCCACCACTCCCGCGCTTCACAAGTGCTAACTCACGGCAGATCTTCGCCTTCCTTGTTGGCTTCATGGCCCAGGACATCAAGCTCACGCTTTACATTGGCCTCGCCGGCACCGCACTTACCTTCCTTGTCGCCGTGCCGCCGTGGCCCTTCTACAACAAGAACCCCGAGCCCTGGCTGCCGCCTCACACCAAGTCCGGAGTCAGCATCGACGTGGACGGACAGAAAGTCGGATAGGCAGATCCATGGCTATGGAGACATTGGGTAAAGTCACGGAAATACATGTTCAATAGGCGCACAAGGCCAGAGCTATGTCAGGGCATAATGAATTTCATCGATGATGGCTGTCGCCTCGTCTGCCCTATCTCATGAACCAACCTTATCCAGACGCCGGAAGCCGGAAGCCGGAAGCCGTGGCAGATTCCCAAAGCGCCCCTGTGCCTCGCTAGACTTTTGTGTGGACCTGCACGTGTATCTGGATGTGATAAAGGGCGTCTATCTACCATACTTCTGGAACTCCCAGTCACGGTTGTCGAGCGGGCACACTTGTCGTGTCTTGAGCCAGCGGGAGATGCAATGGAAGTGGAATGCGTGCTGTGCTTGTTAGCTTCGGTTCGATCCTGTGTCTAGCCAAACCCACATTGCAGATACCCCAGGCAACCGTGCACTCTTCGCTCGTCGCAGATGCCTGGTTCGCCTGGCACTCGATGCAAAGGTCCATGATGTGGTTGCGGCAAATGGCGCAGTTGTCGACCACGATATCCCATGCCCAGAGCGCCACAGCATTCCACTACACTCGCGTTAGCCATGAGCTTCTCGATTTGTCATTTTTCGCCCACCTTCTTGACTTCAAAACGCTTCTTGTCGCCCTCTGTGCTGGCGCCGGCCTTGGCCGCCTTTGCCTTTGGGGCGGGGACATCCGTCATGTTCACGTCTGCCATGTTCGCTGTGGAGGTAGAGGGTTTGAAGTGCGGGGGGAACTGTGATTATCGCCGAGCGAGGATGCACGGGGCAAGTTGCGTGTGTGTGTGTGAGAAGAGAGGCAGGTGCTGGCCGGGTGTCTGAGAGCTCGAAAGCGGCGGCGGTGCTGGGGCGACAGTTGGTGTGGATATGCAGGCTGTACTGTCTAGAGCGGTGCCTGGTCGAGAGATGCGGGCGTTAGGTCATTGACGCTAGGACGTTTACGGCTGCTCACCAGTTTACCAGTGAACAGCGGTTCCTTTCAGATGGTCCCCTGGACGGCGGTCTTACATGTACCACTGTTCGCAATCACTTGGTGCTAGTATAAAAGACGTTTTCCACCGTGTTGAACGCCTCGCACATTCCATCCCCCGCCGTCCTGTTCTCGCTCCCGTCATTCAGCCCTACGCCGCCGCGATCAGCCTGCGCCACACGCTCTTGGCCCATTTCAGGCTTGAGAACAAGGCCCAACCTCCGACCAAGTCACCGTCGCCATACGGAAACCAACTTCCTCTTACCCAGCTCGCCCTCTGTTATCACCCGACGGTCTACCTCTCTGTTTATTTTTTCGTCTGCTGGATATGAACTCTCCAATCCCTCGCGCTCCAGCCATCTCTCCACAGCACCACTGCAGCACACCAGCCTCGTCATCCCGACCCTCACGATACCCCTCGAACCCGCGAACCAAGGGCGCCCGCCGACGACCCTCGAGATAACATCCGCCACCATCTGAAGGGACCCTGCAAATACCGCGACCCTACATGTCGAGTACGCAGAACACAGCATCCCCCCGCGCGCCGCGGGCCAAGCACCACCAGCACTCGAAGAGCGCAACCCAGCCGGCGCCGAACAACACCGGCCACAAGCCTCAAAGGCGGCAGAAAGGCAATCGTGCGCACAATGGCAACCCTGCGAATGCCCAGAACCACGGCACAGGTGCTCCTACTCCACCGGTAACGAATGCGCTGGAACCGGCCTTTACGGACAGCGCCGCGCTCTCCGGCGAGGACGGCGCCATGAAGAGCGGGCGGCGCATTTCAAAAAAGCATATGCCATCGCAGCCCTCTGCCGACCGAGTCTTTTCACCAGCCGCCGTCGCGACTTCCTCGTTGACTGATACCGAGCTTGGCCCGTCTACTTCCATGGGAACGCCAGTCAAGATCCAAGGTGCATACGCCGGACCCACGTTCCATGCCTCTCCTGCGCCGTCTGCGCTTCCTATCCCCAAGTTTTTGTCCAAATCGGTTCCAGCAAAGTCCCGTGCAGCCCCTCCTACGCCTCCTCCCGAGGATGAGTCCGATTCCGGCTCCTCCCCGACCCCGTCGCCCTCGCGTGCCCCCATTCCAGTCCCCACACGTCAACAAGATTCTCCTTTGGACATGCTCTTCAAGGCTCACCGAGCGGAGAAGGCTAGAAATGGCAATGGCAGTCCGGCCTCCGTCTCATTTTCTTCCCCAGATCACCCATCTACCAACGGCCGGCCGCATCATGTGAAACAAGACTCTTTCAATTCCCTCAATACTCCGTTTCCCTTTGAACTTGATGGGGATAACAAGAACTCACACACTTCCCCTCCTCCTGCGTCGCCTGGTGGTCATCGCTCAATCACTGCACCCGGCAAGATTCCTCAAGCTGGAAATCCTGCGAAACGTAATGATGATTCTAGCGCCATTCACGATCTTTTGAATCGACTCTCCCTATCGCAGGCGCGCAATAAACCTGCATCATCTACTCCCCCTAGGACCGTTGGGCACATACCATCGGATCCTGCCCTGCGCAACCACACCCCTTCGCCTTTCCACGATAGCAGGTCTCCTTTTCTTCGTAGCGCTTCGGGTCCTTCAACGCCTAATCCTCCCCCCCACGAGAATCCGGACTTTTTCTATGGCAACCGCAACCTTTCGCCCATGTTCAACGCGGTCAAGTCCGATCCATCTAAGCGCAACTCTGGTCTTCGTACAGAGGTCACCACGAATTCACCCCTGATGCCGCAAGGCGGTTTTTCACAAGCGCCTCCTCCAAATGTCGACACCAGAGAGCTTCTCGGAAGCCTGTTGAATGGTCCTACCAGCCCACGACGCGGGTCTGCGCCGCAGATCCAGCCGGTCCAGCAGATGCCGCCCGCACATTCACACCGGGGCATGCCGAATGAACATCAACAACAAATGAGAAGCCCGCAAGCGAGAAGCCCAGGGAGGCGTCCAGCCCGTCCAGGTTCTTACCACGCCAGGCAAAATGGTAACACAAACTTAGCGGCGAATGGAGCACCGCCCACATTACAAAAGTGTAGCTCGGCGATGTCTTTTGTCCCATCGTCTGTGCGGGCAAAACCGCAAGCGTCAACTCCGAAGAAGGCCGAAACCGATTCAGCGACACTTGAGCAGAATCTCAAACGCATGCTTAACGTTCAGAACGGGGATACGAATGGCGTTCGGTAACTTTGTATTTCCCTGTTTTATCTTAAAATATCCTGCATAGCCTGCGATCTGTTCGTCTATCGCCTTTTTCTTTGTCAATACGGTTTCCCATATGTCTTTAGTTGTCTTGGAGCGTCTCACGGTACTCTTCTGTTTGCGTCTATGGCGTCTACTGGCGTTTACAGGTCGTGATTGGCATATCACGGTCAATGGTAGGTTGATCATGATTTGGTATTAGCCGTGGATCTAGGCCTTTGGTGGGAGCGTGTGTTCGGCTGTTTTTGTTCAAACGAATGGACGCCGATATGATATCAACTGGATGTTTCGGCCGGTAGGTGGTTTGAACGGAGGTTTTAGGCATCTTGCTGGTGTCTCTTGGTATCCTTTTTCGGAGGGTCACGGTAGGCCTTGGAAACCGGTCCCTTTTCTGTCAATTTCTGCCGTCCATACTTTTGGAACCTGGCATGATCACAACCATCACCATCATCACATCACTCAACACACATAAAAATCCAGAAAAATAATAGGGCATAATGCTCGCCTTTGCCCATTGGGGTAAAGGAGTATTAAGTCTAACACACTTTTGCCTTAGTTTGTGATGGGGAAGCTTCTATCCTTTTCTTCTCTTCACTGTTTGGTCTTGTGCGTGCTTCTCGAGCAATGTCGTCATGACAGTGAAAGCACCGCGCAATTTTCTCTTGTCCATTTCGCTCCGTCGCACGTTTTCTCCTTACGACTCAACCTCGCACCGCGTCGCGAAGTCCAATTTAGCTGCAAATTTTTCATACAGTGAATACCGCAGTCAGATTACCTTGAACGAGCAAAATGAAGAAGCTCAAGCAGCAGAGTGAGTTGTCACGACGCATTTGAGACAGAACCAACTAATCCAATCCATAGCAAGCCGGTTCTTTAGGGAGGCGCCCACCGCCGACGAGCGGGCTGCTGGTGGCGGCGGCAACTTCGACGCGGGCATTCAGGCCCCCGTGTTGAAGAAGAAGAGTAAGTCTCCCCTTTCTAGTCGCTGTCGGTGAGCTAACATGGCACAGCGTCGTTGTGGGGTCTGAAGAAGGCACGGAAGCAGGAGGTGGTCGCTTCTGCTCCCCCTGTGCCGGCCATCCCGCCGCAGTACCGGTTCTCAGCGTCCGGGGCGGATGAGAGGCCGATGACCGCGATCCGGGATGGCGGCCAGGGGGAGAAGGAGGTGAAGAAGAAGGAGAGCCTCTTGAAGTTGAGGACAAAAGGTATATGAATTTCGACGAGGAAATGATTGAGGTTGAAGGGGTAGAGGGACACAGAACTGTCATGAAGACTCAGGACGACGATGGGCAAACAAGATCCGGCACTTAAAACCGACGACTGTCACGACAAACGATACCTATTATGAAAACCCTTAGCATGCTAACCGATAACGCAGGCTCCCGCTTCTTCCGCACCACCTCTTCGTCAAGCACACCGCCAGACCCCTCCCTCGGTGCCACCGAAGATGACATGGTCCCACACATCGCACCGCACCGCAGCGCCCTCACCAGAACCCGCACCACCCTCGGCACCGCCTCTTCAAGCACTTCTGTTCCCTCGCGCATCAGCATTTCCAAACCAATCCCTATCGCCCATCCCATCACCTATTCCCCCGTGCCTGCGGGCCTTGTCACGGTACCATTCGTTCGCCCACCAGGTCCGCCGCCGCCGCGGCCAGCGCGTCCGGAGAGCCTGGACAAAGAGATTGTCGGGTTTATGAAGTGCATGGGGACGAGGTTTGTGCTTCCCTCTTCGGCAAGTACGTCTATTTCAAGCGGGCAGTCGACGAGGCAGTCTGAGGCGAGTATCGAAGCTAGATTGCGGCTACTGTCAGGACATGCACGACCGGCCACACTCGGTTCGCAGCATACGTCCCCCCCGCCGAAGTACGGTCATATCAGCGATGGAAGCTCCATATCTCGCCCACGCGGTCTATCCTCGCTCTCGAATACGCTCAACGATACCGGCCTCGGACGTGGACGCCTCAGCCGTCTCGCGAACGGTAACGTCATCTTCGTAAGAGATAGCGCTGAATCAGAGCGACCAATCGAGCAATGGGACCCAAAGATGGAGGGCAGGTTTACGCTTGAGAGGAGGGTTGAGGGCAAGAAGGGGAAGTCGAATGGGATGATGTTGAAGGAGGTTGGCGGTGGATGGCTGTTCATTCCGGATATCTAGGCTTCTGGTCTAGCCTTATGATTTGCAGCGTACTACCGATTGGGGTATGCTTGGTAGCCGTTGGAAAGCAACAGCGTGCAGAAGAGTTTTCTAAGGCTGAGGGGGTCTGACGACGGTTTTGTACTAGATCTTCGGAATCAAAGTGCATCGCGAGAAAAGCATGGTTTGTACTATAGAAATATCGAATTCCTTCGCGCTCAATATGCTCTATGTGAAGGCTGTTCGCACCCCCAATGTACTATTCAATCAATCAGTAGCATACACGTACCATCACGACCGTCTTGCCCGTACCCTAAAACCCTCGGATGCTTTGGCGATGTGACATATGCTATCTCACTCAACACTATACAATGGTATCCTAAATCCCAAATTACAAGCTTCGATCAACGGTACAGCCAGCGTCTACGGGAGCCTCATCTACGGCATTATAGTTGATAAATAAACAGATGTCGAAGTGGCCGGCGTACTCGTATCTAATACCTCATGAGGGCTGTTAGGATCCGAAGTACCTACCTATCCGCAAATCATCCACAGTATCTATTCACGCAGACCTCCGACTACGCCTCTCAGTACGCAATTAGAAACGCTAATGTTGAATACGCACGTATAGCACTTACACGCGATACGAACATACAACCTATTGGGCGACCTAGCCTACAAAAACCTAGCGTCCATCACGTAATCCAAAAGAAGACAAAGGAAGGACAGCGAAAATGCTTCGTATAGCCACAGGCTGGTAGTCTACCTCTTCCGTCTGAAGCCGCTATATATACACACAAACGCATCGTACGCCTTTGCTATTAAGCAAAAAGCCGCGCGATCCAAACGCCATTCCGAACAAAAAGAAAGTATGAATGTATGCACGCAAACCCCACAGATGCTCTCTAATGCACGACACACCACCCCTCATACCCAACTGTGCATCCAAAGGTAAGGAGAAAAATGGCTCTCACCAAACAACCACATCCTTGATGTCCATAAACCCCATCTCCACCCACCACTTCTGAGCTTGTATGAACCTCTCTAGCACGGCCTTCTAGGCGTTTGCTACCCTCGCGTCGTGTGCCTGCTTCGCTTCCTTTTCTAGAGTTTCTATCTCCCCCGTAGTCTCGCACATGCTTCTAAAACTACCCTCTTCTTTCCTGATCAAATCCCACGGATCACCGTATTCGATGACTTCTCCTCTATCCAATACAAGCACTTTGTCGTAGTCGATGATGGTTTGAAGACGATGAGCGATTGTGATTGTCGTATTCTTGATTTCGCGAATGGTTTCTTGAATCTTGGCATCTGTTGCGTAGTCGATCGAGGCCGTAGCTTCGTCCATGAGTAGAACTTTTGGATGCTTAAGTAAAGCGCGGGCCAGGCAGAGGAGTTGCCGCTGGCCTTGTGATAGATTCGAGCCGGATTCCGCGACAGGCGAGTTGAGGTTGCGGAAGGGGTTCTTGTTGTCTGCCTGCATGGCTAGTTGCGCGTTCTCGTCGGTATTCGTTGCCGTGCCGTTGGGCATGATGAGTACAGTGTCTTCAGTCGCATCACCATGCTCCCATTCCCGGTTCGCAAGGATAGAGCCTGGGTTCGTAGTTGAGGCGGAATAGCTGCCATTAACGTCGGCAACGAGGGAATTCGTCGTAGGGTTGGGGATTTCGATAGCCTGCGGCGTACTGGGGTCTTCAGGTGTTGCTGCTCCGGATGTTACAGTAGAGGCAGAAGAGATGAGATGGACCTCACGGAGGACCGTATAGATCTCCTCGTCAGTGAAAAGCTCGAAAGGGTCAAGATTGTTGCGGATGGTTCCGGTAAAGAGTGTGGGGTCTGAGGAATGTTAGAGCCGTGTCTTGGTTTATTGGTTGTACTCACCTTGCGGTACCATCACAATATTCTCCCGTAAATCCTGCAATCCGATTAACCCGATGTCGATTTCATCAACAAGAATCTTGCCCTTCTCAGCCTCGAGTGCGCGGAAGAGCCCAAGGGCAAGCGAGCTCTTGCCAGCGCCGGTTCGCCCAACAACACCAACCTTTTCGCCAGGCAGGATCTTGAACGTGACGTTCTTCAGCACCAAGTCAAAATCTGGTCTGTATCGAGTACTGTAGCCGATGAACTCCACCGATCCCTGACTAGGCCAGTTTGGGGGCGGTCGGTTTTCGGGGACGACTGGCGCCGCCTCTTGGTCCACATCCAGATACTCCTTGACACGTTCCACAGAGTTCATGTTCTGCTCGTTCGCAGAGTATAACCTTACGAACCACAGTACATTCTCAGTGAATGTCACAGCGTAGGTCAGCGCCAGGCCAGCTGCTCCAGCGTCGATGTGGCCAACGCTGCGCACCACGAAGACGCCCGCGAAGAACGATACCAATGCGCCGACGATGTCTATCCGGAATGCGAGCCATCTATTAGCAGCCCATAGATAGATGAAAGGTCGGTGCTGAGTGTTAATCTTGGTGAGATTTTCGCGAATAAATCGTCGCTCGTCGCCATAGGCTCGAATAGTCGTCATGCCTGAAAGAGTCTCGCCAAACTGTTGGTACAAGGGACTTCGATTGACCGATTCAAGACGCTTCAGGTCGCGTGACGAGTTGATGTAAAATCGCGCGATCAAAGCGTAGAGTATAGTGATGAAGAACGCCGCGACCAGGAAGCCAGGTGTGATTATAGATATAAGGATGACGATAGTGATGATCGACGCGAGACAGTGCACAACGCCAATCGCAACAGGAGCAACCTAACGATAGTTAGCAAGTTTGTATATCCATTAAGAGCATCTCCAGTCCAGCCGTAAAAGTGGCCGGGAGTGCACTCAACATCAAGACAACGCACCTCTTGGTCGATCGACTCAATGTCCTTGGAGAAGCGGTTCATAAGCTGACCCAGTGGTGTCTGATCGAAGAACCTGAACTTGGCATGGGTAATCTTTTGAATGAGTCGCTCATGTATTCTACGTGATGCAGCGAGAGAACCACCGAAGAGAAACCCTTCGCGGACGAATGTGATGAACATAAAGATGATACCCAAAACAGCATACACTCCGAGGAAATAGCCAGAGTCGACATCCTGATTTGTAGCGGTGAAACTGGTCTGCATGGTACCGTAAGAGTAATGCTTCTCTTCAGGCTGTCCAAAGAAAGGAATGTTCCAGCTGCACGTGCCGCTCTTCATGCAAGTTCCAAGCCCGTTGAGCGTAGGAACGTGAGTGATCGGCAACCGATGATGCGAACCCGTTGACTGCATGCTCTTGTCGGCATATGCATCGGCCCAAGTCCGAATCCACACATTGGTAGAGACGGAAGATATTTGCTGCGCGGCGAAGGCTATGGAAGCGCCGATCCAGTAGTACCAAGGGCCCATAGCCTTCATGTACATGATGATGATGCTGAGCTTGACTCCGCCTTCGGCCTTCGTCTCCTCTTGCGTGCTACTCATAGAGGCCTTCTTAGGATCCGTTGAGCCATTTGCAGTTCCGTTGACTCCGCCATTGGCATGTGCAGCTTCCCCCTCGGCTTCTTCACGGCCCACATCCGATAGTACTCGTGACGGTACTGTTGAAGTCCCTCGCGATGCAGGGCGTGACTTGGACAAGTCTTCGGTAAGTTTTCCGGAGCTAATAACCTCACCAGCTGTGCCTTGGGCCGTCACCCTCCCGTTCTCAAGTACCACAGCGAACTCGGATTGAGGTAGACAGAGGCTAACGTTGTGCGTAACGAGAATGCAGGTCCGGTTATACATGAGAGGGCCCATGAGCGCCTGGTCGAAGATCCACTTCGCAGTATGAGAGTCAACAGCGCTCAGGACGTCGTCGAGCAGTACGTGACGAGCTCTGCTATATAATGCACGAGCGAGTGAGATGCGCTGCTTTTGACCACCTGATAGGGTAACGCCTTTCTCGCCGACGACCGTTTCGTCGCCGGCGTCGAGGATCTCCAGGTCGCGTTGAAGAGAACAGGCGACAATAACGTCTTTGTAGAGCTTGGCATCCCAGTTACTCGCGAAAACAATATTGTCCTTGATTGTACCATTCACTAACCACGCTTGCTGCGCGCAGTAAGCCACGCTCTCCGTGAGGCCCGTCTCGGAATCAGCCTTGAGGTCTTCGCGGCTGCACCCACCAGGAAGAAATACGGTTCCTTTTAGTCTGTTCATTTCACCCAATAAGGCCATGAGAAGCGACGTTTTTCCTGATCCGGTTGGGCCCACTACCACATTGAGGCCACCAGCTTTGAACTTGAGGTCTAGGTCCATGAGCTTGAAGGCATCTGCATTGGTTTGGTCGTTCATGTCGTTTCCACCCCAGCTGAAAGTACCGTCCTCGAATCCGATCAAAGGTTGCCCATTCTCATCCTTCTTGCGTGTCGTTAATTGCGAGTACTTGTCCGTTTCAGGCTCGGCTAGATATTCTTCAATACGATCCACCGACACCTTGGATTCTTGGACGTGAGCCACCATATCTGCAAGCTGATCCAGAGGAATCCTTAGAATCTGAAACAACGATAGCGCCGTAAAGGCAACGGATGGAATGAGAGGCTTTTTCTCGATCTGGGTGTAGACAAAGAACGAGAGGAAAGTAATCAGGATTGGCGATCCAGACCAGATGGTCGCTGCTATCGCCCACAGGATGTATCGTCGTCGGAGATGTTTAAGCTCAGTATATCGTTTATCGTTGACTATGCCAATGAACCGCTGTTCCCAAGCGAAAAACTTGATAATGCGGATATTGCTCAGGACTTCATTCGTCGAATGTATCCGTGCATCTGTTGCTGACAAGATCAACTTCTGGATCCTCGAAAACTGCCTTGCCACATAGAGGTTGATTGGGAGGAGGATGACCATCATGCCAATACCAGCGATTGAGCTGTAACCCAAAATTCCATAGAGCAGCGTAACAGCCAAAACGACTTGAACAGGTGTGTTCGCCCAGAGAAAATGGAGGTAGGCACTTAGTTCGCTGACCTTGAAAGCATCTACGGCCATCAAGTTGATAATCGCGCCGGTGGTGACTTGTGAGTCCGCCTCAACTTCTTTACCGTCTTCCGACTTAAGCGGTCCTTCTGTGGCGTTCTTTTTTTTCTTCCTGCCGAAGGTCATCATCCGCTTGAGGCGGCCCGGTTTCTCATCGCTCAGCGACTTCTTCTTCTCTGCTCCGAGGATCTTGTCAGTGCCCGCAACAGCCCTCCTCTTCAGCGCTTTCGCATAAAGCTCCCCAATAATGACGGCGCGCGAACGCATGCAGATCTTGCGACCGATCCACAGCGCCTGGCCATCAGCGAGCGCAGAGAGAGACCCAGAGACAAATAGTAGAATAACATAGAACCACGCAGCATTCCGCGGCGTATATTCAGGTGCTTCGATATATTCTAGAATCGCTTTCAGAAGGAGGGTAGGTGCGAATGTCAAGAAACCCGACATGGCAGCCCAGGAGGCTTGGATAAGCAACCCGCGTTTGAAGTACTTTAGGAGGTGGAATGCTAGGGCGGACGTCTTCTTGACTTGGCGGTAATTTGCGATGATCGCCGCTGCCTTGTCCTTCGGTGCCAGGTTCCACACATCGGAGAGCTCATATGTCTTCCTGTACCCCTTCCATACGATTGGATCGACCCAAGAAAATGTAGCGAGCGAGAAAACACTAGCAATGGGCTCTCTCGCGGGTTCGATTTCGCCCTCGTACTCGAGCTCAACCGCCTTGTTGCCTTTCCGCGAGGCCAAGGCAATGAACAAGAGGACGGTGATCAAAGTAAAGTCGGTAATGGTGAGCTTTTGTTGGAGACGCGAGCGGGGATGTATGATGGTGGAACGAAGAAGCAGAACCGAGAAACACCATTGGAAGCCGTAAATGAAAGCCGTGTGGTACCACACCCGAGGGAACGACCATTTGCTCGTGCTAGAGAGGAGTAGCCGTAACGAAGCGAGTGCGGCAATGTACGCCCACACAGCAATGCCAGCAATGGCTGCCGTCCGTCCTCTGCGACCCCATACGTCTGCAAAGTAAATTGCGACGTGTACTCCTAAAGCTGCCAGAACAGCGGCCTCTTCTAGTACAACCACAGTGAGCTCACCCCGCGGCTTGTTCACGGCTATGGTGGACATGGTCGGGCGGCTGACAGCCGGATGCAGGGCAAGTTCCTCGTTGCGGTCGAACTCATCTTCCGACTCTGTATCGTCGCCGTCGTAACGGGGGCTTCGGAACGACCAGGGATTGCGAGGGTCTTCCAGCACCGAATATGTGTGATAGTACTCGGTCGATTTGGCCGCTTGCGAGAGCTGGAACAACAGGTAAAGGAGGGACGTCCCACAAACAACGAGGGGAAATAATGTCTGAAGATAGCTATGCCAACGTCAGCTTCCGATCATATTACGGCATGTAGCAGTGCCAATTCTGACAGGTCCTTGAAGTCGTGTAGAGCATATCCCTTTCCGTAGCCCTTAATCTCATCGCATCGTGTCGTAGGCCGATATCTAGGTCCCGCGGGAGTTGGTGAGGGTGGCGGTCACTGCATAGGCGTGCAGGGTCTGCAGATGCGGAGCGTGATGCGCCAGACCAAACCTTTTGGCCAAATATAAGAGAAAATCACTTACTCGAGCTCGAAACATGTTGAGAAGTCGTCGGACCCCCAGATCGGACCTTTGCAGTGGGCGAACATATCCAATCCGCGAGAAGCTGTGCTCCACCGTTGTGGTGTCTCTCGGTGCGGATGAGAATGCTCGCACAGTCGATGTTATGAGCAGGCGTCGAGTCGCATTTGAAGGACAGCGGAGCGCGCGGACGGCGTAAACAAGCAGCACAACGACTGCCGCTGTTTAAGGACCGGGGAGGCAAGTGTTGCTTGCGCGGTGAGGCCCACTTGGAGCTCGGAACTGACTGATGGGCACGCGCGTCGAGATGATGATGTAATGGCGCGGAATACCACGCGGAATAGCCGAGCGACAGATCTGATCACACAGGCACACGCAAACCGCGAACAGAGCCAGCACAGCGACAATGAAGCAACGAGCGCTGGCGTGTCGCGGATGGCGATCCAGCAAACTCTTGTTTCGGGCTTTTGGCGGGCCCACTCCAAGCTCACCGCTTTGAGTCACGATCGGCTAGTCCACCGTTCGTGTGGAGGCGGTAGCATCATTCCGCCATGCAGTCCCGCTGCACGACGCCCGCAGCAAGCACCGTCCGGCACGCCTACCGCAGACCCGCCAGTTTTCGCCGGCATGCCGAACCCCGTCTCCAGCGGCATCCAAGACCCACGAGCGATGAGTGCGGCAGAGTCTTGAGAGCAAACGACCATACACTCTGCCATCACGTCGAGGTAGCGAACATGCTTCCACCGATGTGAGCCGGCTTATATTGCGATCGTATCTCGCATAAGAGGCAAATCCGGGGAAAGCAGGCGCCGAGGACATCCCATTGGCACTCCTATCACCTGGACGAGCTTTTGCATACACCGTAAGCACTTGAGCGTGGTAGTGGGGCGGACCAGATCAAATGCACGTGCAGGGTAATCACAGCGTTCGCGCTATCTCTGCTTCCTGCACCGTTGCTCTCAACCATCCTCTCAATGTCTCTGGATTTCCAACTCGGTGCCCAGCTGAGGGGTAACGTGCATATCGTCCTGCAGCAGCAGCATGGGAGCTTCCAGGCGAGCGAAATCGGCGACAGGGGCGTAGGCGAGGCGGAGCGAAGCGAACCTGCCTGCCGGATCGATTCACAACGGTTTCCATGTCGGTGAGGGATTAGAAATTGTCGTTGCAGCAGGTGTACGGGAACCGCAAGCTATTGACAAAGGACTCTTCCATACCCCACTTTCACCTGGCCGTCTTAGGCTGCATGAAGAACTCGATATTCGCTCCAGTTGAAGGCGTACAAATGCGAGTTTTGAGTTGTCATAGCTCGCGTGCTACAGTACACCAACTCAAAATTCAAGGGTAGAAGCCGCAGCCCAACTGAAATGCTTGATTCCTTATATACAGTAACCGGTAGAAGAATACACTCTACTGTCGGGCCTTTGCCACAGGAGCCCAGGGGGAGTACTTGGCTTTAGTCCTGCAGCGCTTAGCATTATTAAGGCGGCTAGGTTAGGAAACGTACGTGGAATACGGCTTGTAGCCCGATCGGCTCCATGTCAAAGTCGGTCGGTGCTCCTTCGGCTCCCACTCGCGCACGCGGCTCTGGAGGATAGGGTCCTCCGCCGGCGATTTGTCTACCATATATGACATCCACGCATGCCTAGTTGTGTGAGAAAGTAGTATAGGAATGTGCAGAAGAATCATACCATCCAGGCTCAATTTGGGACCTTCGATTCATCAGTCATGTGCACCCCTTCATGCGGCTTGATGTACCACTTACGGATCGTATTCGTGGTCTTTGTAGTCCACCCATCGCGTTCTCACTGCAAACATCAGTCAATTGGCTACCGACAGGCTTATAAAGCACGGTTACTCACGGGGAAGCTCCTCAGCCAGGTTCTCGTAGAATTTGTTGCCATATCGGTCTGATCCGATCAACGTTCCAGCTTTGGTATCGCCTATGGCCTGTTAGCCTCCCGTCTCTGCATTTGTCCAATGACTCCTTGCGTACCAATATTCTACAGTTCCGAGCGGCAACGATTAGCGGGAACGGCGGCGGAGGTGGGTGGATGGGTATGTACCTGCATCTGGTGGCCATAATCCTATGAAAACGGGCTAGTTAGCTGCGCCGGCAATACAGAAGCTGCATAGAGAGCATACCTTGAGTCCAATCCTGCGAAGATTCCGCAACGTCCTCAGGAGGGTCGACATTGCGGCAGGGTTGTGGTGTCAAAGTCGCGGAGCTGCGCTCGCGGGTGATGCGTGGCCTGCCAAGTCTTCACCCCAACAGGGCATAGCGCGACGATACGAGATCATCAAAACTTCGGGGTCGAGATCAACGGCAACGTCTAGAACATCATCAACAATGATCATACGGTGTTTTGTTAGGGCACAAGGCCCTCAAAATTCTATAAAACGCGCCTTTCACATGCCACGTCGCCCTTCCCATATTTCGCGAAGTTATTCAACAGCGAATTCGTCTTCAATGTCCTCAATACCACAATCGCAGGCTTCGATGCTGGCTACGATAACCACGGATTTGGACAAGATAGCGCCGAAATTTGAGATTCAACCCGAGCAGATACAGATTCTTAAAACGCCTGCCGAGTTCTATGAAACTCTCAAGGTTGGTATTTTCTATTCATCAATCGTCATACCCCTTTAATACTACCTTGGGTGAGCGCGTTCAACGAACAGCCATGTAAGTATCGCTGCCTGAAGGTAATAAGGACATGCATTTCGTAGGATGAGCTTCAAGTCTGTCTATTCCGTCACACACCAACGCGTACTATAAGACTTCTCACGTACTCCCTCGTCCGCTCATATGCGTGAAGATACCTCAGCTCTTTTCCTGCGTGTCCCTCGATGCGGTGTCCTTAATTTCCAATGCTGACCACACTCAGGACAAAATATCAAAAGCTCAAACTCGTGTCTACCTCAGCACACTCTACATCGGCAAAACCGAACATGAATTCATCTCAACAATCCGCACTGCCCTCCAACGCAATCCTGACTTACGCGTCTCTTTCCTTACAGATGCTCTTCGAGGAACTCGAGAAACTCCAAATGCATCATGCGCCTCTCTCCTCGCACCCCTGATTACAGAATTTGGCGACAGGGTTGAAGTTCGCATGTACCACACGCCTAATCTCACCGGACTGCGGAAACGTATTGTGCCTAAGCGGGTCAATGAAGGATGGGGGCTGCAGCACATGAAGTTGTATGGCATCGACGATGAAGTCATCATCTCAGGTGCGAATTTAAGCTCGGATTATTTCAGCAACCGCCAGGACCGATACCATCTCTTCCGCTCAGCAGAACTGGCGTCCTACTTTTCGAAAATCCATTCTAGCGTCTGCAGCCTTTCTTTCGATATCCAGCCCTCGAATACGCAAGCCGGTTATACCATGTCCTGGCCCACCGCCAACCCCGCGCCCTCCCCGTTGAAATCTCCCTCCAACTTCAAGAAAGCCGCCTCAAAACATCTAGGCCACCTTCTCACGTCCTCAAATTCGCCTTCGTCAATCTCACCTGGATCGAACACCACCGTCTATCCCGTCCTCTCCCTGGTTCCGCTCCTCCAAACATCCACCGAACTCCCCGCCCTAACGACAATACTAACCTCCCTCGCAAAACCACCCTTCCACCCCTCAAGCTGGACCTTCACAGCCGGCTACTTCAACATGACAGCCTCTTTCCGCCGCCTTCTCCTTGCCACCCGCCCCGCGAGCGGCACAGTACTCACCGCGCACCCACATGCAAACGGGTTCTTTGGGTCAAAGGGTGTGAGCGGTATGCTTCCGGACGCATACACGCATCTTGCGAAAATGTTCCTGAAACGTGTTCGTTACGAAGGTCTAGACTCATCCATCCAGCTGAAAGAGTGGAAGAAGGGGAAAGTAGATGAAGAAGGTGGTTGGACGTATCACGCAAAGGGACTGTGGGTTACGCTTCCCTCCACTCCCACCTCTGAGCCTGGAGCAGCGCCAATGCCGCCGCCGAAGGAGGAAGATCCTAGTCTTACGGTCGTCGGGTCGTCAAACTATACAAAACGCTCCTACGAGCTCGATCTCGAAGCTAACGTCATCATCACAACCTCCGACCCTGGATTGCGTAAAAGGCTAGGAGAGGAGGTGAGATGGTTAAGCGAATACGCGAAGCCTGTTGATGAGAGCGAGTTTGAGAAGCCAGAGCGCAGAGTCAGCATTGGTGTACGTTTATCGATGTGGCTTGTACGAGTATTAGGCGGAGCGTTGTAAGCATATTTATGTCACAAAACATTTGGCAAAGGCCACATAGTGTATCAACATGATCTGTATAGTAGACATCGCATGTAGCATATAGCGAGTAGCAAATGGAACCTGATACTTCGCCCATCCACTGCATTTCCGAGATACTCTACACACACAAACCCCTGCTCCCGTTAAACGGACTTGAAATAAAAAGAATCGATTACCAAAACACCCCTCAGGGTAAGGACTATGCGTTTTCTGGTTAGTAAACGCGTGCGAGCACATCTATAGCAAACCACCAAAAGCGGAGTTGGTTGCAACGTTAGCAAGCTCGGTTGGAGAGTGCTAACGTTTGTTGTCTTAGATAGAATAGTAGCGATTCTAATTTCAAGATTACAACATGTTTAGGAATATCTGGTTTGGACCGCTGGGTTAATTATATGTCACGGAGGGAGGGAGGGAGTAGAATATTCGCGGGCCTACGTAGGAAAACGGATGAGTCTGCTTGATAGCTTCGTACGTCTAATACCTACCGCGCGCATGTCACAGCACGACATAATAGCCAGCACCCGATGATATGGTTGCACGAAGTCGAAGTTACCATTATAAAATCTATATCAAAGAGGGTATCTTATGTCGAAGGCAGCAAAAGAATGCTCGCGCGCTTACTATAATCTTTTTAAGGCAGCCGTCACACACGCCAAAATTCCTACTTGGGCGTAGCCCAGCAATTCCTTGTCACCCGCCATATCACCAAGCCCCGGTCCCCTATTACTCTGCCCATGGTTTTCCAAAACCCGTCTTCTGGAATGTCTATGTCGTCCAAGTTCAAGTGCCGCCGGTAGCTCCAGACTTCTTCTAAGGATATCTCTTCGCGTTTGTGGAGGTCGTAGTAGGGTTGGAGGAAGTGTGCGGACCGAGGTGCTACGAGGTACACTGCGCCTCTACCCTCAATCTTAGGTGGCTTACGTGTTTGGCAGGTCGGGAGCGCAGACTTGACTTCTTCAAGCATCTTGTCCCCCTTCATGCCCATCAAATCAACTGTGGTAAGCTCCTCATTCTTGCCGTTTAGCAACCAGATCGGGGGACTGTAAGTCTTCCACCAGAAAGCGTGCGTGACGGTCTCATTTGTCTTCGCGATGTGCATCTGTACCGGTACGATTCCGCCCTGGTGGTATATCCCCATCAACACGCCTAACACCACATTGAACAAGATCCAGGTAGATGCCCAAAACTTTACTGAAGCTCTGGGGAAGCGGACGGAGCCAAGTATTAATGGCAAGGCCGGTAGTAGGAAGCGTGCTTCTTGATGGGGGAAGATGCTCAAGAGGGCGACGCCGGAGAGGGCCGAGACGAGAGCTGGGCCTATGTCGGAGCGGCGGAGGAGGAAAAGGAGGGCGGTAGCTGGACCGAGCAGCTGCGGAAGGTTGACGAGGAAGTGCTGATAGCGTGGGTGTATGCCATGCTGGGCAAGATTCGTAGCATCGGAGTTGTATAGGAAACTATTGAGAGGGGTAATGACCGGACGCCGGAAGAGGCTCGAGAAGGTAAGCTCGCCTGGCGTATAGAAGGCTGTGTCGACACTGATAGCTATGAAAGCGGTAGTAAGAGCGAAGAAAACGATGAAGATTAAAGAAGCAGGCCTGGGTACGTTAGCTAAACCTATAGAGGCGACGACAAGATACGAACTTTCGTTGAAAGTGCGGCAGTAGACTGAGAGAAGGGACGAGCAGGAAGGCCGGAAAGGTAATGCGATTAAAGACGCCCGCAACAACGAGGAAGCCCAAGAGCGAGGAAGCTAGCACGCCGGAGCGCTTCTGCGGGTCGTTAGCTGCATATCCAAGGATCGGAATGGCTTCCGAACGGGGGACGGACCTTGTCCTCGACAATGCGCTGTATCAACACCAAGCTCCAGCTCACCAGCAGCGTCTCCAGGCTATTCGAGAAGGTATGCGTCTGGAAGGTCCATGTCACGTACGAAGAAGCCACCAGCAGCAGGGCGACGCGTCGGGCGCGCCGCGACTGCACCAGCTCCTGGATGGCCCAGTCCTCCAGCACAACACTCAACGTGAGCATCAACACCCGCAGCGTCCAGTACACGACCGAGGGCGAGACTTCACCGTAGCCAAAGCCTTCCCACAGCCAGCGCAGTATGTACATGGGCCAGCCGTATGCGAGCCATAGCGGGAAAGTGCTGCGGATGGGATGCGCCGAGGTGAACTCCCATGTTTCGTGAACCGGATACGAGAAGACGCGGCCTGCAAAACAAAGCTGTCAGTTATGCTCGCGCAATGTTTCTTATACATGCACACACACCTGCAACGACCTCGGGGCCCTGGAAGTTCTCGTCCGGGTGCAGATAGCTCGGCGACAGAGCGAAGTAGATGCGCACCAGAATCAGCAAAAAATAGGTTCTCCTCCACATGATGGGCGTCGTCGTCGCACGGTCATAACAGGTGGAGTTGGGCTTGTGAGATGGAAATGAACGACCGGGAGCATGTCTGTTGACCGGGAAGGGCTTATTTGATCCGTCGCGGCCAGCAACTTATGACCTGGTGATTAGGCGGGATCAAACACCAGTGGTGCTACTACCACCACGAATAGGGGCGTGAAGGCAAAATCGATCTCGGTCCGCACAGCTTCGGCGACGGGGAATGGATTGTGGCTACATTGTCTGCAAACGGTAAATGCGGGAATCAGCCAGACTGCTTCGTCAGATGGAAACAGCCGCAACCGTCTCGGAATTCATCGTCAGCCCGATGCGATTGCGCTGACTCAGCGTTTGATATCACGTGTGTGGTAACATCGCCGAGTGCAGACACCACAAGTGCGGTTGACGAACAATCAGTTCCATACCTAAGTTGAGGAATCCCAGTCGAACCCGTCGACGCACCCAATGCTCTGAGCACGAAAAAAAAGGATTTGAGAGCTGGATGGGCCCCTCCTGAAGATAGTGAACAATGACAAGTGGATGGCGATGTGCAGCTGGACGCAGGCACTCTCCACACGTTGAACGTGATTGTCCTCGTAACGATAGCTTGTGGAGCTGAAAGCATCGAAACATGTTCATAATCAATTCTGGTAACTTCCATGGATCCGCACGCTCGAGATCCTTGATATGGCGTGCAGTGCCCCCTCGTTTGCTTACCCGGGATTCAACAAGGGCGCCGTTGCCCGACTGCCCGTAGCTGCGAGGTGAACGGCGCAAACGTGGGCGGTCGATGGAAACGCAGGTCCCACGCGACAAAGAATTAGCTTTTCACTTAGCATTCATCCTGTTGGGCGAGCAAGGCAGGGCGCAAAGCTGCTCTATCCGTGGCACAAAGAGCTGCTACCTGCGCCTTGCCTAATTGGGTTACTTTACTTGGCACATGGCATCGCCTTCCCCGGTGTGCCTTCGCCGGTGTGACTTCTGCCTGTCCTTCACCACTCTACTTTGCTACGCGTATAAAGACCTTCTTCTGCTGCCCCCTTCACCGTTACACAAGCTCTCCGCAGCACACCTCTAGCCTCTCAACTACTTCAGTCAGTCAGCCGCGAGCTCAAACCCCGCATTCTCCACGCCGCACCATGTCAGCTCCCACCGACGAGGTCAAAGAGGTGCGCCTCACCACCTCCGACAACGCCGATCTCAAGGTTGCCCGTGATATCGCCGAGCGCTCAATTCTGATCAAGAACTTGCTTGAAGATCTTGGTGGAGACAGTGAGGAGGCCATCCCAATCCCCAACGTACGCATCTTACTCCTCACATTTGCCACTTGCGCAGACGCTAACCATCGTGCAGGTCAACGAGGCCGTGATGAAGAAGGTTCTCGAGTGGTGCGAGCATCACCGGAAAGACCCTCCTGCGTCCCAAGACGACGACTCAGACTCCCGCAAGAAGTCGACTGATATCGATGAGTGGGACCAGAAATTCATGCAGGTGGACCAGGAGATGCTGTTCGAGATCATTCTTGTATGTAACCCCCACTCCTTCTTCCTTCAACAACCCAAGGACCGTGTGCTGACTATCTCACAGGCAGCCAACTACCTCGACATCAAGGCCCTGCTCGATGTCGGCTGCAAGACGGTGGCGAATATGATCAAGGGCAAGTCCCCCGACGAGATCCGCAAGACATTCAACATCCAGAACGACTTCACGCCCGAGGAGGAGGACCAGATCCGTCGCGAGAACGAGTGGGCTGAGGATCGCTGAGCGCGCTCTTCGCTCACCCCCTCAATTCATGCCCCGCACCCCACGGCATTACGTACAGCACGCAGCCGTTTTCTTTTACAGCAGTTCATCACGACGGAAACGGGCAGGAAATATCTCAGTCGGTGTTCGAGGGTTTTCATTCTTCGGTCTACCCATTCTTCCTTACTGTTACATATAACATGGTATAGCACGGCGTCGCGCATCGGCTCAACCTAATCCTGGCCGGCGCTTCTCGGTGATGGGATGGACCTTAACAGGCAATCAAAAACGCTTAAAATCCCTTTTGCGCTTATAGTGACGTGATGGATGCCAACGAGTGGCTAGCACGACGCTCCTATTGCACTATACCAACGCCTTAGGTATCTTTGATACTTGCACGGTTGTGTCTCCCTCTTACTGTGCGGACCTTGCCAAAGTGACCTTCCACCAAATAACAGGGAACAAATTCTTGCACGGCATTTCGGTCACCCAGGTTCATTTTGCACTTGTTCGCGCCTTTCTCGCACGAGATCAAGTTCTGGTTGTGCTCTATCGCCGGGGTATGCTTAGAAGCATGAGCTTATTCTAGTTCATTTGGTTGCGGATTAGAGAGTAGAATGGCTATTCTACTATTCTACAGTTCAAAGTACACTGACGGACCACTTTTCACCACACTCCACTGTGCCCAGACTCCCAGTATGTGAGGAGCGAATGCAAGCATGCGCCCTTGTGACATCCACTCACCCACTCGGCGAGTCGTCTACCAACCCCTCTTAGCCAACCTCTCCCCCTCCGCCATGCTCCCCGTGTTAATCCCCACCATGGCCTCCCCAAGATCCATGCTAACCTCCATCAACACCTTCGGATCCTTGTAGTGCGTCACAGCTTGCACGATCGCTTTCGCCCTCTTCGCTGCGTCCCCAGACTTGAAGATGCCGCTTCCCACGAACACACCATCGCAGCCAAGCTGCATCATCAGCGCGGCATCTGCGGGTGTCGCCACACCTCCCGCCGCAAAATTCACTACAGGCAACCTCCCCAACTTGGCCGTCTCCTTCAGCAACTTATAGTCCACCCCCAACTCCTTCGCGTACGTGTACAGCTCGGTATCAGACATGACGGACGCGCGCGCGATCTCGCTGTTGACGGTGCGCATGTGGCGCACGGCTTCCACGACGTCGCCCGTGCCGGCTTCGCCTTTGGTGCGGATCATGGCAGCACCTTCGGAGATGCGGCGCAGCGCTTCGCCTAGGTTGCGGCATCCACAGACGAAGGGGATGCGGAAGGGATGTTTGGAGACGTGGTGCGTTGCGTCGGCCGGGGTAAGGACTTCGGATTCATCGATGTAGTCTACGCCTAGGGCTTCGAGGATCTATTGCACGGGAACCACTCCGTTAGCACCTTTATCTCTGATACCGTATAATCGGTAGGCTGTGGTGGGACCGGGGAGGGCTAGAGCAAAGAGGAGGCGTACCTGACACTCGACAAAATGCCCAATCCGCGCCTTCGCCATGACAGGAATCGTTACTGTGTCCATAATCTCCTTTATCATCTTGGGGTCACTCATGCGGGCTACGCCGCCTTGGGCGCGTATGTCGGCGGGGACGCGCTCGAGGGCCATGACGGCAGAGGCGCCGGCTTCCTCTGCTATGCGGGCCTACCGTATGGGTTAATATTGGTTCGTCGATTATTGTAGAGAAGTCCAGGAGCGAGAGGCGTACTTGTTCCGCATTGACAACGTCCATGATAACACCGCCCTTCAACATCCTCGCAAGACCCGCCTTGACAGCAAAGTTCGTCTCGCCATCCTGAGCCGCGTGGCCGTTCGTAGTAGGGAGTTCGGTCGCCATATTCTAGAATCTAACACAACTGGTCTCTCTCTGGAGAAGTAGAAGTGAGAGTGAGTGAGTGGGTAGGATGAGCAAGATCGCACTAGAAAACAAATATGTACCAGAAGAGAAGGTAAGGAACAAATGAGTCAAAGGAAATTGTAAGCACCCGCGTTTGCGCCCTACAAGAAAAAAAGTGCGGGTGGTGACATGCTTGTCCCCGTCCGAGGGGCGAGACCGGCGGCGTTGCGGGGCAGAATACGCACCGTCTCCTAAAGCTTCCGTGAGTATCCATGGCACCTCCGACTCCGCCGAAAGTGAGCATGACTACAGTTACATATTCAAGTCAAGTGTCTTTGCATATCATATACCTCACTACATTCGAAATCAAGACGTCCATCGCGGATGCCGTGATGGAGATGCACTAATTTCGCGGGTGAGAATACTAGCATAATTTTACCTGATGTGCAGGGTATCATCTTCTAGTATATGCCGAGCGTGAATCGGAAGAGTGTAAACGCCAAGCTCTATGCTGCCAGCCATGCCGCGACCATGCCAATGCCTACACAAAGCGACCAAGATGCGGTGCGAATGGTGCAATACAAGTGTACGGGCCTTCCGTTTTGGATCAAAGGATCAATACGGTGCCGTCTCTCGCTTTAACCACTCGGTTGTAAGGGAGTCATTCTCGAAGAATTTGCTCGTCTTCTCCCACACCTCCTGGTGATACTCGTTGATGAAGTTCTTTTCATCCTCGGTCAACAAGCTCATGTCCACGAGTTTCCTGCAATGCGGAGTCATAGTCACGCGCTCAAAGCCAAGATAGGGCTTGTCGCCGAACTTGCGCTTCGTCTCCACTTCCTTCACCATGACCATGTTCTCGATGCGGATACCGAACTTGCCATCTTCATAATAGCCAGGCTCGTCTGAAACCACGTTGCCGACCGAGAGTGAGACCTCAGAATATTGAACGCGCGTACCGATGCCGACCGGACCTTCGTGCACGTTCAGGAAGGAGCCCACGCCGTGGCCTGTGCCGTGTCGGTAGTCAAGCCCTTCAGCCCAGAGAAATTGGCGGGCCATTGCATCCAGAGCGAAACCAGTTGTCCCCTTAGGAAACTTCACGCGCTCAAGAGCAATGTTGCCTTTCAGGACGAGCGTGTAGGCCGTCTTTTCCGTCTCTGTCGGCTCGCCAAAGTGCATAGTCCGCGTGGTGTCTGTTGTACCATCCTGATACTGACCGCCAGAGTCGCACAGATAGATAGCGTTTGGGTCAATGACAGAGCACGACCCCCGTTCCGGCTTATAGTGGATAATCGCAGCATTCGCACCAGTCGACGATATCGTGTCGAACGACAGGCCCTTGAAGAGATCCTTCTTGGCCCGAATCGACTCGAGCTTGTCGGCACCGTCTACTTCGTCTAGCGTGGCTCCCTTGTTAATGAGCTGGTCCTCCAACCAAGCGAAGTACTCCGATAGCGCAGCACCGTCGCGGATGTGGCACTGTCGCATGCCCTCAAGCTCGACATCATTCTTGATTGCCTTCGCGTCGCCAATGGGACTCCTGATTTCCTCCACACGTTCCTCACCGCCCAGCGCCTTGTTCAGAGCCCATGAGGCTCGAGTTGAGGTCAAGAATTTCTTCTTTTCGGTTGCCTCGCCGCCGGTTTGGAATGCGTCGTTGCTGAGAGCTGCGACATCGTCGAAGATGGCATCGTACGGTTTCAGTGTTACCTTATCTCCGAGATGATCCTTGACGTCTTGAGACAGCTTGCGTTCGTCGACATAGAGGGTAGCTGCGGTAGGGGTGACGACGGCGTACGAGAAGAAGACGGGATTATAAGGGATGCTGTGAAGTGTTAGCAGGGCATATTGTGCGCAGATGTCCGAGACATACTCGCTACCGCGGAGATTGTACAGCCATGCAACCTCATCAAGCATGGAGACGACGAAGCCCAAGCTCTTTTTCTTCTCAAGCTCCTTCCGTAGCTCCTCAATTTTGTCCGTAAAACTTTTGCCTGAATACTCCAGCGGCTGCACCTGCACCTTCTCGCTCGGTCGAGCCGGCCTCTTCTGCCCCCACACTACGTCAATCAAGTTCTCGTCCACGGCCTTGTATTCCCCACCCTTCTTCTTGATCTTGTCAGCGAGCTTTCGCGCATCCGCTGCCGTCACTACGCTCGGATCGACGCCCACAGTCTTGCCCCCAGCGACCTGGTCCGCCGTCCAGTCTTGTATCGTTGGGACATCCTGTAGCCCCTGCTTGAGCAGCTGCCAATTGCTGTCCAGCTGCTGCTCCGCCTGGTTGAAGTATCGCCCGTCGGTTGAGAGCGCGGCTTTGTCGTGCGTGATGACGGCGTAGCCCGCCGAGCCCGTGAAGCCGCTTATGTATGCTGGTATCTCTCAGTGGGTGCGCGGGGTACGACGAGCGCGGGTCTGACCTCGACGGGCATCACAGGGAGCAATATATTCGCTCTGGTGGCTGTCTTCCGAGGGCACCACTGGGGGTTGTCAGCTAAGGGTACCGATATGGCAAAAGGCGGGGGGGTGCCATTACTGTAGACGTCTATCTGACGCTCCTGCATGAGCCTGCGGAGCTCAGCGAGCCGCTCGGTGGTGTTGACCTTCTCCATGTCGAGTGCGTGGCGGATAGGGGAGGCGTGGAAAGCTCTGATGGACAGGGTGGAAACGCGGGCAGCTACATGGGCCGCAGACGTCGCGTGGGAGCGCAGCAAAAGACGGGCGAGGAACATGCTGCTCTATGCCAATGCATGCAGCTGCCGCCACTCTCACACCCTGCGACGCTACCCGCGCTAACGACGACGAAGGAACAGCCTCGCCAAGCCTCCTCACAGCACCCACTATGCAGCACCACTGGATCCTACCAGCACAGCCCTCGTGGTCTGACCGGCTCGCGAGCTCTGTGATTATGCAGTTGCGCCCAAACAGACTGTTTCGACGATCCCCGGCGCCGCCTGATCGGTAGATGCACCCTACCCCAGGATCGGCACACTGAGAGAGGCAGAGCCGAGTTGAATCATCCTCCGCTAACATACAGCATAAGAGCTCGCTGTGCCAGGCTAACCACCCATAGCGATTGTGCCACGAGTGCCACGTTCATGTGAGGTAGGTTCCGTGCGCTTTGTTTCGCCCAGGGACCAATTCTACTGTTCCCCAGTTCAGTTCCAAGTGGATCACCACTTTCGCCCGATCCGAGTCGATCTAAAGAACCGCTATTTTTGTGTGCTTTTCCCCTCCCCAAGCTCTCTGGCACGTACCATATCCCAGGCCACAACAACAACCGGCTGACTACCTCTCAGAACCTGGTCTGCCATTAGCATTCGTACCAATCGCTCAACATGGCAGCCAACCCGGCCCTGCCAGCTCAAGGCCTGCCCCTCAGTTTCGAGGAGATCGAAAAGCTAGTCAAGACGTTGTATGATCCGGGCCATGCAAGGAAGATACCGGAGACAGAAGCTACCTTGCGCGTCCTGCAACGCTCCCCGCAGGGCTGGGAGATGGGTGACGCCCTTTTGAACAGCGCCGATGAAAATGTGCGCTTTTTCGGCGCGCTCACACTCACTGTAAAGGTCAACGCAGACTCGTGAGTTGAACTGCTGCCCTTCCTTTCCAAGATGCTAATCATTCGTCAAGTGCCGGCCTAAGTGAGCAGGAGTCGGTGCAGCTTCTCTCAAAACTCATCGTATGTTCACTGCCTTCTCATACTAAAAACTGAGCTGACAACCACCAGCAACACCTCGTCTGCCACCCGGCCTCCTCTGCTGCTACACGAAAGCTGTGTTCGACGCTTGCTCAGTATTTTACGAAGCCCATATCCTCTTGGACTGAGTGCATACGTAGTCTCGCAGTTTCTTTTGCATTGCAGCAGCCGGTCCTGGACGATGCACTCAAAAACCACCCATCGACATGGGATATCCTACCGCAGCTCTCAGATGAACGCCTACTCGTTCTCCTAGAATTCGCAATGAACTTGGCTGACGAGACGAAGAGAATGTCGAATAATCCAAAGTGCGTAAGCCAGCTGGAACGCGTCAAACCTATCTTACTAACTCTGGATTAGTCGAACACCACATGATCGTATGGTAGCCAATGTAGAGAGCATTGAAATTCTGCTCCAGGTTGCCTTTGGGCGAGGCATCAAATATCTCTCGACCCCACCAAATGATCCTAATCACGAACACTCGTCCCAGCTTGGTGAGAAGCTTTGTGCGGCATCATTAAAATGCTATCTCGTACGTTCCCGTCCGACTGCAATTGATCTACTCTAACAAACACAAGGGCTGGATATTCTATGCACAATCCGAATTTAAGGAGGTGCCTGACAAGCTTCGCTATCTACGTTCTGTGACCGAGCTTGCTTTTTCTTGCCTTGAGTACCACGTGGACGATGCGATGGAATTTGTGGCAGATGTCCTTGAAGGTTACCCGAAGTTCTTCGAAGAGAAACACCTACTAGTGCTCTGGACCGCGATCGCAGGCCAATGGGGCCAAGAGATTCTTCAAAATTGTGACGCTGAGACCGTATCGTTAGCAAGGATCATCGTTGCCTACGGCCAAGAGCTGACTGAGACTAAGAAGCTCTACCAAGAGCCAGACAGTCCCCATCATCAGCAAGTACTATGTAAGTCAGAAGAAGGAGAGGATGCCTTGCCGTCTCGCATCGTGCCAGCTTTGCTGACATATCACAGCTTACTTACACGGCCTTCTCAAATACCCAGAACCCGTCGGCGTAGAAGACGAAGTTGCACTTGTCGTGCTGGACTTCTGGAGCAACTATGTCACCACTGTCGCGGAAGAGTCATTCCTCTATTTGGAAACGGAGCAGCCGGCTTGGTTGGACTCCGCAAGAAATAATGTCATCCAAGTGGTTTCGGAACTGCTGCAGAAGACCATCTACCCACCTTCTGAAGTCACAAAGACATGGGATTCTGATTCTAAAAGAACTTTCAAGGTCTTTCGAATGGATGTTCGCGATATAACCATGGAGGCTTTCGAGCTACTCCGCGATAGCTTGACCGAACAGTTCATCAGCTTCGCGGTACATGCTCTCGAAGCTAGCAAATGGCTGGAGCTGGAAGCAGGACTTTTCTGTTTGATCTCCCTAGCCGATGCTCTGACAAACGTTGACGGACTACTCGGCACTCTATTTGAGCGACCCCTCTTCTCCACCATGACGGAAAATGCAGGGATACCTGGAGTGACGAGAAGAACCGCCGTCGACCTGGTGGCGGCTTTCAACCATTTCTTCCTCCGCAACCCACGTTTTCTGCCGCAAGTTCTGCCATTCCTGCTTAGCGCACTCGCCCAGCCGTCATTGGCACATGGGGCGGCGAAGTCATTCGCTTCCCTCTGTTCCGAATGCAGGAAATCGTTGACTAGCGAGCTCAGCTCGTTTTTCCAAATGTATGAGCAGTTCCTCACATACCCAACAGCTGAGGAGTATACGAAGAGCAAAGTCTTGGAAGGCATTGCGGCGATTGTTCAAGCCGAAGATTCGGACGAGAAACAGTTAGCCGGCGTGCAACACATTTTCCAATATGTTGCACACGATGCCGCGCAGGCTATCAACCTCACGAAGGATGGCAACGACGCAGAACAAGGACAAGTGCTTGCTATGACGACTCTGAAATGTCTTTCGTGCATCGCGCGAGCACTGCAGGCATCGGACGAAGACGTAGTAGATCTAGAGCTGACGGAGAACGAGTCAATGTTCTGGACCCAAGGTGCTGGGAAAGTAATCCAGGAGCAGATCATCAACTTCATCAACTACCTCACTCAGGTATTCCCCTCGAACGACGAGATTATTGAGTCTTCCTGCAATATCTTCCGTTCTGGATTCAAAGAGATGGGTCCTGGTCCTTTCGTACTTCCTCCATCTGCCGCCGTCGACTACATCACGCGAACGAATGCTCAGACTCCGAGGTTGACATACGTATTAGAGACTGCATGCTGTTGGGTTTCTTCGCATAAGAAGCATCGCGAATTCGAGTTACAGGCGCAGCGACTTCTCCATTACGATCTGAGCATCATGCAAGCGCTCCAACACCCGCGCAACGATCCTGAAGTATCCGTAGGCTGCATCGAGCTCGTCCAAAACTTTGTCAAACAGAATGCCACCATCCTGAAGAATGAGCATCCAGATGTTCTCAAGGGTACCTTTGACTTTAGTGTCGAATGCATAAAGTCGCCAGAGGTTCTGCCTAAGCGCGCATCGGCTTCGCTCTGGAAGGACATATTCGAGAAGACAGGTGCTACAGGTAGTCCGGACCAAATTATGTGCCAGGATATCGCGAATCACTTTGGCCAAGCTGTCACGTTTGCCCTCATGGCCAATGTGTGCGGAGAGGTTGATTACACGAGCTTGGAGCATATCCTTGCGCCGTTGAGAAAGCTGATCCAGTACGATCGGCAGGCGAGGGCGTATATTACTGTGGCGTTGACGGAGCAGCCACTCATCCAACGGCTCCAAGGCGATCCGGCGACAGAGGACATGGTGCGGAAGGTCATTGAGAGTATGATGAGGTATGGCTTCCCACTTCGTAGCTATAGACACACTGCTGATATATGTACAGGAACGCGAAGAATGCCAATGCCTTCAAAGAAGCTGTGAAAGCTTTCTGGCAGAGCTGCAAGCAGCTGCAGCTGCAGTTCGCGCCGCAGATAATGCATCATGCGCATCGCTTCAACTACTAGATCGCCCGCCCTGTACCATGCGCCCGTCGTGCAATCGAATTGATCTAGAACTCGGCGAACGCGGCCAGCGCAAACGTCAAACCAAATGAAAGCTTGAACGCTACATTGTCTCGAATCAAAGACCGGATATTCGTCGATTTGAAGCGCCGTTGCAGATATGAGTACGGAATAACGTGGATACCACGTGATTCAATGAACTGATGCTTGTCAGCTTCCTTTTTCTACCCCTTTCCACCTATGTTCAATTTGCTTCTCTTCTGAGCGCGTGAGTAGGGTAGAGACATAGGAGGTGTAACGTTGTGTGAGCCTTAGATATCCCCATGTATTTTGAAATGACACGGTGTTTACGGTCGCGACATGTTTACGTACCTGTATGCATACTATTCCTAGTCCGATTAGGATGGCTAGCGGTTTGCTAAAGACGCTTACACCTAGGCCAACCAGCACGCCTAAGATACTACCCATGCTGATTTGGCGGACTGCGCGGGGATTTGGTGCTCCTGATTGTTTGATTACGGGTGTTTGAGCTTCACTAGCATATCGATTCCTCAAGTCGGAACTGATATTTGTGAGAGGATCTGGACCACCGCAGAGGATTGGGTGACGGTGTGCGTGGATTAAGAGGGGTGTTGAGAGGATGAGGGGTGTCGATAGCATCAACCCGCGCCGGAAACCGGGGAGAAGGAAGGCCATTGTAGATGCGGAATGGGGGCGACAGGGTAGTGGCGGATGGAGTGTGTTTGATCTTTTTGTCCTTCTACTAGCTCTTTTACTGTGGATAAGGGTCGTTCGGTGGAGGTACGCTGTTAATTCGTCCTTGCGGGTGTGATCTTGTGGCCACAGCAGCAGCAGCTCCGATTCCTTCTTTGGAGAAGCCGAACCGATTCGAGAAGGATGCCTTGGCTTGCTTGGGAGCAAAGGAAGGAATACGCCGTTTCAATGGCGCGTAAACATAGAATAGGTGGTAAGACTGAATGTGGGAGCTGCGGTAAGGTTCCCTGCGGTGAGGTCATTGGCTGATACTAGCGTGACGCTAGGCTACTTTTAGACTGAAGCTTAGACCCTGATGTGTCGTGGGAAAGTTCGCGACTTCGTGTCGAGTTTCATGTTGAACTTCCCACCTCCTCGACAATGGCATAGCCCATTGCATTGCTACTAACAAGCGAGAGACCCTCGATTTCCCCGCGATTCCATTTTACACCTACAACACCTGTGCGATGGCGTCCCGAACGATCCTCCTCGCCCTCGCGAACCTCCTCATTCCCATCGCTATCCTTGTCTTTGCGACAGGGTTCTTTCCATACAAGCCTTTTATGCCTGGGCTGGCGAAGTATGAGGAACTGGGATGGGAAGATCGCATGGGCTGGGAGAAGGGGAGTGGAACGGAGAGTTTGCCGGACGCGTCGTTTGAGCGGTTGGTGTTCATGGTTGTGGATGCGCTGAGGAGCGATTTTGTATACGGAGAGGAGAGTGGAATGACATTTGTACAGAGGTGAGTGCACGAGCTGGGGAGAGAGAAGCAATTGAGCAAGGGATAATTGGCAGACCGCTAATGACTTTACCAGTTTGATTCGAGGCGGCACAGCGCTCCCCTTCACAGCGCACGCCACATCACCCACAATTACAATGCCTCGCGTGAAAGCCATGACATCAGGCTCCATCCCCTCCTTTCTCGACGTGATCCTTAACTTCGCCGAGTCAGACACAACATCCACCCTTGCGACTCAAGACACATGGCTCGCGCAGATAAAAGCGAAAGGGGACGGGAAGCTGGTCATGTACGGCGATGATACGTGGTTGAAGCTCTTTCCAGAATTCTTTGTGCGTGCGGATGGGACGAGTAGCTTTTTCGTTTCGGTTAGTAGCTACCATGGCCCTGTCACTGTAGATAGAGAAATGAGATTAATGTTGATGTTGAAATGCAGGACTTCACAGAAGTGGATAATAATGTGACGAGGCATGTTCCAGACGAGTTGGGGAATGGTGATTGGAATGCGATGATTCTGCATTATCTGGGTTTGGATCATATCGGGCACAAGGCTGGCCCTAAGAGGTAGTTCCCACACATGGTATTCAATGACGTGAGACAAGGTGCTAATAATAAGTAGCCCTAACATGATCCCCAAGCAAAAGGAAATGGACGAGATAGTGCGCCAGATCTACACAGCCATTGAGACACGAGACCACCTCGCCAACACGCTCTTCGTTCTATGCGGCGACCACGGCATGAACGAAGGCGGGAACCATGGCGGCTCGGCGCCAGGCGAAACATCTCCGGCTCTGGTCTTTATGTCACCCAAACTCAAGAGAATCACGCAGTTTACGAATCGGACTAGTCCAATCAAGCCAGAAGGAGGTGAATTCGAGTACTATCGTATGGTGGAGCAAAGTGACATTGCGCCGACGCTTGCGGGTCTAATGGGATTTCCGGTGCCGAGGAATAATTTGGGTGTTTTTATTAAGGAGCTACTAGGGTTCTGGGATGATGGTAAGTGTGAATGGAGAAGCAGGGCGGATGGGAGAGGCTAATTATCAAAGGACGCGACCGGATTCAGTTACTGCTGAGAAATGCGAGGCAGATGAAGACGATTGTGGAAGCGACGTATCCAAGTCTAGACTTTGGGGATGAGATGAGAGATATCGAGAAGGAGTGCTCCTCGCCCGTACGTATGGCATGGTAGGGAAGGCAGAAAAGCGAATTAACGAGTTGCAGTCGGATGGCCAGATGCTGGCTTGCAAATGGCAGGGCGTTGTGCAAATCATGTCGACTATCGCTACGATACATCCGAAGATGAGGGTAGATAGGCTTTACGCGGTAAGTGCTCAACTGAAACTCTTCTAGCTAGCTCTCCGCTAATTGCACGCGAGTTCATGCAAACGGCCCAAGAAACCATGTCCAGCACGGCCTCGAATTACGACGTCTCCCGTCTCATCCTTGGCACCGCTCTTGCCTCTCTTTCTATTATACTAACCCTTTTAACACTTCCCGCCCTCCGCCCAATCGGCCCACAGGGTATCGCCTACATCCTTATCCTCATCCTCTACAGCATCCTTATGTTCGCCTCCTCCTACGTTGAAGAAGAACACAACTTCTGGTACTGGGCCACCTCGGCCTGGTTCTTCTACCTGTTCATCTCGTCCTCGCGCAAAGAATGGTATCGCAAGTTCATCCTCCATCCTGCTATTATGCTCGGTATTCTTCACCGTGTGATCAGGAGATGGAACCAAACAGGCCAGAAGTTCTCGGGTGCGGACGACATCGTACATTCCCAGGTCCTCCATGGCTCAAACTCAATTATCCTGTGGAGTCTCATCGGGGCTACTTATCTCGACCTTACTGTCCGCCTCTCGCGCCACGTAGCGCGCTCTATCGCTACTTTTGAAGGGCAAAGTGGGGTCAGGTTTGGTACGGAAGAGTCTGATGCTAACCGAGTGATGGGCATGGCGGCCGTATTGCCGTTGGGTGGAACAGCATTTGTGTTCAAACTTGCATTTACGGCAAGAGACGCACCGGAGCTGACGAGGGGTATCAGCGCCGGGTTGATTCAATGGGTTGAGGGGTTGAGTCTTGTGGGCATTGCGCAGATGGTGTTTGGCGGGTTGATGTTGAGTGCATTTTGGATTGGGATTGCGGAATGGAGGAGATCTAAAGGAAGAAAGGGGGATGGGACTGGCGGTAAGTGTTGTTTCGGCAGGGAGATGGGATGATTAACTGACTTAACAGATTTTGCGGTCGCTTTATTCGATCTCATCTCCCTCTTCCTCATCACGCAGACTAGAGCGCAGAATATCCCGCTTTTCCTTCTCTTCCGCCTGCAGTTCTTCTTTCTCTGTGAGTCACTACCCAGTCATACCCCTCCTTCCAACAGTCCATACTAACAATCTCTCCCTCAGCGCTCCTCAACCTCCCCCCGACCCCAGTAACAACAACCACGCTCCTCCTAATGCATTCCTCCTTCTTCGCTCTCGGAAACTCAAACGCCATCTCCAGCATCGACCTCTCGAACTCGTACAACGGCGTTAGCGGGTACAACGTCCTCGCCGTCGGCCTCTTACTCTTCTTATCGAACTGGGCGGGGCCCATCTACTTCACCGCCGTTGGCGTGTTGCTCCTCGGCGACCATGGCAAAATCCGCAGAAATATCATGATGGAGGAAGTGGATAGTCGTGATTGGATCCAAAAAGAACGCGATCATCTTGAACAGATGGCGAAGCAGGAGCAGGCCGTGCAGGATAGGCGGAAAGACGGTGAGGCGTGGGGGAGGCATTTGGCACTGCTTACGTTGTGGACAGGGATTAGTACTACGAGCGTTATGCTAGCTTGTACGGCGTTGCGGACGCATTTGTTTATTTGGACTGTGTTTAGTCCCAAGTATCTGTTCGCGATGGCGTGGGGCATAGCGTTTCATTTTGGGGCAACCATGGGGTTGGGTGGGCTGCTTTGGGGAGTTGGGAGGTGGTAGGTTTGGAAAATGGATGTGCGTGGGAGAAAGATGTCGGATTGAGGCACCACAGGTGTAGAGATAGATAGTCCAAATGTCTTTGCCAAGCTGTACATAAGTAGCGCGAATGTATTCATTTGCGGAATGGAGGGTATGAGTGCATGTTGGGTGGGGAGCAGACCTGACCTTGACGCGAAGTGCATTGCCGCCTCCGTAGATGGCTCTGATGACGGTATAACCGAAGTGACACTACAAACCTGGCGCGTACAAATAGAGATGCGTGCTTGTACAGCTTCTTCCACTACACCATCGACATAGAAACTTTCAACACCTGGTTTTAAACCGTAGATCGCCTTTCGCTTCTACTTCCCATCAAGTAACATGTAACATACCCGTATCTAGTACCGATGTATTAGCCGAAGCCTTGGTGCGATAAGTGTATGCTGTGTCCATGGAGTAATTTAACATAAACGTATTGAGTTTACGATTATAGGAAATAAAAATACTATGTGGGGAATGGCCGTGAGTGTGGAAAGTTTGTAAAGGGAATATATGCTAGGAAGGGATGGGCGGCTTGTTGCGGCGCGGAATGGAAAGAGTGGGCCAGAGGAGAAGGTTGAGGTGAAGCGCTAGACAGATTGAAGCTTGAATAAGCGCGGGGGGAAGGAAGAGTTCATGTATTTAGGACGGTACCACAAACCAAGTGGGTCACTGCTACTACTTTGTGACTGTGACCGAGGGCACGGTGGAAAAACACCGTCAACCCATTGTTGAATCCTTCTTCCACCAGCCGCTCCTCCAAGCTTTCTTGCACCAACCTCTTCAAGCCATTCTCCCACCCAACAAACCCCATATACTTGATGAAGACCCCCTCCCCCAGGAGCTTGGGCCACTACCCGGCGTGACGTCACGTTGGCTCCTGGGCTGGCTGTGTTTTTCGTGATTCTAATCACCTTATTGTGTTTTAATGTTTCGATATCTCACGTAATAGGCAGTAACTACAGGACAATAACAGCTCCTAATTTACTAATAATATATGTAGACAGTTAAACGCGCCGACAACGCCGAACCCCCTACTATAGATACCTATACCTAGCCCTCTGGACCCTCGCGCTGCTTAACTAATAACATATCTTGGTACGGGTAGTAACAACGATAGTAAGCCTCCCTAGCCAGGTATCCCCGTCGTCCGTCCTGTCTATCCCTACCAGTTCCTCCGTATTCGATCCCCTACGCTATCGTTCGTATCGTATCTACTATAGATACTAGCTCTATCTTCTACGTTAGGTATTAGTTCCTTTAATAGTCTACTAAGAAGGCCGATTCCTCCCTCTTAAACGGTCTTCCCTATATAAGCTTGTCCTCTAGCCTACGTAGATAGTATAGCTACCTCTTAACGAAACGCCTATCCTCGTTATATAGGGCCTCGGATAGGAACATACTATAGGTAACTACCAATAGCTATATAAGAATCCTATCACCGCTCGTTCCCTCGAATATATCTAACGTATAGTTAGTTTTATACTAATAATTATTATAATTAAGGAGCCCTATTAGTAATACCTCCCGCCTATAGTACCGGGGACGCTCCGCCGCGATATTCGAAAGGTTTAGAGTATTATTCTCGAATAGGCTATTATACTCTAGTTCCTCCTACTAAAGGTCCTACTAAAGGTCCTACTAAAGGTCCTACTAAAGGACTAGGCGAACGATCGTTAGTAAAGATATATAATTAGTAGGTATTAATATAAGGAGGCTAGCTGAGGATAAAAGATAGATATAAGGAAGCTGGCTAAGGATAAGAGATAGATATAGTAAGTAGGATACTAGTATCATCGCGGGTAATTTTTATACTATAGGTAGTAGGTAGTAGTATTGGTACGCTAACTCCTCGCTACCACTATTAGTCTCCTAACCAGGCTCTGTAGTTCGGTATTATATATTATTTCTCGTCTAGTACCTTAATATTCGAAATATTACCTCGTCGGTATTACTATATATAGCTCTATAGCTCTATTATCATGTATAAGGTGTAGATATAGTACCTCTACTATGTATAAACTCCTACTATATTTCGTACGGATCTTCTAAAGAGACTCCTACTATATAAATCCAAATTAAATAGTTAGTTTTATATTAATAGTTATTGAAATTAAGGAGCCCTATCGACAGTACCTCCCGCCTATAATACCGGGGATACTGTACCGCGAGATTTAAAAGGTTTAAAGCGCTATACTCGAATAGCGTATTATACTCTAGTTCCTCCTACTAAAGGTCCTGCTAAAGGACTAGGCGAACGATCGTTAGTAAAGATATATAGTTAGTAGGTATTAATGTAAGGAAGCTAGCTGGGTATAAGAGATAGATGTAGTAAGGAAGCTAGCAAAGGATAAGAGATAGATGTGAGTGGGATGCTAGTATTATCGCAGGCAATTTTTATACTGTGGGTGGTAGTGTGGGTGCGCTAACTCATCGCTACCGCTGTTGGTCTCCCAACCGCCTCAATGTTCGAAACATTACCTCGTCGTACTGTGTACAGCTCTACAGCTCTATTATCGTGTATAAGGTGTGGGTATAGCACCTCTACTGTGTACAAACTCCTACTGTGTTTCGTGTGGACCTTCTAAAGAGACTCCCACTATGCAAATCCAAATCAAATACTCGATGGGGACTACGTTGATGAACCTGCTATTCCATCTTCTCTTTCTACCTTTACTGATCGATCATCTCTTACAGCCGGTATCCAGAATGCCCATATACACCCCGCATCCAGGTCGCAAGATCAGCCTAGACGAACCATAGAACTGCCCTAAATACAGCTCCAAGGATATTAGTGACGAGAGTAAGAATTTACTTACTAGGAACTATCCAGGAGAGAAAACCAAGGACAGAGTATGCAATGTCAATAGAAAAGTTGTGTGGCAGTGTTTTGGTTGTTGATATACAGGAGGCAAGCAACCTAGAGAGCGGGGGAGCCACCAAGGGACAGAAACAGATGAGAGGGGAAGGAAGTTATGAAGAGGAGGCGAGATTAAATCTGTGGTCTGTATGAGATACAATATGCGGGATGAAGATATGTGCACGAGGTACGCGTGCCGTGGTGTTAGGGCTATCTCTATGAACCTTGACATGCCATTTGATCAATTGACCAGAGCGAGATACATTGGTTAAGGTCGATGAAGTCATCACGCATCGAATCAATTTGACAGCTTTTTTAGGATACCATAAAAGCAAATGTTTCGTTTCTTCTCGACTTAAACGCTTTTCGAAGTGTAGATTAGTTATGAGTAACTGTTTGACATGGAAGGAGGCTCCTTACTGTGGTTTTGGGTATGCTTTGAGTAGTCATTCCTGGAAGTCTGATTGTCATGAACGTGAGGTGTAGGGATCACTTCCTTTGCATGTGGAACTTCTATATATACAGTAGCAGCGAGTAAAGCTATATTGAAACCTTGCATAGTGTCTATGACCAGGTGGAGCGAAATCCGAATCTCATAGTGTATATAGGAAGGTAGAAAGGTAGGTGGCTACTCAAAATGGAAGTGCTCAATCCGTATGGCAAGACAATTTGCGATGGTGCACCAGCACCCCCTGCAGGTTTATGTATCTACAAGTATAACATATTTGGAAGATTAGAACACACCATTGGGGGCTACTGGGGATTTCTTACCTGTTTCACGAAGCATAACACACTAAAGGTCACTCCGGATGCGTGCAACATAGAGTATGCGCGGGACGAAGGGACAAGGTGTTTCAAAGTTTGGATCTGCGTACAATGTAGTAGATGGACACCGAAGGAACCACGGGAGCCCAGTTAAGTCCGCCAACTTGCTACGAACAAGCTTTCCAGCAATACCGACGATGGATGTCACCAATGTGGTGTCAAAGCCTCTGATTTATTTCTCGCTACTATGTGCGTTCCAGATGCTGGCTTGTATGCAAAACCTTCGGGGGCGGGAGAGATCACATCAATGGGTCTGCAAAGAAAGGCTGTCATCTCACCAATGATCGGGATGCGGCCAGGTGTATTGGGTGTCGCAGCCTACGTGCCCCCGCCGGACGGCTTATGCTACGGTAGGCTCATATGTTTTTCGTTACTGTCGAGACAATGCCGACATATTATTTTCTGATCCGAAAACTGCGAAACACCTCTTGTTTTCTTGGCACCAGATGCCTTTGGCTACATATTTATCTTTGAGAACTATACCCGGCCAACAGCAAGCAAGCACGAATCTGAGAAGGCTCAACATCAATGACAATGCCCGTAAAACTTCCCGCCCTCAACGTGAAAACATAAACACGAACCTTTCTTGCTTCCAGATATTGTCTCAAGCTCTACAACGTCTCGCTTCAGCATGTGTCGTGCTGATCTATTGATTCGAAGCCTTGCACGTATAAAACCGGGAAGTGCATAACGGAACGAGGTCGAGAGGTCGCGGTCGGAAAATTGAAGGCCGGGGATATGCTTGTCTGCGACTTACTCAGGCACTAAGAGGATACGCGTCTTAACTGGGGGCGGACGGCATCACGCATGCCTCACAGAAACCATATCGAGGCCTATGGTATGAAAAGCCCGAAGCTAGAAGTAGATCACCGTCATACTGCACTAGCAGAACCTACTACATTTAGTGGTCTAATCGTTCGGCCAACGTGACTACCAAATACTTCAGCCTTACGGACATCGGGGAACCAAATCGTGACATGAAACAATTCACCAACACTCCTACACAGTACGTATCCCAGCGATCACGTTTCCCGCCTTCACCTCAAGCCAAGGTCCCCGGCCCCGCTCCCGTCATAAGGCGGATTGCGTCGGGTAACCCTGCATTCCACCTCTCTCCCTTTCACCTGCATCGCATCCCGCGCAATTGTGCCCCCACCACAACGCTGGGTGCCGGATCGGGTCGGGGATGCGGATTTCTGATCAGGAACGCTGGGGGCGATTTTGGGGCCGAGCGGGGTCAGGCTAGGATCGTTCGAGTTACGCCGGTCCACGGGATCCCCGAGGCGAGCAGAATGGTCGTTGTGAGTAGCTTGAGCTCGCGCGTCTGTCTCCTGTGTGTGGAACGGATGCGTAAGGGGGATACGGGGAGATGGAAGAGCTGGTGGCTATTTGGTGGCAGTGGGGGCGTTCTGGAGAGTGCGGTGTTCGTGATGGAGGTTGCGCGGGGACGTCGTATGCAGGGGTGTGCATCTTTGTTCTTTCATAAAAGAGCCGGTTGCACGCTGGAAATTATCCAATCAACCTATTTGGATTTTCCTCCTTGAAGCTATCATGAAATGAATGCAGATTGGGTGTTTTTTAGAGATGCAGCATTCGCTTGCTATGGCAGAGTATTTGCAACCTCCCATGGGCAAGGGGAGATGGGACTAGAACACGTGTAACACCTAAGTTGGACACACCGCTCGCGGGAAGCGACATTTTGGGCAATGCATACAATCGCGCATGCGGAAATCCTCCTAACAGGTCTCTAAAGGGGCGATATACCGTTGGGGGCGAACGTAACCAAAGCTGAAAAATCCTTCGTATTTTCCTGCCAATCGCCTCCAAGTTTCTCAAATAGAAGCTTGTGCAAAATTGGGGTGAAGGTCTGATAATGTTGGAAGGCTGTTATGATAAAGAGAATGTCTCGCTCGAATTCCTCCAAATCACAAAGGTAAGACGGCATAATGTTTGCACGTGGTGATGACGCGAGCTAGGGGGATGTGTGCAATTGTAGATAGTTTAGCGCATTCTTACTAAACTTCCGCGAACAATGAATGCAATATCAGCGTAATTTTCCGAGTGATGACTTTCTGTATTCGTCATGACCTTCTGTACTAGGAAGCGACAAGCTATGACAGTACTGCGGTACAACAACCAACTCCGGATTTTGGATGCATATTTATTGCCCATTCTCTAGGGCCTCATTAGAGGGGAGGCAATGCATACAAACAGCCTCATCTACCTTCCGCTCTCCTATAATAAGGCCTTTCTTGCTAGTCGTCGTTACCAACCAGGGGTGGAGTTGGCATACCGTTCCCGACTTCGCCACATGATCTGAGAAGACAATCCATTCGCGCTCACAGAAAAGGCTCGAGCAGGTTTCATGTGACCCAAAAGAGGAGCTGCTGAACTGATATAGTAGGTGCTCCCCTTTGAGTGTCGACGGCCCCTTTTCACTGTGACCAAAGGAAGACGCCGAAGGAGACGCCATGCAAGGTTCGAGAAGCATCATCGCTGTAATCTGTTAGTAGTCTAGAGACGGAAGTTTATCAAAGAAACCAATACATACTACTTCCTGAGCAAAAGTCTGGCACTGCTGAGGAGACCTACACCCACCAAACCGGCACCAATACAGAGCTGAGCCGGGGTCGCCGTTATGGCGAGTCCTGAATTGGAAATGGCTCCGATGACATTCATTCTTGATTCGCAGGAAGAATAGGAATATTGTGTGTGGAAATGAAGCTGCTGGAGAGTGCAGAATGACGAAATGATGAAATACAAAAAGGAAGCTGGTGATAAATGCGAGTAGATTTAGACCCAAAATCGAGCCATGCGCAGAGCGTGTAGTATATATCGAAACTGGCCCTGAGTTCTTGTTCGGGCCCACAAAGTCGGGCACTGATGTTACGACGGGCCAAATGAGGACAATGCAGAGAAGTTTGGCAGCTGTCAACAAAAGTTTGGGGAGGAAGTCGGAGATGTAGCTCGACATATCAGACCCATGTCGAGACAGTGACGTCTGAAACGCGCTTCATCGTGGATCTGGTACCGTACCCGAGACTTAGCAGAAGGCCTTCATCCCGCTCTGCAGTAGCTGGTCAACGTGGTGGCTGCGGGGCCTAGGGCGAGCGAGGGCAGAAAGGTAGCCGTCCAAACGGCTGTTTCAGAGGGCTACGGACTTCGGGGAGTATTTAGCACACGATCACGAGCAGGAGCGTGGGCGATCGAGAAGCAAAAGGCCTGCAAGTGCAGACCCCCGGGTAGAATCCCGCGATTTGAGAAAAGCTTAAACGCGAGCCTCGCAAACGGCCGGCCATGGGCCCTTGCGTAGATCCGAGCTACACGCGCGGGGGCCATGCTGCAGCCGTCGCACCGCCGCTCCGGAAAAAGATTGGAGCCCTTTTTCCTCATATGGACAGCGTTGTGGACTGTGGACATGGCATCGGTCTGCTGCGCCGCTTCGGCCTGCTCCCTAGTGACATAATAGCCGCGCCTGCTCCGTAACTCCCGCCAACGCCTTCGCAATCCCGGCGCCGGACATGGCAGCTCGCTGACGTGGGCCAATGCTGTGCATCTTCACACGAATTTCCGCCGCCGCTCTTCTCGAGGGCACGAGGGCTGCGTTGCGGCCTACCTAAGGTAGATGTGGCCTTCAACGCGGTGCTGGGCCTCCGTCTACGCTGCTCCTAGCTGGGCCGCACGCTCGCCCAAGGACCGATGAACATCGAAGGAGGGGTGGATGCCGGCGACTAGAGGTAAACAGACCGTCTGCACGTTCAGTAACGCTATGCTAGAGGCATGTATTCCAGCGCACGGCCTGCCGCATTGTCTCTTTCTGCTCTCGTCTAACCCGGAACGATTTAAGCTCATGCTCACTAGTATTCCGACGCTCAAGCGCTTTGGGGGTTCCTTTCGGGGACCTCTGGTCTTGGCCGGCCACAGACGGTGTCAGAATCAGCCTGCCACTCCGCAGGCGCGACGAAGCCTTTCTGTAGTTATACCGTCCTTGTCTCAGGCGTTTCGTCTTCTCATTGTAGAATTCCCACTTTCGTTCAAGTCTCGTCTCGTTTCTATTTCCGTAGGGCGACCAGGGTCCTACTAGTGACTTTTCCCCACGTTCTCTGTGCACCTTACAACTCTCTGTGTAGACCACCGACCGGTAACTTCGCACGCCTCTACAAGCCCGATATCAGCATCGGACAAGACTTGACAGACCCTCGAGCTCCGCATAAGAGTTTCCAGTGTCCGCAACAACAGACATCCACTACAACAACACACTCCGGACTCTACGGACTACAGTCTCTACGGACAACACTGGGCACTACTCGACTCCACTTCGCATCACATCTCATTACAACCCATCGCAGCAACAATGGACGCAGACAGACGACTCGTCAAGGCCTTGGAGGCCGCCAACGATGCTCTTCAGCACCTTTCCATGTCACCGGACTTCGGATGCCTCGACTGCACACACATCGACCGCTTGCTCGCAAGGGTCGTGGACCTCCCCACCGAGGGCAACCAGCGCAATAGCCGACGCAACCTTTTGGTGATTCGGCAGTGGATGATCACAGAGGGTCCTGGTGTCGTGCTTCTCGAGGTCTTGGGACAGCTGTACTGGCGGTTGGGCGAGCTCAACGCGAAGCAGTTCGAGAAGTTCAAGACCACGCTCCAGACGCAGCAGACCTACCTCTCCCTCATCCAAGACACTGGTGCAGTTACACTCGTGGTTCAGCGAATCCGACACATTCAACGGTCGAAGGCAGATGCCTGCCAGGACTTCCTTTGCGAGATCTCGGACCTTGCTGGTCTCAAAGGTTAGTCACTATTTGCTATTAGCTTCGTGACCTTACTGATTGGCTTAGTCGAATCACCCATGTTGGAGATGGATGCTCTGCGCGCCACATCCAGCAGCCCTTTCACCCCTCCCACCTCTGTTCACTCCTTCGATAGCTCTTCTTCTCAGGATACAGGATACACCAGCCTGATCAAGTATGTGCCAGATACCAGCGCCTGGTGTGACATGGAACAGCTCCTGCTCGATTTCTACATCAACGGCCTCTGCCCTGGCCGTACAGCATCCACACAGTCCAACACCTACATCTCTCTTCTGCAGACCGCACAGACATGCGAGAGCACAAGGTTTGCAATCCTCAGCCTCAGCGCCTTCTACATCCGCGAGTATCTTCCCGCGGAGAGGGAGCGGTGGCACCAGGCTGAGCTCTACTACTCTTCGCAAGCACTACAGGCGCTGGCTGAGCAGATCAGTGCTGGAGACAACTACGAAGCTGCTCTTGCCACTGCCATGCTCTTGATGCACCACTCTGCCGTCGACGAACCAAACGAGGCAAGCCTCTGCTGGTCTTGCCACGCCAACATCTTCGAGATCATCCCCACTGATCTCGTCAACCCGGCTTCCGACCCCGCTCTTTTTATGCGCACACAGCTCGTCCTCGCACGAACTGCTCAGACTTCCTTCGCTCTGCAAAACACTCAACTGACTTCGCTGGAAACCAAGAACTGGTACGAGGGTATGCCTCCGGGCGAGGCCCAGAAGATCTGCGCCGTTGCTGGTCTATCGCCGCAGCTCCTCTTCATAATCTCGTCCATCAACTCGCTGGCGATTGAGAATGGACCGAACAAGCTCATGTACGCTCAGCTTCAGGAGCAGCAGCTCCAGAGCCTGAGGCAGTGGTCGACAGAGCTTCCGGGCGATGCTCAGGATGTTATGCTCGCCACTGCTGAGGCTTTCCGCCTTGCCGCACTCATCTATGTCCGATGCCGCCTT
Source organism: Darksidea phi (assembly GCA_030770425.1). Lineage (NCBI taxonomy): Eukaryota > Fungi > Ascomycota > Dothideomycetes > Pleosporales > Lentitheciaceae > Darksidea > Darksidea phi. Next base: position 46,969 of record JASJFT010000153.1, on the reverse strand, counting down.
TATGGGTAAGTTATCTACTAGCACATTAGCTTCTATCATATACTAATATGGAATCAGATTCACTCGTTTCAATCCTGCCGTCATGGAGCTCAACGACGCCCTCACTGCCGTCCTCCTCTCCATCCCCGTCAAGGGCAATCTCTACACCGCCATCTACCCCGTCTGGCCTCTCTTCATTGCCGCCGTGACCGCCAACTCAGACAAGCGCGACCGCATCTACCAGCGCGTCGTCCCCATCCGAGAGGGTGATAAGAACACTCTTCCCGCCGTACTCAAGCGTATCTCCGGCATGCGCATCTGGCTCCAGAATCAGGACTCCACCCAACAGCGCCGCGATGGCTGGTGGGATGAGATGCTGCAGCCGACCAACAGCACCACCGAGGTTCCCTTCAACCGTCTCCTCTGCCTGGGCTAAACGTCCTATATACACACCTTACCAAGTCCGCCCGGCGGTGCCTTGAAACAACGGACTTTGTCATCATTTGTGGGAGCCTTTCCTTTTGTTTGAGACATCGGACTTCACGAACCGTACCCAGGTCTTCTTTTCTATTTTTCACTTCTCTGTTTATACTTTCCTACACACTTTTTTCCCTTTCCTGTTATACCCATAGACTCGACTTGCTTTCATTATAGCATTGCATCGCGACACGGCGTATGGTTTCGCATGGGCACGACAGGAGTTTACTTGAGCATTTACTTGGGCTTATTGCATCTGAGCATTTCAAAATTTCCCTTGATATGGTCTGATAAATGGACGTATTCATGGTTACTAGGCATAATGGGCTAGACGGGAAGCATGATGTTTCTTCCTATCCTTGTAGATGGATGACTTTACGCATTATTTTCTACTGTATATATGAACGACTTGCTAGATATTGCACATACAACGACCCTCATTCACTATCACTTTTCGTCTTTGCACCTGTTTATTGTGATCGGCGGTTTGTTGTTGTCAAGAGGCTTTAACCGAAAGACCGTTTGGGAAGGTTGATTTACACTAAATCTCCGGTGTGTACTCACGGCTCCCAACGCGGCAAGTGCGAGTCGAGCGATTTCGCTCGAGACTACGAAAGACTTGGCCTTTGTTACGTTATGCAGACTGTGCATTTGTTAGTCATGATATTGCAACGGAACAAGCACGACGCTGACAAGGACAGGGCGAGACAAAGATATGGGACAAAGGTGGAGCGCAAGGGCTGCTGAGTGGGCACCGCGGGGACACCGAACGCTGACGGTTGCAGCTCTTGTAAGTATCTGCTACCTTTGGCGAGTACGAAGGTGTCGCAACCCGTGTAACGTTTACGTACGCTAGTGTCTGCATCAATCTATCACTTGAAGCATATGCCAAGCGTCTATCGTGAAAGCACGCAGCTACTCCATGCAGGAGGCTCTGCAGATTACGTACGTTCCTCCATCGTACGTTAGGTGGCCATGTGCTGGCCGATTACTGAGACAAAGATCTACGCCGTCCCATCGCATAGCTATGCATTAAGCTGATTGATTGGGCAAGATCGGATTTCCAGCCCGTGACTAATCATTCCAGCTCCCCAGTAATCATCCCAGCATCCTACCACCGAGTCGCTGAGCAGCTTACCGCTCGTACCCCTATATTACTCAGAACCTTCCAAATATCAGCCGCCACTGGAAGCGTTTTCGTGATGCCTGAACCGCTGTATCCGGGAGCGCTTGTGAGCTGTGCTAATGGAGATTCCCGGTGCTGACGTTAGATCACGTGCGTTGATGCCAAGAGCGCGTTGCTCGGTAGCGAGACGAATTTAGGTGGTAAGATGGGTTGTTATGCCAAGAACCAAGAGGCTCGATTCCGCGAAGAGGTGGAGTGTTAGTGGCGCGTAGATGCGGAGGTGGGTGACGGTGGCGGTTTTGATTGGTGCTTCTGCAAAGGCGCAGTAGAAATTGTTTTTAGGATAGAGTTCGACAGTATGAGAAGCCCGAGCGAGAGGTGCAACAACTGAAGGTCGACCCTAGAGATCGAGAAGATAGTGGAACCAGAGGTGTAGATAGGGTTCATGAACAGGGTATTGAGCATGTGTAACGGGCCATATGCGTTATCTTTTCTCCGCCGCATCAGGCCGTACTCTCCTAGTCTGGGCCTCCAACAGTAGGCCTTTGTCCCTACGACCGCCTCATCGGGCTCCCATCGCAGCGGGTCCTAACTGTATCCCGGAATCTGTAAATATCCGTTGACGCAATGCATCGTCTAGGCCGCCCTTCCCCAATCGTGGTCGCCTAGCGTAGCGCCCACCCCGTTCTCCCAGACCGTTTCAAGGCCTCACTCATCCTCATCGAGCTGCGCCCATCTCGTTTCTCTCCGCGCGCCAGGCCCCCGAGTCGGAAGCGCATCATCCACCCGACATGCCGCAGGACCGCGTTAAATACACGCGACAGGCGCGGGTGCCGTGGCGGGCGACATAATATGCACACGTAAGAACCTTGACCAAAACCTTGATATTCGGGGAACAGTGGTGAGCCGTTGGTGGCCGAAGAGGATTGAGGATGGGGCAGCGCTCAGGAAGGGAGGTTTGTTCGGCCGGCTTCGGCCTTTGTCATATTGATTACGCACTAGGACAGATTGGGTCATGCGTCGCGTGTGCTTGTTTAATTTCCGGTGGGCAGGGTTGGCGTTTATTTTGAGAGGTGTGATGTCATTGTTTTGGGGAGCTAGAAGTTTCCGCTGGTGCAAACATTGAGGGTTGTTGAGCTATGAATGCTGAGCTATGAATGCTGGTGTTGGTTCTGGATCGGGCAGGTAAATATGTGTGATCAAGGGGTTGATCCTGCTTGCAATTAATCACGCAAATGCATTGGAGGCTTGCATGTGCGATATGGGTCTGAAATGACCTCAATACATTCTTGTTGGGACGAGCTGTCCAGCCCATTATACGATTTAGGAAACCATTATGTATGTAAAGACGATCGAGATCACTTCATGTCTTACAACTTCTCTTTCACGTCCAGTAATGTGCCCTCCCCTTATCTTCATACTCGTACGACAAATCGTACCATCCCTCCAACGCTTCAACCCAAAGGATCCGCGCCTCTCTCCTTGTTATCAATAGTCCCAGCAAGACGAAGAGTCGCAAGGAGATGGAGCATTCTGGTTTGACGAACCAATAGCTAACTGTCAAACACTTCACCGGATTTATCGGTAGCACGGTCTGTCATTGCTGGGCGTATGCGGGTCTCATGGTGTGCTTCGAGGTCCGAGTCGAGCCTCGCTTCTGGTACCTTGGCTAGCAGCTTCAGTGTTTCTATAATGACGACATGCTCCTCTCCTTTTGATCCAGAATCCAAGATAAAATCTATACTTTCGCGAGCCGAGCGACAACTCTGTTTGACACGTGCGGGAATGACCTAGAGCGCCTCAAGTGAGAGGTCGAAGTGTAAGGAGGTAAAAAGTTCGCGGAAGTCGTGGACGTATTGCAGATGTGTTGCTGCCATTTGATCGAAATTTACCACTCGATAACATGATAATAGAATCGAGGTTGGTGTTGTGTGTCGGTGCGTTTGCAAAGAATTGACTTCGCTCATGACTCATTACCATCCTGATATGTTTTACATAGTAAAGAAACTGTCAACGAAACAGCATACCCCACGGTTTCGCGAGTATTATCGCATATTAGACCTCACAAAGAATGTTGTACGCCGCATTGTTTATTACTGTAAACATAGGTTGCAGTATATTCTTCCATTACCTCACCACCATACAATGTTCACAGGGTAGCGTGGCATACCATTCATGTCGGTATTTGAGTGATTGTTGTATTATTCAAGAACCAAGCTACGTCTTATGATGAGGAGTCGCAAACAGTGACCCATCACAAGCCGCAGAGGGGATAGAATGCACGTCGACTCTAGTACAATACATTTTTTTTCCCAGGAGGAAAGCCGCATTGCACAACTATGCTATTGTAGTAATGGTGGCTAATAACTAAACTGTACATATCTGAGAACCAACAATGATGTTATATTTCTATACACGCCATAATTGATAGCATTACTTACACAATTTACTATAAAGCAGCACAACGTAAATTTCTAATGTACTGGCACGTCCGCCATTGTGGACCTTGAACATACTACATAACCCCCATTTCGCCGTGCCTCCATTCCTCAATACAGAAACTCACAAAACCAAATCAAACGACGAAGTTCACTAGCAGAACTGAATATAAGTAACTAGACTCGAACTGCCACCCTTGGGCAGCGAAAAAAGTTCCGCATTTCCAACGATATCTACAAAACAGCCACAAGTTGCTTCACTCCTAGCATAAGGTAATTCCACACATAGGGGCGGTCGCGGTACATCGCACTGGTTATCAAAGGATGTGCACACGAACGGTTTACAAATACGCTTGCGGCTGCAAGCAAGTAGCCGGTCTTCCAACGCTTTGCGGTAGTGGTTGCACTAATGTTCCATTCTACATTGTCGAATCGGTCAGCGGGAGTCAGGCGTGTTTTAAGGCGGATAACTGCCCTAGACATGGGCTGTCGAATGGAAACCGTTAATAATTGAACTGGGGGAAGGAAACTGCAGGCATGGAAAGCTCGGCGCTAGGGTACGGAGTCCCAAAGCTAATCTATAGGGTGTTAGTACCTATTGCATTGTACTGAAAGCACTGCTGTTCTACAATCGCCATACGCTTCGTGACTGTTACAGTCGTCCTCCATTCATTGACTATATCCTCTTGTCACTTTGAAGGTATTTGTGAAGAGACCTATAGTAGGTGAACATTAGAGCAAATAGATAGTAAATGAACGTTAGAGCAAATACATAGTAATTGAATATTAAAGCAAATAGGTTCACATCTTCAATCGGCCTTTACAAAATCCTCAAACGCAAAACTTTCAAGGCGTTTGGCTCAAACTTAGAACAGTCACTCTGCTAGAACAGTCACTCTGCTCCTTCGTATAAATAGGCTAGAATCGCTCCCCTAAGATCTCCAGACAGCTCCTTGCGTTAGCAACATCAAGACACTGCGAAGATATTCGAACGCCCAAGCACCGGACGCCTCCTACGACAATTGATAGGGCGGAAAATACACCCTACATCTCAAAGACAACACACGGAACGTGTAGACGCTTAAAGCTCTACGCCTGACAAGAGATTACTGCAACGATAGAATCAACATTTCGACCTACCAATCGCTTACCTGGTATGTCCAAGTCCCTTTATCTCCAGATAACACGACTCGGCCAGACCTACGGCATGCACTACTAAGTCACTCTGAGCAACAAACTGACATAGTCTCCTAATCCTTCAGCCAACATGTGCAGCTATAGAGGCCCAAAGTGCAATATCTGCCGTCTCATCTGTTCTCGCATCTTCCAACCATGCGGGCTGCAAAACTCGGAGCAGCGCACCGCACTCTGCGGGACCGACGCGGCTCTAGCATACCACGATAGCCATTACGTGGACGCATGCGATAGCTGCATGGAAGCACGGGAGAAGAAGCCCACGAAAGAAGAGCAGCGGCAAATGAATATTGCTGCATTTGACGCTAACCTGGAAGCAACTGGTCTGGGGGAGGCAACGAGGGAATTGTATGTCCTGGAGGCACTGGAGCCAATCTACAAGAGGATTGCAAAGGAGAGTGAGGAGCCCAAGCGCACGGCGTTCCAAGAGAAAGCCGATGCTGCACGTAGTAGGATTGATCAACTTCAGTCGCCTCAGGCACCAGTGTCAAACCCAATGGCTTCCACTCAAGGTCAAGGAGGGTATCCTCAAGGTCAGGGAGGGTATCCTCAAGGTCAGGGAGGATATCCTCAAGCTCAGGGAGGATATCCTCAAGGTCAGGGAGGATATCCTCAAGGTCAGGGAGGATATCCTCAAGGTCAGGGAGGGTATCCTCAAGGCCAGGGAGGGTATCCTCAAGCTCAGGGAGGATATCCTCAAGGCCAGGGAGGGTATCCTCAAGGCCAGGGAGGATATCCTCAAGGTCAAGGCCAAGGAGGATATCCTCAAGGCCGTGGAGGAAATACTCAAGGCCGTGGAGGACATACCGGCGGCCGTGGGGGAGACACTCGAGGCCGTGGAGGAAATACTCGAGGCCGTGGAGGAAATACTCGGGGCCGTGGAGGAAATACCTCTTAAGGTCATGGAGGAGATACCTCAGGCCATGGAGGAGAAGTTGGTCAAGCAAGAGGCAACTAAAGGAGCCTAGACACCCGGATTTGGCATGCTACATGTATTTGGTTTTACTGATCACGGCTCAGACAGCTAGGGTGACCTAGCGTTGTGTCTGGCAACTGCTTTCAAAAGTTACTTGCTTTATATCGATTAACAATTAGTCTTCTTATTCACTCGTTCATCCTTCCAGGATCAATGGCTGAATGAGGGGCTCCTTGCGCGTACTTTACTCTCTCCCAAAGCTGTATGCGATTTTGTGATTGTTGGATCGAAGGAAACTCGAGCCGAGAAATTCATGAGAGTGGCTGTATATGAATGTGCAATGGCAAAGCGAGCTGAAAATTTGATATATGGCCATCTATTAGTCCTAGTTTGAAGCTAGAACAAAAGAACAACCGCGAGTACACGATGCCATACAAGACTACAGAAAATAATAGGTCAAGTGAAGCAAAGAAGAAATTAAGGCACGTATAATCGATCACGGTTATGTGGCTGATCACTATAATTCAAACCTTACCTTTATGCAGCATTTCAATATCCAAACACCCAGTAGTCATCCTGGGGGGATGGGCTCGTTCGAATTCGACTGCTAAACTTCAAACTCAATTGCTGAGTAGAATATTCGAATGGATACAAGCCACAATAATCGCAAATTACTCTTAACGCGCGTTTCAAAGACAGCTATCCGATCCGCTGGCATACGGCGATCACGTCAACTGCTTCTATAGTAAGAGTTTTTATTTATATGTGTGTGTGTATGTGTATACGCGTATACGGCTCAAGAGCCTACTTATAATCTACAGATAACTTTAGCTTATTACCAAGCTTAATAATAACTTTTTCTTAACTATTAAAGTATAAGTCCTATATACTCCCGAGTTCCAAGTCCCGAAACATCGACCAAGCCGCATAACAACACTGAAGCTCCCCCAAAGCTCCAAATACGTAGGGTAAGTTTTGTTCACAGACTAAGAAATGTGCTGGCAAGATCATTTCAAGTCAATGTCAAATAGCTATACAGAAATCAGAAGACGCCTTTCGAATAGAAGACCTTATTAGCTAATATCCTCTACCACTCTTGCAACCCCTTGTCAAGCCCCACTTCACTAGTCGCCATCTGGTCTAGTCTGAGCCCATTACTAAGCTCGGTTGAGTCGAGATCCCGCCCCGCAGAACATTGCGCCGAAAACCCTAATTCTTCAGTCCCAATTCGAACAATAGTTCTTTCCCTTTTCAGCATTAAACATGTTCCATTTCGTGACGGTCAACCACCCCGGCGAACTGAAGGAGCAGAAGCGGCAAACGGGAATACGACAGCATGCGATACGGAGCGCTCTCCGGAGTAAACAGGCCGTGAGCGCAAAGCGACAGGACAACTTTGTAGCCATAGAATTGGATAAACAAACTGGAAAACTGCAAAAGAGATTCCAAAAAAAGGAACTTGTAAGAGTTGCGAGACCGATTGATGCAGACTTTCTGGATCCGTTCGATGCCTTGTACGGATCCGGCAAGCAACTCCGCATGCTTATGTCCCACAGTAAGCGAGCCCATGTATGAAAAAGAACATCTGCTGATGTAAGGTAGAGTCTCTGAAATCTTCCGACGTCGAGTCCTGTCCGACGGATGCGGGAAGAGTCTTCTCAACCGGCATGGACGCCATATTCCTCGGCTCCTTGACCGATCCCAAGATGTTCCACGCTATGTCATTGGTACTATTTTCAGCTATGAGCAGTGAAATGCCGAATGTGGATGCTTTAAAGCATCGGGGGTCAATGCTGAAAGACGTAAGAAGACGGATGGCGGATGCGAAGCTAGTACCCTCGATATCGACTCTTACGGCAATATTGTTGCTAATTGGGTCTGAGGTACGTATATAAGTTTGAGCGACGGCCAGACTGGACCTGATCTGGGCACAGTATCGAGTTGATGGGTCTAACGCCGGTAACATTCCGGTGCATATCCGAGCTGTGCAGAATGTTCTCGACTTGACCAGGACGGCAAATACTGCCATCTCAGGTGCATTGCAGCGAGCTTTGTATTGGTGAGTATCTCCAATGCTGCAACGATGTCGATGCTGACGAGACCAAAGGCACGACCTTTATAGCTGTTTGTTTCTCGGCACACGTCGATTTCTTTCGCAGGAAAGCTACGCCGAGTTCAGCAGCGAAATAAAGCTGTCAGATTTCCCTGGATACTTGGTACCCATTGGGTTCCGATCAGTAGTACCAACATTCCCTTCTGGATACGGAGACGTTCTTAGAGACCTAAATGCGTTGTGTCAAGTACTTGAGGCTTACGGCAGTCCTGATGCACTTTCAAATGACGAATTCCCCTTCAGTGACTTGCAGTACTGCATCCAGTCGCGTCTAGTCGACTTGCTGCGCGAAAGTGAAAGCATAGGGTTCGATGACCCTATCTACAAAGCCTGCATCTTCGCTACCTTTCTCTGCACGTACATGCTATCGGTCGGCATCTGGAAAAGTTGTTTCATCCCCGACTACTGCGTAATCAAAGTGCTAGACTTCGTTTCGCAGGAAAAAAACGACCCGCGATTGCTTTTGTGGAAAGAACTGCTATTGTGGCTCCTAATCATCAGCGGTGCGCTGACTAGAAGGAGCGTTGACAGAGCGAAGGCTTTGATGATGATTAGGGCGTCCTTTCACGATGTTCTAATTGGAACGTACGACGATTGGGAGCAATTGAAGACCAAATTGAGGAAGTTCATCTGGTCTGACCATGCGATGGAGCGATATGCTCGGCGGTTCTGGGAAAAGCTGCGCGAATGATGGTTGCAGCAAGCGAACGGACCTCGTCGCAACACTCAAAGAACCGTAAAATGTCGGCGACAACTGAACAGCTTGAAAATAGCGAAAGCGTCGACAGGAATACGGCATGGAACCGAAGGGCGCAATTGGGGTCAAGAAGGGCGAAGACGGAATTCACCTTCCTTTTCCGATATGATGACTCATCACAACCCACCGAAGAACCTCTTTACATTGACCGACTCTCCAAAGCTTCACAACCATAAACCCTCCAAAATGGGGGGCATCGTGGTACAAGAAGCAACAGACGCAGATATCCCCAACGCTTGCGTCCTCGAAGCACTTGCCTACGCCGACAGCCCCACGAACCCGATCCTCTTCCCCGGCCCCTTCCCGCCCGATGCTCGCGAGCAGCGCATCCAACAGATCATCGAGATGCGGAAGAATGATGCCACAGCAGTGTTTTTGAAAGCCGTCGATGAAGGAACGGGCAAGATGATTGCGTTCGCGAAATGGCATATCTATGAGACGGAAGAAATTGCACAGAAAGCACCTACACGTCCCTTGAGATTTGGAGAGGGCACCAATCGGGAGGCATGTGAGACTCTCTTCGGTGGGCTTTTGAGTAAGAAGAAAGTGATCATGGGGTCAAAGCCGCATATGTGTAAGTCGAGATGCGGGCTGTGTTGACGTGTTGTACTTGATATTGATGAACGTAGATTTGCATATGCTGCACACCGACCCGAAGCAGGAAGGCTGCGGTGCGGGAAGTGCGCTGTTGAAATGGGGGACGCAGAAGGCAGATGAGCTTAGGCTGCCGGTGTATTTGGAGAGCAGTCCTGGTGCGAATGTGTTTTACAAAAGACGTGGATTTGAGGATGTCGACAGTATTGCGTTGGATTTAAGCCTTTATGGTGGCGAGAAGAAAGTTTACACTGTACCCCTGATGATTAGGCAACCTATGAAGGTGTCCTGAACCAGAGATGTATGCCGTTTTGGCTAGCCAAAATGCAACTACTCTAAGTCAGCCAATTTTACTGATCTGAAAGTAAAAGCTGAACACATGTAGCGGGACTGACCTTGTTGTCATGTCTTTCGTTCCAACGCGACGAGTGCAAAGTTTATCAACGCATTCTCCACACCCTAAGCTGCCGATCCAGAACTCCCATCTACCCGGGATAGCGACCCAGCCAATATCTCAACGAAACAGCGGTAAGAAAGAATTGTTGTCTTGTATGGCTTGGCTGAAATGCGTTAATGCCAAAGGAAAAACTACAATGCTGGAACTTTGTTAGTGGAATGCAGACAAGGGAAACGATTAGAAGAGTGAAGCGGTTGTATTGTACCTGAGAAGATGAGTAACTTCCAACGGGAGGTTAGCGAACCCAGTATCAGAGGGTGCGATGAGCGCTGCGGAAAATGTGAGCGGGAGGGACTAGAAGGCTTGTAGGAGGGATGATAGCGCAGCATATAATCACTACCTCTCCCTGTTCTTCAGAAAATCTCTTGGATAGGATTCGTCTGATGGTTTGCTATACTTTTTTCCTTTCCAAAAGGATAAGCCATTTTGTACATACCTCGCTGCTATTATGCTGATGTGGATGCTGACAAAACTAAAGTTTTTTATATGAGTGATCGGTCAGATACGGGTCAGATCGGAGAGTATCGACATCAATTTGGGCAGAGGAGCCAATCGGACATTTGCTACGCCGATCCTATTGTAGTAAAGATCCCGTCCGAACCTTGGATAGTTAGTGATAAGAGCAAATTGTTGAAAGTTAAAAATAACAATGATAACCTAGACAGGACGAGGTGGAACCTGGGCGGCTCTATGGAAGGTCATTTCTGCATGGTCCATTTCGTGCTGTCTTGCCCGCGACCATTTGTCTGTGCCTGTAGATGTCGGTATCTAAGTTGAAGCGATAGAGCCATAAGGATGAGGGAGAGGATCCAGAGATGGTGATGGAGTTGGAGAAGCAGATTATCTAGAGTGTCTGGGGATGGCAAGGGCGTATTATGTGTTTTCAAGGCGGCTAATATGAAGTCCGGACACCCCTGTGAACCCTTAGTGCACAGTAGCTGACCATGCATTCTCGTATTCATCTGTAGCTAGGTAGTCTGGATTACTTAGTGTATGGGGTAAGCCTGCTGTGGGATGAGTCAAGAAACAATCAACCTCAACCAGGTGTTTCGACGTCATAGACTGGCCTCGCTACGCTGATACAAGGCCAAGCCGTATTAGGTTCGTTTGACAGTACGGACTTCGGTTGGCGCCTTAAAGCCGGTAACGATCAATCCTTGCGACTTGCGCGTCGTGGCTGCAGGATGCGGTATGTTCCTTGGTAGCGGTGGCCATATGGCTTGGTATGCTTCAGAACGATGTAGATCTTAGGTGAATGTGCCGGACGCGCGATGCTACCACTTCGATACATTGGTTGGAACTGCTCCGGTGTCGACAATGTTGCTGACTTAAGTAGGAATGTCTTGGCCATTTCATTTTCCAAGGCGTATACTTTACTCTTTTAGTCACCTCCACTGATGGACGTTGTTGCCGTTAGCGGCTCTGGCGTTCGATGGAGAATGACTTGATGCCTGGCTTTTGTCGCAGGACTGCTCGCGTAGCAATGCTTATCATCGTCCTGTTTGGGAGTGGTCTGTGCCATGGAGAAAGTGGAAGGTCAAGAGGAAAGATGTTTGAGATTTTAGACGAGGTCTTCGACACTGAGAGGAAGGTAGAGTCTGGGGTAAGGAGCGACAAAGCACGACGAAATGAAGTTGGAATGAATAAGCAATCACCCTATAATCTGCCTAATGCGTACCCAATGCTCGCCGAAGGGGCATTAGTGCGGCACCATGGTAGGGTGACCCGCACGTGGAGGAAGGGTCGGGAGGAACGGCAACGAAGGCCAGATTTATGGGTTTTGCGGGGTGCTCCTGCTCGTGAAGCCACTGTGCGGTATTGTCCGGACGATAATGAAGTCGAGACCGTGGACATCGGATGGGGCCTTCCATGTTACTCGGAAAAGAGACGGGACGGGTACAGACAGGCACGCGCCTACTCGGGGAAAGGCGGGCGTGAACAATCTACTGTACCCTTTTGATATGAAACGTCCCCGGCAGACGAGTATGATAGATAGGGTTGACGTCGGCAGTGTCGGCGATGGAGGTGTGGAGCCAAGCCCTTCTCGGCAACCGTATGGAAAAGCAAACGTGTTACATAAGCGAGGCGTTCCATCTTAGGTCTAGTCGGACGGACCCAACAATACGGGCCCAGAGCATAGCGCTGGGCACTCCCACTCCGACCGCTTCGACCTGTTCCTCCCCAGGCGTCCCCAAGCAGAAGCGTCCGGAGGCCCCAAGACTTCGGGCTTACGTTGCCAATGCGCATTCCACCGCGCGACTATCGCTTTTCTGCGTGCACCGGCGAATCAGCGCGCCAGGCTGCCGGCACGCAATGGCCCGTTCGTGGGAATGCACACGAAGGCCACGGAAAAGCTCCAGCGAACCTGAAACATGGCATCTTATTCGTGCATCAGACTGGCAGCAGGCCGAGTAGAGGCGCGGTGGGGGACGCGATGTGCAACCCTTTCTCATCCCGGTCCGCGTCGCCTCACGGTCTAATTCGGGAGCGCATCACAGTTCCGTGCCGCACAAGCCTTCCATGCTCTACGCCCCGCCGTCTGTGCTAACACACAGCCTGACGATCATATTGACAAAGCCTACTACCATGCATGCTAGCGGCACACACACGCTTGGGCTTCCTCTCGCGCGACGCCTGAGCCACAGTCCCGCGCTGACCCCAGGCACGCTTTCATACATAAACATCAAGCCCGCTCACTACCAATTCTTCAGACAGCCTCACATCTCATCCACCCTCTACACTCGCTCCCCTCACACACAGTCACCATGTCCGCTTTCGACATGATCAGCCTTATTGCTCGCAACACCGACCCGATGAACGTTACGGTTGACAACCTCAACCTCACGACTACCGATCCTCTTCTCATCAAGGCGCAGAGGAAAATATGCACACTCGCCCTAGGATGCCCCGTCGAATGGGCTACAATGCACTACCTGCCCAACTTTGCGGGCAATGCTGTCTATCTCGGCTGCTTTGCCATTCTGCTGATCGGCCAGCTGTGGTTCGGCTTCCGCCATAGGACCTGGAAGTACATGGTCTGCGTTTCCCTAGGTATCATCGGCGAGATGGTCGGATACTTTGGTCGATTGCTATACAACAAGAACCCTTTCCCCCTGCGCAACTTCCTCATGTGAGCACAACCTTTTAGCTTGATCTCGTTTTAGACGCTAATTGCAGCCAGGAACTTGGTCCCGCTCACGCTCGCACCCGCTCTGCTCACCGCTGGCATCTACCTCTGCCTTGGTCGTGTCATCACCGCAATCGGTTCTGAACACTCCCGCCTCAAGCCCAAGCTCTACACCATCATCTTCATCAGCTGCGATCTGCTCTCTCTCATTCTCCAGGCTATCGGTGGTTACTTGGCCTCCACGGCTGACACTAAGGCTGACTCTGACACGGGTGTCAAGGTCATGATTGCTGGTCTCGTCTCCCAGGTCATTTCCATGATTCTCTTCCTGGCAATTTGGGGTGATTTCATCTTCAGCGTTCGCAAGGCCAAGGTCTCCGGCAGGCTCCAGCGCACCCAGCCCCCGCTATATGCCCACCTCCGTGCTAGGCCCTCTTTCTCGTGGTTTCAGTGGAGTAAGTCTTTTCTCCTCTCCATCAACCCCGCAATTGCTAATATCAACAGGCTTGTTCATTGCCACTGTTCTCATCTTCATCCGCTGCGTCTACCGTGTCGCCGAGCTCTGGGGTGGCTTCGACTCCCATCTCGCCAACCATGAACTCACCTTCATGATCTTCGAGGGTCCTTTGATCATCGCCGCCGCTCTCGCCATGACCGTCTTCCATCCCGGCCGCATCTTCGGTGACCTTTGGGTCCCTGCCGGCCTTGGCGTCCGCACCTCCAAGGGCTTCGACGGCGAGGAGGGCTCCACCATGAACCTTACCGAGCCCGACCAGTGGAAGAGCCAGACTGCTTACCACCGTGTCTAAGTCTTCACAGCTGGACAAGTGCGAGCAGTTCAAGTCTCTGCACAGTTCGACATGACGACGATCTAGTGAGGATCTGAGCTATACGCCCACACGAGGCGTACGACCGGTCGCGCGCAAGATAGTCGAGTTTCTCTTCGATATCAATGATTAGACAATAAGGATTAAACAGGACTGTTTTAATGGCCGTGCATAGAGGAGGACTACGGAGTTTAGCGGTGTCATTGCATCGCTGGTGTTTGTTTGGTAGCATTAGCTTTCCTTTGCGTACTTCTTACAGGTTGTATACCCTACCTAGATCAATGGAAGTTTATTACGACTTATATTTTTGGAACTTCAGTGCGACTTTGCGATTGATTATATGCCGTTACTACCATGTGCGTTTCATTTTTCCTTGCTTGGTTTTGTTGCAGTCAGTCCCGCGACTTGCAATTTTCAACGCCTTCAAACTATCTCCCATGTTTCCTTTCGCAAGATTTTGGCCCCAAATCACTAATTACCACCTCCATGCATCACCCCAGGTAACAGCCACAACCACGCCGCAAACCCGCATTCAGGCCACCAGTCCCACCCCAATTTTCCGCCGCGAGCATATCTGACACAGTGGCGATCTCGCAAGCCTTTCTTTTCTAGAAGAGTAAACTAGCTTAGGAGATATTAGTTTGTCTTATATCCGCGCCGCAACTAGCCTCGAGTTTTGGGTGCTCGGTCTCATGATAGATTTAAGGTCATGTAGAGAATAACATTAGTAATTATGGAGCGCTGGATTGGCGCGAATGGGAGATGGCTGGATCACCTTTGAGACTGGTATTGCGGGGTTGACGTTGTCGCTGTTATTCTGGTCACGCTGCAACCAGCCTCGCTCTACACTCAGGCAAACACCGAGTGTAACTTAATATGCTTAAGTATTAACGGCAAGGCTTTGTTGTTAATGCAAGGCGGAATATAGCTGAGTCAGATATGGCATGGTAAAGCAAACAGTGGAAAGGGTCGGGGAGTCATGGAGGCTCTCAAGGATGCGCATGTTGAATTCTCGCGCGAGTGTTTGTCGGGAAATTTGGGGTCGAAAGCCCACGGTCATTATTTCAACGTTCCTCGCAAGCTCTTCCCGAAAGGTCTAGGATGCGCACATTTTTGCTTCCCGGCGTACGCTCCCAATGCGACGTAAATAATCAGCCTAACACTTGTCCAAATATTCCTCGCATGCGCTCGGCTCAATTCATCAATTATCAACTCAGGACTCAGCCGCACACCGTCGTCTTCCCCACCACAAATCAATCCGCGGTTCTGGGACTTCGTTCTAAGCGTTACCCCTGTGTTGCGTCGTAAGTCTAACCTACAGAGAGTTAAGGTGCGAAGCGCGGCCGCAGGAGCGACTTATCCCGACCCTATCGCTTGCCGGTACAATGACAAGGGGTTGCTACTCCGCCCCTAGCGAACTTCGCTCTTGCGATTCTACTCTCGCTGCTTCAGTACCTTGCGACATACGTAGGCTCAGGCTGTGCAATCTATACCGCGACGCATGTCATACTCAGCCGCTCCCATATTCACACTCTGTGAAAATTATAGCTGAGAAAATACTGAGAGAGAACCCGGTGAGAAAGAAGAACCTAGGGGATTACACAAGCATGCAAGCATAGGCCCAATGCTAACTCCCCGACTCCGATTTCCGACGCGCCAAGGCCGTTTTCAATTGGATCGGATTTTCTTGAAACGCAGGGCCATACGACAGCTGCTTGGCTTAGTGCTTACTACAACCTTGCGGCGCGGGCAGCCAACGGTTGCGTTGGAGGGTGGTGATTGGGTGGGGAATTGGAGGCGGATGCTGTGGAACTGTGCGGTGGGATGCTAGGTGGAATGGTGGAATGGGGGTGCGAAGTTTTGTTACGAGATTAGTAAGGAATTTAGAGACTGATGGTAAAAGGCTTGGGAGGGTACGCGTGATGAAATGTGCGGCTGGAGAGGTGATGACAGCACGGGTTCCAGGCTTAGTAGAGTTTAGTAGCATAGTACTCTTTTTGTGGGCACGAAGTCTTGATTAATGTGTCCGAATTCTAACCGTCGAAAGCTACAATATAAGCTGAATGCAAAAAAAGGACGCTTGGAATACCGTCCTGTGCTTGTAAGGAAAGAAAGAAAGCTTGCCGGTGCCATCCATAAGGTGCACCACGTGCATCACCAACCTAAGTACGCACCCTTCAACCGCGCAGCATATTAATCGCCATAGCTGCAATTTCCCGATCCGCCCTTGAAGCTTCAATATTCTTTCTGTTCTTCTTATAGAACGCCGCGCCTTCCATTTCTCCGACTCTGCACGAGCCGCCTATGCGCGTCTATATTCTTCTTCGCGTTCTGCTTAATAGCCGACTCTGCACGGGAAGCGATTATACCAACCACTTTTGCCTCCATTACCCTAGGGTCCCTGAGGTCCTCCTTACATTCGTTGATAGCGGTAGTGTAGGAGTGGAGATGTTCTGCGCGTTTCAAATATGTGTGTACGATGGTGCTGAAATAGTGTAGTTCGAGATGTAGGATGAGGTCGATCAGCTGCTGGGTGGTAAACCCACGTCCATGGTAGACGCGTTGGAGAAGCGTGTTTGAGTGGCGCGCCGCGGTATAAAGCCGTAGAAGATTCCGTTGGCGTAGGTCTTGAGACGCGAAGGAAGTATCAAGAATAGCCGAGCCATCTAGATCAAGCGGAGTGTAGTCCTTGAGCTCTTCGAGGATTGCGGGTGTGATAGCGTACGGATTTGAGAGAGTAGGTGTGGAGGTGAAGGGAGTCTCGCGGTCCATGTCGACTTTACAAGACGGGCTAGCTCCGCTAATACAGATTGGTGGTTCAACGCGTCTTTGATAATGTTAAAGTACTCCCGTGGAACGACATCCGATCGGCTCCATGCATCAACCCAGCTGAGGCCAAGATTGCGGCTGAAAGGACCATTAAGTGATGAGCGAGGCATTCGGCCGCCATACGAATAGTGTCATTGCTATTCAAGATGCGATCGCTATCGACGGCGTTGGGATCGGCATGCATTCGGGCTTGAATGAGCTTGTTGATGATAGCGATGAGGGTTAGACACTGTTTGGCTAGCTCTTCGTGGGCGCCGCCGTTGAAAGTCGCTTTTGACTGGCCGAGGATTTGGATTTGCGGGTGCTGAAAGCCAGTAGAAGGCTGGGGCGGGCTTAGTGCAGGTTGTGTAATTATAGCATCGATCGTTGTGAAATTCATATCTTTCATAGCTTCTTCGGTCATCAGGACGGGGCGTTGATGCACATCTGGGGCAGTCATGGCTCGCTCTATTTGATGCTGTTGCTGTGCGGCTAGTAACCGTGTTTTCGCTCGCGGTTTGTACATGGCTATAGTTCTAGCCCTTTTGGTACTTTGGAACAGCTACATTTGTTTCCGACGAGATTGCTGAAGCTCAGTTGTGGAAAGAGGAGTTGTATTAGGAATTATGCAAGATGGTATAGGAGAACATACTGCGTCTTATATGAAGTTTGGCAGTTAGGTGAGAATGTTGTTAGGGGATAAGTCGGCGCTACATGTTGTTAAACAAAACACGATTTCGCTGAAATGTATAGCAGTGTATAGCAGTGTATAGAGCAACCCTATGGTTGATGCGATGGTGGATCTGAAGTCGTGGGGCCGAAGATAGACTATAGGGATATAACAGTGACTAGATGCTCCAACTCCGAGTGATTCCGAGTGAGTGCCATGCTAGATGTAATTTGCAGACGCCGTTGATGCAATGCTAAAAATGATATGAAGCACAAGCCGTAAATGGTTATTCATTCTCCCTCGCATGTCCAGTCGGTCCCTGGGATGTATCTGTTGAAGTTAGTCCTGCTTCGTATAAGCGATTCGCGCACTTACAATCCATTGTCACGAACGCCCGATCAACCTCTTTTAGACCTGTAAAGCGTTAGTATTTCTATCTTCCTGAACTTGCACAATGTAAATCAACCTTCTGTGCAGTATTGTAATGTCTCAGCGATATCGTGACACTTCCTCAGCGGCGTTTTCTCATCCATCAATACATCAATCTCAACCCACACGCCATCGCCAGCGTGATAGCTCTTGATCATTTTGTATCCTTCCACGAGAGGGGCGAAGCGCCATGCCATAAACATCATCTTGCGTGCAGTACGGTCATTCGCAGCTTCTCCAGTCAACCGGGTAATGTTCCCAAGCATGGTCCCAGCCCAGTCGTAGATGATGAAAAGTGAGAGGAGTGACGCGCCAAGCGGATCGAGCCACCAGACGTCCAGCTGATGACCAATGAGGGGGAATGCAAGGGATAAAGTATTGAAGTAGACGTCGGTCTTGCAATCCTGAGCTAAAGCTTGGACTTGGGTCGTTTTCACTTTCACACAACCGATCCAGATAGTGCCTTTCACTACGATGGTCGCAACCATGGCGAAAATGGCTGCTGGTGGTAGTGTCGCGGTCTTGTGGTCGCCGCTTGGGAGTAGTTTCTGCACCGACTCTTGCAGGATTTGGAGGAACGAGACGATCATTATGATAGAAAAGACGAGGATGCCGATGGGTTCGAGACGACGGCGGCCGACGGGAAACCTTTTTTGCAGACGCTTGAGCTTCCATCCTACCACCTTATTCGTGGTCCAAATGATTAGTGTGCAGAGGAGGTCGAGTGCTGAATCGACGAGCGACGCGATAAGGGAGAGCGAGTTGGACCATATGGCTGCGACACCTTTGGCGGCGAGAAGGAGGATATTGACGATAACGTTAATGTTGATAGCCCATTTGACATTCCGCGCTGATTTCCTCCGCTTCTCACGCTCGCTATCCGGAAGAAAACATTCGACGTTCTCTTCGCTAACACCAAGGGGTCCTCGATCCTCAACAACACCGTCATGATCGAGGTCCTGTGGGTTCATGCTGTCTAGCACATCGTCTGCAACCGATGAGACAATAGCGTCGACCTCGAGCCAGTCGTCTAGTCTTGCATTTTGTTCTTCGTAGAAGCGGCGGACCTTTTTGTTGTGGATGGCTTTCAACTATGCCGTTCGTTAGCGCCTGCGATCGCGCGACTCAACCTGAAAAGCCCGGGTCCTACCTCTTCATCGCTCTTCCTGAACTTCTCCAGGGCTTTGTGGTCCACGTTCTCGAGCAGCTGCTTCTTCAGCTCTTTTGCGTGCTTCTGGTTCATCGTTGTCTCAATCGCATCGCGAAAGCGCTGCCGCGGGTACGTAGCGTAATTTTCGTCATTGCCGTTCTCTAAGTCGGTAAGATCGTGTTTGTCGTGCCCGTTCCCCGAGCTGCCGCGGAATAGTTCGCGATGTCTTGAGGCTACCATGGTGTTGTCCACTCTTCAATGGCTCCCTCACGAGCTTTAATGGAAGGATAAGAATAAGGTGGAGAAAAGGGAAGTGGGCGGTCTGAAGGAGGAATGAAGGAACGCAGGAAAGGAAAGGTGCAGCTGAGATGAAGAGGGGAGCCGCATCATCAAACAGCCAAAACTAGGGCAAATGCAGGAAAGTTTAGCGTAGCATAATACTATAGCCACGCGAACGCGATCCGGTGCTCATGGTTGTGCTTGTGCAGAGATCCAAGCAAAACTTGGCAGGGCCTATGACGACATTACGAGCTATTGTCAGCTCGCGCGACTTTTGCACGGCGCGGTCTCATGTGACGTGTAGCTCACTGCTGGCATATGTTAGTCTCTATGATTCAGTATTTTGCTGTCGGAATTGTTAGAATCGTCGCGAAATGTTGGTTCAAAATTGATGACGTCATTGCTTCCCGTTCTGCGTGTGGTAATTGTCTCATTGTCGTCTAACTCAAAGGTGCGGGAAAGGAACGAAGTTCATAGCCGATATTCGTAGCTTCGCAAGTGGAGGAGATAATGCGGCCGATTCAGATGATCAAGTGGTTGGAACGACTCTGGTAGTCCAAGAGAAAGAAAATTCGAATGTTCAGTAGGCATGAATCATTTGTAGTAAACAAGACGAAGCCAACGTCCCAAGCTTACAATGTAACGATGAATCGCAGGAGGAAAAGAACCGAACGAGCAACAGTCGCGTGCGGATGTGTAGAAAATCTGCCAACAGCAATCGACGCTAGTCCGGAAACAACCTTAGCCTGGCTTCGTTCCGTCTAGTCATTCACACCCCGCCTCTCGGCAAATGACTCATTTCACATCATCTCTTGCGTGCGACTTGGATATGCTTGATACATATCACTTATGGGAATCTGACCGAAATACGGAGGCTGAAAGGCCTTAGTGGCTCTATCAGCGGCTTCCGGGAGGTGGAATTTGCACCGCCTTGCAGGAGCAAGATATCTGAAGAAGCGGCCCAGGTATCGCATATATAGAGGCGGAGGCTGAATATGTATTTTGATATCCGCCTGAAGACAAGGATCGCGCTGATCTTCTAAGCGTTCGACGCCCTACCCACAAGTCTTCTAACATATACCTTGCTTCTCAATCCCGTACACATTAACACCACAATGGCCTCCACGCCCGACCTTACGACCGAGCAAGGCCTCAGCGCCTATCTAAAAGCCAAAAACGTAGAACACACCGGCATCACACTCCTCACGGGCGGCAGCGCAAACTACGTCTACCGCGCTCTCCTTCCCAACGACCGAACGGTAATATACAAACACGCAGCCCCGTATCTGCACTCGAACAAAGCCTTTGCTTTGGATCCCACCCGCATGGACTATGAAGACCGTGTTCTTGAGATCTTACCGCCTCTCCTCCAACAGCAACTACCGGACTCCACCGTGCACGCCGTAGGTTGGTACAGCTATGATCGAGACGCCAAGTTGTTGTGTATCGGAGATGGTGGAGAGAGGGAGCTGAAGAAGGCGTACACAGATGAGCGACTGGATATGAAGAAGATAGGGGAGGAGATAGGAAGGTGGATTGCTGCGCTACACTTGTGTTCGGCCAAGACCTCGCTTTCGCTGACGGATGCGAAAGATTTGGAGGCGAACAATCCAATTGGAGTGGCGATCTATCGGCACTCGTACCGTAATCTCTCCAGCGCGCTTGCGAAGTTTGGACACGATGCCGAGTTCGGGAAGTACATCGATGAGGAATTTGGCAGCCAGCTTGTAGCAGATAACGAGTGCGTCTGTCACGGTGACTTCTGGCCAGGCAATGTGCTCGTCGAGTTCAGCAATGAGGCGGAGAAAGATGTCGACCTCACTATAGTGGATTGGGAAATAACAAGGCGTGGGACTAGTGCTACGGACATCGGGCAGTTCGCTGCCGAGGCGTTTCTTTTGGATCAGTTCCGTGGTGGGAGGGGTTTGCTTCCCGCTTTCCTCAATGCGTATGCTGTTGCAAGAGAAGAGAACATAGCTGAAGGTGGAGTGACTATCGGTAAAGAATGGATGAAGCGGATGACGGTGCACTGGGCCGTCCATGTTGCGTTTTGGCCTACCCACGTGGAGTGGACGGATCGAGAAGGCACGCAGCAACTTGTGGATATTGGTGTTGGTGTGCTGAGAGCTGTTGTTGATGGCGACTGGGAGAAGTTGCGTTCTTCAGAGCTGTTCAAAAACGCTGACGATGTCTTCGCTGAAATCTGGCAAAGGGAGTAGCGGGCTTGGGGATAAGTCTGACTAGAATAATAGAAGTTTAAACATGATTGACACATTGCCTATACTGACAGACTTTAAGAGACAATGTATTATAAACACTTCGTTGTATGAAGCTAACAAAGCGCCGTTCGGAATATAAGACAGTTCTGCTTGAAAGGTGGGAAAGCATTTTTGTATCTAGGTCTATCAAGCACGCATGCCATACTACGTACATGTCAAGAGAGACTCTCGACGATCCATGAAATAACTGAAAAGCGAAAACAAGCAAAGACAATTAAGAAAAACCAAGAGTGGGTACATTAACGCGCCAAAACCCCTTGTCTATCTCATCCTTCGGCGCACTTCCGCCTGGATTAAGCTGTCCACTGTCTCGTCACCATCGAACATCCCATCATCGATGACTGGTGTCGTCGCCGGCTGAGCCTGTTCCGGCCTGGAAGGGGCACGGGCGGCGGTGTCTGTTCGGGGGCGAGGAGGTGTTTCGATGGCTTGGGCCCGCTTGGCCCTACCAAGCTGCTTCGACCGGCGGACCATGTCATAGACGCGGTCGCATCTCTAAGATATTTTGTCAGTGTGGGGCAAACTATGATTGTAAACAAAAACCCACTTTCCGAAGCTCTGCATGATTGGGCCTGTATTCTTGGTTTGCGGCGACAGGGCTCTAAGAACAATTAGATCTTCCTCAAAATATGTGGTTGAATGATACGTACAGCATTGGCAGATGTAGAAGGCTGTTGTGCCTGAGCAGAAGTGGCTTCGGGAGCGCCATTGCCGTTAACCCGGATCGCGTTTGCGGAGGTGGCGTAGGAGGTGGAGAAGGCAGCGAGGAGACGCTGATACAAGGACAAGAGACCTAGGCAAGCGAGAAAGATGAAGATGCCGATGAATATGTGGAAGGCTGGGTGCATGATTGACACCGCTTCATTGATGTCGGCTTGGTTTGACGTGTTGAAGTACCTATGGTACGGTTCGCCGACTGTGCGTGCGGCGACACCGGCTTGCCACTCCTCCGCTGGCTGCATCTGAGGACAGTGCTGGTGATAGCTGCGATAGTCATTGTAGTTGTTGATGGTGACGCTGTTGTCGACGACGTTGATAGTGAAGTTTTCCTTCGTGAGCTCGTCGAAGCGCTTAGCCTTTGCGATTATATCCTTCTGGTGCTGCTCCTCCTTTTCCTGGTCGAGGCGTTCCCTCTCTGCGCTAGCAAGTCGGTTGTTGCGCTCGCACTCCTCACGCTCCAAACGGAGCAAGTGAGCAGCGTGACGAGCCATCTTTGCCTTGCGGATGCACGTGAGGCTCGGAAACTGGCAACTCGCCTCCCACATCCAGATCTTGGCCGTTTCATCGGCGAGGTACCAGGCGAAGTCATTACTAGCGATCCAAACCAAAGCGACGTAGTGCTGGAAAAACGCTAGAATTCCCGCAGGCATGGTGCTGAGAGTAAGGTGCATTTTGGTTGTGCGTAGTAATGTAGTAGGAGAAGAGAGTATGAGAAGCGTAAAGCCGGAGCAAGAAGTGTGGAGTAGAGGTGGATGTTAGAGGTTGAGGTTCAGATTCGAAGTTCTGCGATTGAAGCAGAAGTAGAAAGCGTCTAGCGCCAAGTGTCGCTAAGGGAACGAGAAGGGTGCGGTTGATACATGGTCAATGCACTCACCGCGGTGAAGTGAATGACGAGTTATGTGGCTAAGTGCACGTGTGGGAGCGATGATGTCAGAGCAATGGAGTTGCAGAATAATCCTTTCATGAAAGCACCGGTAGCATTATGCAAAACCCGCCACTAGTTAGTACTTGTGCCATGCCATAGCATACCTAGTTGCTGTTCGAAGATCTATCTTCTAAATTGCCTTGTGTTCTAGAAAATAGTCACACCAGAAAAAGCTTCCCTTGATAACTATCATGATAGCCAAAATGTGCGGTAAATTTCACAGCCTTATTAGATATACACTAATAGGTGTATATACTGATGCAAGGCATCCTTTCGGCGTGCCAAATCGCTCTTTGCTAGCAACACTCAGATCTATCCCCGGAAAATTCTTTTTGAATATAATCAAGGTAGGCCGAGCCACAAGACCACTCCTAAAACCTACTGTAACCAAGGGGAAGAACTTCTACCTTAGCGTCATCGAGCCGTGCATGCATGTTCCCATGTGACTTCCGACAATTCCACCCACGGTCCGGGTTGCCTTTCCGCTTCACGTCAACTTTCAGACTCTCCATCTTTACTTTATTCTACGCATATGGAATATCGTCCACGCTAATGAAAGTAACGAACGTGTTGTGCGTAAAGTCCAGATGCCCCTTGTGAAAGTTGAAAACGTTTTGCGTCTCGCTGGCTTTATGTCCACTGAGACGAAAATAAGGATAGCGGGATGGCTCGGAGGTTTTCTACCTTGGCCTACTTTGAGAGGCAACTGGTGAGATCTGGCGTTTTGCCAATGTTGTCAATTTTGCCTTTCCGTGAGCTTGGGACTGAGATCGTCTAGCCGTGTGAGTATCGTAGATTGAATTTTAAAAAGCACACCATCTTTTATTGTAACCACCCGAAGCAGCTTCTCAAACATCGGCAGAGGTGAAATTGTCTCATCATAGCCTTGAAATAAAACTAACATTTAGGCACGGAGCTGCTCCTTGCGCCGGTCTCATCGTTCCTGCGCTTGCAATGCTAGGCGGTCTAGCTACATAAGCGTAGGACGAATGCGAGATGAGGGGTAAAGCCGTGATGGAGGCTGGGTTTGGCGGTATAAATGATATCACCACTGGCATCATTGCGCACAGAAGCTTATGTGAACACTACGCCACCCAGATAACGCCACCGCGCTCCTTCTCCTTGTGTTCTTCTTACTCTTCAGCTAAACACAGTACAGCACAATATAGTATCAGCCTGAGTCAAAATATTTCACTATTGGTTAAGAGGAGATTGGAGGAATCTCGATACAAAAGATACCAGTAAGTGGCCTTATCCCACTCCATTAACACATCCAAAGGTCCGATATGCTGCGGTTTTGCGCCACCTACCATACCGCGCTTCCGAGAGAGAGAACTCCGAGATCTCGCATACGAGCAATTGTTCCTATGACGTGATAACATTTCCATCGCAACTTACGATCGAGAGAGTCATTCTAAGGGTGTCTGCTCTGGCGCTAGGGTTCTAAGCAAAGACTTCGTCGTACAATGATACGAGTATTGTAGAATCTTTTTGCACAATGCAGAGCGCAACTGTCACAAGTATCAAATTGGTCAGTCAATAACTGAATATAGATCTATTCAAAAAGCCTAATTATATAACTTTCGCATGGATATAAGATAAATCATATGATGTCTAACAATCAAGCCTCGTTACGATCGGACTTCTTCAACGTAAAATATGTGGCACAAGTACGATGTATAATCAGAGTAATGTAAGTTGACTATTGCAGCGGTGAGTGCAAGCTAATATGATACAGATGTGCTACCAGAGCTTATATGAAAAGTCGATCTGTAAGGACTCTAAGAACCTACTGGAAAGCTCTGTCCAAAAAGATAATCTTTCAGCTTAAACGAAACCCGAATTTACCTGTGAGATACCATCAGCGACGACAATCCGCGTGTTGTGGGGTGCAGGCGGCATTCTCAAGTCTGGCGAGATATTCTCGAAGGGCCCCAGAACATTCTCGACATACCTCCAGTACCTAGTGGGCAGAACCAGCAGCAATAAGAAGATAATAGAAGCCTGCAAGACGTTGATAGCTGTTTTATAGCTCGCTGCAACGATTTCTTTGTCCCATTTCACTGGGAAAAAGCTAGGCTCGCGCTTAACATCCACCTGTTCTTTCTTCAACCACTCCCTTATCCTCCTCAACGCCTCAAAATCATGCTCAAATTCTGCTTGTGTAATAACGTTGCAATCGTACCACGGCTCCGTCCCGATTCTGAGCTCAAGTTTAGCATGCACGCGATGTGCGGAGTCGAAGTCGCCAACTACAAAGACGCCGTTTTTGTAGAAGATATTGGCGGGCTTAATATCGCAATGGACAAAGCCTAGGCTGTGGAAATGTGCAATGCCGGCGCGGATGTCTGAAATCGTTTTTTCAATGTCGATGTATTGTTTGCGCAGTACAAGGTCATCAAGGGTGCAGTCGTAGCGTTTGAAGCATACACCTGTGACGATTTCGTATCGGAAAATTCCTACAGTTGCACCTTTGACGCGGACCGTGTTACTAGCTTCTACCCCATAGTACGTAGCTACATTGGGATGCGGATTACGCTTCAACAGCTCACACATCTGCACCTCGCGCATAATTAGCCGCGCGCCTAAAAGTTGAAGGAGTGACATGTTAAGCTGCATTGAATTGAGAATCGCAAGATAGTTGGGCCGCTTGATGAACATATCTTCGTCTAGAAGATTATCGACTTTGGTCATCGCCTTGTCTTGGTAGCGTGGATGGATCGTCTCTAGGTCTATTTCAAGCGGCTCCTCCCATGATTCGGGGTCCGCTGCCCATATGTCTCCCGTTAAATCATCAGGGTCCACTGTCAAGATGTCTCCCGTTAAATCATCAGGGTCCACTGCACAGATGTCTCCCGTTAAATCATCAGTGGTAGTGAACCAGAGTTTGTCGTTATGGTGGAAGAGGACTAAGTGCATGAGCCTGTCGTCTTGGTGGTAGCTGAAGGTGTCCAGCACCTGGTTTTTTTGGTGTTCGTCTATGATCTGGGAGCTTATGCCTTTTGTGTCTTCAGTGTCGGCCATGGTGGCCGCGTCAACCGCTTTTAAAGCGTCAGAGTAGTGTTCTGGATTTTGGGGTTGCAACATGATGAGATTTGCGACCTATGGATGACTTAACTGTCAACCAAATTTCAGAATGATGAGGATGAGACTTCTGCGTAGTTAAAGAATATTAGGCTCGTAAGGGCTGGTAGTTTGAGCGAGAAAGGTTGAAGAAATACATACAGATTTATAGGTTGGTTGTACAATGATATTGACATTGTGGGGAGCGCCAGTCTTGCGAACAATGCAGACATACCTGCCGGAGCTCAACACGTACATCACCAACATATCTGTTGTGCAGCCCTCGAAGGCTGGTATCGACACTTTTCATTAGTTATATATAAAAGTTGTGTGGAAGTTGGTTCAAGACCGAAGGCAGTTCTGCTCACAATTAGAAATAACAATTTTGGTTGCGGATGAAGCGTCCCCCACTCCTGAACCAACCCCACAAATTTTCAGCAGAAGTGATCCAGTCTCCTGAGTGGAGACACTGAGCTATCAACTCCCAGCAACCTCCCTGCATCCTGAAGCACAACCGGACGGGGAAGGTCAGCTAGCGAATTGCAAGGACTTGGTTCGGGAATGAGAGGGCAAGGTGCCTCTCTGGCGCAAATCGTTTGTTGCGATATCAAGGTCGTCAAGTTTTTCTCCGCTTTGGCTGAACCGACGGTAAGCCAATTTACTATGATGACACCCCAAGTCACTGTCGCGACGTAAGCTGATTTGCTGCAGGAGTACACGACTACAATACTTACCATTAAGCGTACAGACGGTCAAACAAACCCATGCCAGTTGTCGTCCTTTCATTATGTAGAATTGAACCATGTTGCCCACGGTAGGCAACATAACCAACGTACTCCCCACCAAGCACTTCCACAGCAAGGTCTTGATATTCCTATCCAAAGCCTGACGCTGCGAATCCGTATACTGTGGTCCACTCCACCTGCCGTTTCCTTTGCCTATTCCCAACCGTAGCTTCTTCGCAATCCTCTTCCCCGCCAACCCGTCTAAAGATAGCAGCCCGTGATGCGACAACACTGGCTTCAACAGCCAAAGAAAGGCGCCTGTAAGCAGGAAGTTCACACCAACGTCGAAGCACACAAACGGCAATGAGACTTTAAACGGGAGACCGATGCGGCAACGACCGTCGAGTGGGGAAAGTTCGACGATGAGGGTGAGATAGCTGAGGATGGAGATCGAACCGAAGCCGCCACAGATGAGGAGCGTGAACGTGATCCAGATGCCATCTTTGAGGCGAGACATAAATGGCGCGCGGGCGATGCGAGCGCGTTCGAGAAGAAAGATGTAGCTATACAGACACTGTCAGAAGGTATCGTGCTGGGTCGCGAGGTGCTTGCTTACATAGTTAACTTGTTCCCTGTGTAAAAGACCAAGCATATTATCCCAGCCGAGGAGCATAGTTGATGTGTCCTTAGGCTCAGTCCGGTCTCGACAACAGTCGCGCAGAAGATGAATACTAAGGCGAAGAAGAAGAGGAAGACAATGAGTATGGAAGTGAAGTTGACTTTGTAGAGAATATTGGTCTTGAGTGTCTTTGCGCGCAGGCCTGCGACAGATTCCATCAGCTCAGTCCACATTTGTTAACTGTTCTCTCACTTCTCTAGACTACCCATGAGTAGCCCGTGGCGGTCATCGGGTAGTCCGATCGAGAGTATTGGGTCCACTCACCTAGCAGCAATGCCAATATCACCGCACAGAATAACGACACTACTGCGAATATTGTGCGGGCTTGCTCCGTCTCCCCGGCTTCGAACGTCATTCCCATTTCCGGATTAGCGATTGCACTATGATCATCCGAGGCCGCGACTGTAGCTGACTGAGGGAACAAGTCAACGGAAACATGGCGCTGCGTCAGAGGCATCGAAAAAGCGGTACCTATGGGCATCAGTCAATTCCAGCCCAGAAATCCTAGGTCGAATGTCCTTTGATATATGGGTGTCGAAGGATCCATGCGATTAGATAGGTTAAAAATCCGATCAGTAATTGAGCGCTTCTTCCTGACAAATGTGATCCAGCCTCTGGCAAGAGAAAGTGCTCTTGATTTTGTGAATTTCATGGGACCTAACGCGGACGAGGTCAATTAGGTTTTAATGGTGCAAGGCGACATTGGCGGGGCTTTCTCGGAAACAACGCGGGTTGGTTGGAGCCCAGAAAAACAACATTGACACATGTTTGATTTGGGTTCAATGGCTTGCATATTCCTGTGCGGCAAGTTTGGAGGCTTGAAGTGGCGGATGTGTGTGTTAGTGTCATGTATCAGGCAGGTCTGCCGCGAGCGACAACTCGCTAAACTCGAGTCTAGGCTGCGATGCGAACGCCACTTCTCAGAGCGCCTATTAGTGCGGCGTTCGCATCGGAACCGTCGGAAAGCATGGGCGGTGAAACGAGTCGTGCACCGATGTCATGTGAAGCCGGACGCCATGTGCGTGGGAGGCTTGGCATGAAAGTTTAATCGTGCTTTGCGACGTCCGCTTCGAGGTCCTATTGGAGAAGATATTGAAAAGACCAAGGATCACGAAGACGCCATGTTCAGATTTGTCCGCAGTGATTTATGAGCTGGGGGACTACGCTGCTTGCAGTATAACAATCCCGGTGGCGCAGTTTTAAGATTGACGTTGATTGATAGAGCTTGACCAAGATGAAGTCGTAATTCAAGGAAGAAAAAGGGTTGGAGGATCGCCTTGGTCTTCAATCCGTAATAGGCAACTACTGAATTCTACTGACTGTCGTCTAGTGAACTACGACCATGTGTAATAATAAGTCTCAACCTCCTAGCTTATGTTAACCAATGTCCATGCCCTCGTAAAGCACCGTACTTACGGCTCCCAATGCGCACAGCTGTTGGACGTAGCCTTTAAAATCGATGGCCGAATCGGTCCGAAACTCCCGCTTGTAGTACATCGAATAGAACACTAGACCGACAATACAACCCCGCTCTTCCATGCGCCAAAACCACTCACTATGCTTGCGCAACCACGGAACGAGGTCCAACCCCCATTGATACGCCTTCAGAGGCTGATGACGTATCCCATCTAAGACAATACATATACAATTCAGACGCCGAACACTGCCAACTGCCTCGTTGAGTGCCGACAAGAGAGAATGGTTCTCGTCACTGCCGGTAAGAATGGGAAAGACTGATGGATGTGGTATGAATGGAGAGACTTTGTCGCTCCGCCGGTATTTATAACTTGCACTCGTCCATATCTCGAGGCTGCGGGTATAGCTGGCTGGATTGATGCCGTATACATGGTGGGTGCTGTGTAGAAAGTGTATGAGCTTGCTGGTCTCGTAGTCGAGAACACGGAAGGTATGTAGACGGAAGTATATTTCGCCGTATTCGCGGAAAAGTTTGTCGCCCACCCGGAAAGCATCTAGCTTGGTGCCGCCGAGGGTGCTTGAGGGTGTCCCCGGTTCTCCTGATGATCTACACTGAGGTAGAGGTACTCGTATACCATGTCGCGCAGCTCACGTGGAAGTTTGTCCAGCATTCGCGGGCACAGCTGGCGGATAGAACGTGTTGCGGCATCATACGACTCGCGCTCAAGACTGGTACACACATTAGCGGGGGCCCAATGGCGTGCTTAAAAAAGGTATGCTCGCACCCACTAACGATAACATCCTGCTCAAGTTCTGCCTCTGCATGCATCATTCGCAGTTTCCCCTTCTGTTGCTGTAAAGCCGCAGCTTGACGGTCAAGCTCGTTTTCGTCGTCGAGTAAAGAGTTTATACCAGCACCTGTCAATCTTCACCATATGTCTATGTGGCAGGAGAACAAGCTCTTCCGTCAGCCTTTCCTCCTCGTACAAGACTTCGCGCGTACGCTTACAGTGTTCTGTTCGGTGAAGCTCGCCCGATAGACCGTGAATGGATCGCACCATGACGTTCCGCGACGCGTTTTCGCGGCCGACGCAGCTTTTATTCAGAAGAGGCAAAGCATCCGCGTTTCAATTCGTCGTGGCTACGAGAGAACGTGAGCTAGTGTGAGACGAAGAGTTGGAATGAAAGATGGAATTACCAAAGGTTGCCTCGGGAGTGAGCGACGACCGTGCAGTTAGCGTGAGGTGCGTGTTCACGTGACCTCGCTACCCTTCTCTCATGCATGTGCTAGATGCGCCATTTCCCTCACACCACAAATCTATCAATATCCCATTATTCCGATACATGGTAGGCTAAGATGGAACAGTTTAAGGCCATCAATGGTCTTTGATATCGATTGAGAAGCCGATTACCAAGAACGACATCCCTTTCCCACCCCCTACCACTGAAGAAATCATCGACCTTCCACTCCGAGTCGGTACCTCGTCAAACATAAAAGCGCAGGAAAAAACTTCCTTCTGAAAATAGCGCAGCTCCTCAGTATGGACGGGTACGTCCATCTCCGGAGTTGTACGGATATCCCAGTATTCCCATCCGTCGTGACAGTCATAGCATTCAACGTCACATACTCGTTCTTGTAAACACCACAAAGCTGGAGCTAGCGGTGAAAGATAGTCAGAAAGGTTGAGAACCCAAAGCAATGGATCGCTTTCGTATCCTATAAAGATATCGGAATGTGTTAGGTGAATAAGTCTGTCGGCTGCTAGCCTGACTGCCTTGGAGAGCTCTTGAATTGCCGGGGGGAAGATGAATGGGAGATTTGCATGTTAAGTCTCGCATGGGTTCGGACCAGTTGATAGATACATGGTCTCCAGCCCCGCTTTGTCCCGCGTAGTAAGGGAGTATACAGGATAAAGACGGGTCGCTAAGCTTCGTATGTGATTCGTGATAATACATCTGTAGAGAAGAGTTCAAATGACATTAGAAATAGCAGCTCTGAATGGTACACAGACCAATGTTGCTGGCAGAACATCTCTGCGTATTCGCAGCCGGAGTCGGACCGGAATAGCTTCTAGATGGGGGCTTTCTCCTTGAGGTTGCAATTCATAGCTGCGTTGGCACCACCAAGAGTAATTTGTTCCTGGTCTTCCAAATCCTCGTACAAGATCCCGTACACGACGCCCCGCAACTCTCTTGGAAGTCTCGTAAGAAACAACAAGCAAACCTGGCGTAGAGAGTCCGTCGACGAGGGTAGGTGCGACTGCTGGTAGCAGAGATGTCCATGCGCCACAACAGCATTGTAGACATTGAAAGAAGGTGCGCTCGAAGGTCAAGCTAGATAAGTTAGTCATAGGAAACCGGAACTTACGGGGATCTTACATTTGAGCCTCTAAGCGGGGGCTACAAGTCAAGAAGATGCCGAGCCCAAAATACGTAGCCAAAATAGACCATCGTCTACCTATTGTTTTGTATATTTTTAGGCTTACTCGTCGCTTTTCGCTTGTTCGTAATCTCTTATCCTCGCCGTACGCTCTATTAAATACTTCGAGAATTTGGTTAGTAGCCATACTAGCGGTATTTCTACTAGAGCTATCTAGGAAGCCTGTCTATAGAATTGCAACACAAAATATTCTGGCGTTATCGCGCAATCAGTCAAAAACGCGCATTGGTTTTGGTGGGGCGTCCCACCGACTCCGCCGTAGTGTCCCACTGAGTGGTGGAACACGTTACCATGTGGAACAGCGCTTAGCCGCAGTAGCCTTCTCAGCACCGCCGCACTCAAGATGAACGGCAACATCTCTGACACCCAAGGCACGGCCTCGCCGCCTTGCGAACATACGCAGGAGCTTCTACATAACCACAACGTCCGCTGCGGTCCTGACCGCGCCCCGCATCATGGACGGCCTTTCCGGGGCGGCAAGCGTGATAACCGTCGTCAACATATCCGCCAAGGTCGCGTTGCTCTGCTTCCAGTATTCAGTCGCCGTCAAGGACGCAAAGAGGGTCATTGGACGCCTCCAACAAAAGGTGACGGATATCAAGAATGTTCTTGAGAAGCTTCAACAGCTTTTAGATAGGCAGGACGAGTCGCAGCTCTCTACCACACGCAAGATGGCAGACTCGTTAAAAGAATGCTATCAGCAGTTGCAAGGGCTCAAGGCGCAGCTCGAACCCGGCCGAGGCCGTAAAACAATGCAGCGAGTTGGTTTCCGGGCCCTGAAATGGCCTTTCACGAGCACGCAAGTGGAAAGGATGGTTGTTAGCCTTGAGCAGTACGAGCACACTTTCAGCCTGGCGCTTCAGGTCGACCAAACGTAAGTTATAGGCGTTCAACAGCGCAAGCAAACTCTAACAATTGATCTGTATAGAGAGCTTATCCTTAGCGTTGATCACAAGTTGGACCTCGTTAACACGAAAACCGACACACTCCTATCGAAGGTTGATTTGGCCAGGCTGCCTACCGCTAAAGGCGCTTCCTTCGACTCTCACATGGAAGAACATAACTCGACATGCCTCCCAAACACCCGCATCGAGTTGTTGCGTCACATACAAGGATGGGCAAAGGACAAGGATAGCAAACCTATATTCTGGCTGAATGGGGCGGCAGGCACGGGAAAGTCTACGATTGCGCGTACGGTTGCCCGGACCTTCCACGACCAACGAGAACTAGGAGCCAGCTTCTTCTTCAAAAGAGGCGAGGGGGGGCGCGGCAACGCCACGCGATTCTTTGCCACAATCGCTACACAGCTGGCTCGACGTCTACCGGAGTTAGGATCTGGAGTGAAGAAGGCGATTGAAGCTGATCCAGCCATATCTGAGAAGGCTCTGAAGGATCAATTCGAGAAGTTGATCCTTCAGCCGCTCTTAGACGTGGCACATCCATCAGCCTTGGTACTACTCATCGTAATAGATGCGTTGGATGAATGCGAGCAAGATAAGGACATACGGGTAATCCTCCAGCTCCTTTCGCGAACGAGGCATCTTAAGTCGGTATCATTACGAGTTTTCGTAACAAGCCGACCGGAACTGCAAATCCGCTTGGGATTCAAACAATTGCCCGACGGCACATTCGAAGACCTAATCCTGCACGAAGTCGCAAAACAAACGATTCAGCACGACATACGCGTCTATTTCGAGCATGAACTGAGACGAGTACGGGAAGAACGATCGTTGTCCGCAGGCTGGCCGAGACGGGATCAAGTCGAGGCGCTAGTCGCACAAGCAGTCCCACTGTTCATCTTCGCTGCTACAGCGTGCCGATATATCGGCGATCGACGGGATAATCCTAAAAAGCGCCTAGAGATCATTTTGGAGTATGGGAAGGCGAAAGTCTCGAAACTCGATGCGACGTATCTCCCTATCCTCAATCAGCTATTTGACGAAGAGGATAAGGAAGACAGAGAGAGATGGGCATGCCAGTTTCAGAAAATTGTAGGGAGTATAGTGGTTCTGGAGACTCCACTGTCCACGGTATCGCTTGCTCGCCTTCTTCATATATCCAAGGATGACATCAGTTGCCGACTGGATTCCCTACACTCCGTTCTAAGCATACCAGACCGCGATGATATGCCTGTGCGGCTCCTACATCTGTCCTTTCGGGAATTCCTCGTCGATGCGTCGAAGAAGGAGAAGAACCCGTTCTGGGTGGATGAGAGAGCGAGACACGAGAAGTTAGCGTCTCATTGCCTTGAACTCATGTCCGGACCGAGCGGCCTACGACAGAACATGTGCGACTTACAGCCTGGAACTTTAAGAAGCGAGGTCGATAAAGGAAGGATTACGAGCTATCTGTCGCCCGAGTTGCAGTATGCTTGCCGTTACTGGGTGCATCATCTAGAGCAGAGCCAAGGCCACGTTAGTGACGGGGACCTGACAGATATATTCCTCCGGAAACACTTCCTTCATTGGCTTGAAGCGATGAGTCTAGTCGGAGAGACAAACAAATGTACTCAGTTACTAGAAATGCTTTATGCGCTGATTGATGTAGGATATTCGTTACTCTACTAGAAGGTATTACTGACATGCAATACAGTCATCAAGTAGTACTCTCCGCCCATTTGTCCAAGATGCTCAACGATTCACACTACGATTCCGATATATACTTGAAGATGCTCCTCTACAGATATATTCCTCAGCTCTTATCTTTACACCTGAGGCGAGTATAATACGGAAAGCATTTATGAACAAAATACCGGGGTGGATTAGGGCACTGTTGAAGAGGGAAGACGACTGGGATGCATGCCGCAGCGTGCTCGAGGGCCATACCAACTACGTTAACGCCGTCGCCTTCTCGTCAGACGGCCAGCTGGTCGCGTCGGCCTCAGACGACAACACAGTGCGGGTATGGGAGGCGGCGACGGGGTCGTGCCGCAGCGTGCTCGAGGGCCATACCGACCGCGTCACGGCCGTCGCCTTCTCGCCAGATGGCCAGCTGGTCATGTCGGCCTCGGGCGACAACATAGTGCGGGTGTGGGAGGCGGCGACGGGGTCGTGCCGCAGCGTGCTCGAGGGCTATACCAACTGCGTTGACGCCGTCGCCTTCTCGCCAGACGGCCAGTTGGTCGCGTCGGCCTCGGGCGACAACACAGTGCGGGTATGGGAGGCGGCGACGGGGTCGTGCCGCAGCGTGCTCGAGGGCCATACCGACCGCGTCACGGCCGTCGCCTTCTCGCCAGACGGCCAGCTGGTCATGTCGGCCTCGGTCGACAAGACAGTACGGGTATGGGAGGCGGCGACGGGGTCGTGCCGTAGCGTGCTCGAGGGCCATACCAACTGCGTTGATGCCGTCGCCTTCTCGTCAGACGGCCAGCTGGTCGCGTCGGCCTCGTACGACAAGACAGTGCGGGTGTGGGAGGCGGCGACGGGGTCGTGCCGCAGCGTGCTCGAGGGCCATACCGACCGCGTCACGGCCGTCGCCTTCTCGCCAGACGGCCAGCTGGTCGC
>JASJFT010000153.1:0-11669 GCA_030770425.1 Darksidea phi | reverse complement strand
AGCGTGCTCGAGGGCCATACCGACCGCGTCACGGCCGTCGCCTTCTCGCCAGACGGCCAGCTGGTCGCGTCGGCCTCAGACGACAAGACAGTGCGGATGTGGGAGGCGGCGACAGGGTCGTGCCGCAGCGTGCTCGAGGGCCATACCAGGTGGATCAGAGCCGTCGCCTTCTCGCCAGATAGCCAGCTGGTCGCGTCGGCCTCGTACGACAGGACAGTGCGGGTGTGGGTGTGGGAGGCAGCGACAGGGTCGTACCGCAGCGTGCTCGAGGGCCATACCGACCGCGTCACGGCCGTCGCCTTCTCGCCAGACGGCCAGCTGGTCGCGTCGGCCTCGTACGACAAGACAGTACGGGTGTGGGAGGCGGCGACGGGGTCGTGCCGCAGCGTGCTCGAGGGCCATACCATGTGGCTCAGAGCCGTCGCCTTCTCGCCAGACGGCCAGCTGGTCGCGTCGGCCTCGTACGACAAGACAGTGCGGGTGTGGGAGGCAGCGACGGGGTCGTGCCGCGGCGTGCTCGAGGGCCATACCAGCCGCGTCACGGCCGTCGCCTTCTCGCCAGACGGCCAGCTGGTCATATCGGCCTCGGGCGACAACACAGTGCGGGTGTGGGAGGCGGCGACAGGGTCGTGCCGTAGCGTGCTCGAGGGCCATACCAACTGCGTTAACGCCGTCGCCTTCTCGTCAGACGGCCAGCTGGTCGCGTCGGCCTCGGGCGACAAGACAGTACGGGTGTGGGAGGCGGCGACGGGGTTGTGCCGCAGCGTGCTCGAGGGCTATAGCGAGTGGATTGGAGCCGTCACCTTCTCGCCGGACGGCCAGTATCTTCAAACAGATTGGGGAGACATTCCTTTGCCTTCTCCTACTACGTTACTACCCTTATCACAAACAGCGCAGCCGTCTCGTATCTTCGTACAATACTATTGGATTTCTTCAGATCAGCAGCGGTTGCTATGGCTTCCTTCTGAGTATCGACCGACTTGCATCGCAGTCAATAAAAATGTAGTCTGCTTAGGGCATTCTTCAGGGCGTACTACGATTCTTCACCTTTGTATGAAATAGGCGTTTCTTATATACTTTTATTTTATTATTTATTCTTCATAATCTCTATTTTATAGAGGAGTCGAGGGAGTAGCAAGCATTTATATTACCGAAGGTAACGTTGTCTCTAGAAATTTCTAGGTATTACTACTGTGGTATATAGGTATATCGAAGATAGGATGGCGGAGCTCACGACCCGCAGTCGGAGGAGTGGTAGAGAGAGAGAGAGAGAGAGAGAGAGAGAGAGAGAGAGAGAGAGAGAGAGAGAGAGAGAGAGAGAGAGAGATAAGAGAATAGGCGGCTAGAATATTCAATCAATTGAACTATTTCTTCTGTCTACTGTGTGATGGGATTGGTAGGATCAAGCTGAGGATACTCCCGGACGACTCCCTCTCGGACTCCGGCCTAACGTTTCTCCGCTTACATAAGCCCTCGATACTCGATCGGGCCCCCCTTACTTCTACTACACCACACTACTCTTACTATTTAGTAATATAAGTAATAATACCTAGTTGCTCTGGAATCAGATTCAGTATAGCGCGCTTTTCTAATACGAATGATATAGCTATATCTGATTACATGCCAAGCCACATGCCTATCTCCTATCTATACGGAGAAACTCTCGGATTCTTAGGATTTTAAGTTTTCGGCGGCGGTGCGCCATGATCGCCATAGCCGACATCTGAAAGGATAATAAAGATGCATTATTCGTTAGGTTTCTTTTAACACGATACTAAACTTTTTTTCTCGAGAGAAGAAGACGGGGGTATCCGCGCCCACCCTCTTCCAAAACCCAGAACTCCATCACAATATCGCATACCATACATTTCTACCTATGCCTACTTTCCAAGGCGATGTAATACTCCAGGTCTAAGTCCCTGCTTCCACATCCTCACTACGAATGCGAAACCCAGTACTCATCCTCTCAATAGGTGGCCCGGGTCTCCTCGCCGAGCTACCTCTTCTCATCGCCCCACCACTCCCATTCGCAGCCCCATTCGTTCCCAAAATATCTCTTTTGACCGGCGACCTCGCAGTGCCTCTACTAGATATAGGCAAGAGCGACAAACTACGCCTACCGCCTAGGTAACTCTCCCAACTCCTCCTTCCCTGCGCCGTGGTTCTCCCCTCGGAGAGGGCTTGCTCCAAAGCATGCATGTCGACTGAGTACTTGACACCGAACTTGTCGTCTCTGATTTCTGCCTTTTGCCGGGAAGAGTGTGTCCCGCGCTCCGCGAACCGGCGCTTGGCTTCGCGGAAGAAATCACCGATCGCGTCAACGGATACGGCGATGGCGATAAGGGGGATACTAATGGCGAAGCCGATGCCGAACATGAACTTGCTGACGAAGCTGAAGGGCAAGCTTGGTTCGGTGCTACCGGGCTCGTGTGGGAATTCCTTGATGTTGATGGTAAAGATTGCCGCGATGAAGCTAAGAGGGAGGAAGATGATGGTGACAATGGTGAAGACCATGATGGTTTGCGACTGCCGCGCTGTTCCAGCAGCCTGGTCTCTTGCAAAGCGTGCTTCGAAGGCATTGGCGTGTTTCTGTTTAAGGTCTAAGAGGTCGGTTATACTTTTGTAGATCCGTTCAGCTTGTCTGTCCATCCTATCCAAATCCTTCAAATGAATATCAATCGTCTTCATCTGCTCTTTAAACCTCCTCTTCAGGTCCTGTTGACTCTTGTGCTCTTCCTTATAAATGTCCATAATCCCCGTTTCCAAATCCGGAAGCACAGACCGTTGATCCTCAAGCACCTTCGCAATCATATTAAGCTCATCCCTAATATCCTTGGTCTCGGCTAGAAGGTCAGTTTCAGCGCCAATGTCAAGTAACTTATCGACAAAAAGTGGTGTATGCGCAATTCCCATTCCGTCATCATGAAATCTACTCTCGTTGATAGGAGGATCAGCAAGTGCATGTCGATGCGAGTGCGAATGCATGCCCCGTTTATTTTCGTGCTCAATATGCCTTCCCTCGGCTTCAAGATGGCGTGAGAAACGGTTTGGACGACGGTGGTGCTGGAGCCAGGCCGACGCCTGAGCAGATGCTGTGTTGAATTCTTGGAAGAGTTGGGTTTCCATCTCTGTGGCGTCGCCGATGCTAGATTCGAACATGTCAAGGAATTGGTAGTCTTCATCGCCCATCCTATGCCGATCGAATACTCCGGAGCAGCGACTCGTGATGATCATAGCGAGATCGTATACGGAGCGCACTGGGTCGCGGGTTTTGCTATTTATGTCCTCAATGATGCCGTCTAAGACGTTCAGCGGATCATTTCTCGGCTGTTGCCAACGCTGCGGAAAAGCAGTTACGATCAGATCTTTACCGAGAATCCACATCCACAATTGATCTACCATGAAGATTTTCGGATCGAAACCGAGTTCCTCTGGTGGCCCTCTCCGACACTGGTACCGATACACGACCTGATCTTCGTCGCGGGATTGCGTGTCGATGTTGTGGTAGAAGAACTGATCGAGTGTTCGTCGCACGTGGAGCGAGACGGTCGAAGAGTTCAAATGAGCCCTCAGCAGCATCTCGTCAAATGTTTGAGCTTTCTGCAGCGTTGGCTTCACTAACCGACCGTCGCTCCTGTCCCGCGCTTTCATTCTCTGTACCCGGTCGATGGCGTCGTGCATCTCCCGTCTTCTCTGATGCGACTCGAAGTGTAAGTATGGCATGAAGGCGAAGATATTGCCCTTCGCTACTGACGTCGGATCCTTCCTACCCGGACTCCCGGGCGACCGAAGGTGGCCACTGCCCGTTATTGGCGTGCTGTTATGTCGTCGTGTATGGTGATCTGCAGGCCTTGTCGGCGTATCTGTACCACCCGACCTGCCACCCGCTTGCCTCGCACCTCCCCATTTCGCAGTCTTCTTGTGCTTCTCTTTGGTCTTCCCCTGTGTCTTTGGCTCTTTACCAGAGCCAGAGCCCACTGTCCAGTCTGTTTGATCTGTACTGATAGTTCCAGTCCGCACAGGGGTCTTCGGTATAGACGGCAATGGCTCTTGTGCGCCAGAGGTGGTATCAATACCCAGACCGGTACCTTGACTGATAACGATCTGCGGTGGGCCCTGCTCTGCGCTATCTGAGAGGTCCGAATCATCATGTTGCTTGGGCGCTCGCGGTGTACTTTGACACAATGGTCGCATAAAGTGTGAATGTATCTGCTGTCCGCGATGCTGATGAGTGATGGACCGCTCTAGAGCCATGAATCCAGCTACGTCGGACGCGCCCTCCTCAACGAAAGCTTTCGTAAGAAGGGCTTCGACCCAAGCCATGTTATTGGCCGGAAGGTGTACCCATCTGAAGTTGACAGCCTTGGCCTCCTTCGGGAGAATATTGAAGGCAGGTTTCCGCGCATTCAGCGGGTCTCGACCGTACAGAATCTCGAACATGGTCCGCTTCGTGACTCTGTTCTCATTGTGGAAGTTTCCGAAGTCAACGATCGTAGCGTTGAAGCCGTTGCATGCCCCCAGCGCGTCCTCGCTCAGCATATCAACCTGGTTGAACGGCGCAAGTATATTAATGATTTCCTTATGCTTCTTCTGGGCGGCACGAATAAAGGGCGTGATTCCGAAGCTGTCTCTTGGGGCACGCTTGCAATCTTTTCGCTCGAGCAAACACTGCACGATTTCGAGATGACCCGCTAATGCGGCTTCGTGTAGCGGTGTACTTCTGTTCAAAACTTGGGCGTTTATATCGGCGCCTGCTGCTAGCAGCATTTTCACAATCTTGACACTGCCATGCTGGCAGGCATTATGCAGTGGCGTCCATCCACCATCACTCCGGGCCTTCACATTAGCGCCATAGTGAATAAGCAACTCGACGATATCATCCCTTCCATGCGCAACTGCCAGATGCAACGGCGTCTTCTCCTTCATTTCCACGGCATTGATATTCGCTCTAGGCTGCCTCGGCCTTATCAGTAACATCTCACACAGCTCTTTTTTCCCCGTTGACGCCGCCCAATGCAGCGGACTCCTCCCTGTATTGTCCTTCCCCTGCGGCCCATCAATCGCGACGTCTTCTTTTAGCAGCAGGTCAATCACATAGCTCCCCCAATTACAATGTTTGTCCGCAGCAAGGTTATGCAGCACATTCCTTCCCTTACAATCCTTCCTATTCACGTCTGCACCTTTCCGCAACAGCTCATTCAATATATGCCAATGATTCTTCCACGCGGCCGTCATCAACGCTGTCCGCCCTTGCTTATCTGCAATGTCCACATTCCCGCCGTACTCGAGCAGCAACTGCACAATTCTCACATGGTTCTTCTCGATCGCTCTCAGCAACGGCGAGACTCGGCCTCCTGGGGCACCATCCGACTTCGCGCCCGCCTTCAGCAGATATTCGGTGATGGACACGTTTCCGCGTTCGGCGGCGCGTGCGATACCGATGCGCAGGAGGTGCTCGATGGGTTGCGACTTCGCCTTTGCGGTCTCGATAATCGCGATGACCTTTGCGTCTTCTGCTTCTTCGATCGCTTTGAGCAGACGTGGTTCGGCGCGGATGTGGTGCTCGGAGCCGGCGCCGTCGCTCGAGCGCGATGGTGAGCGCGCCATAGCTGCGGTTTACATGCTCATGTCTCGAGTCATCGGTGGTGGGTTGCGAAAGCTGGGAAGTTTACGGAGCTGTCTCTCAATACTCCGGACGAAATGGACGTCAAAACTCGGGATGAAGTGTCGCGTAGGCCTCTAGAATACTCTGCGGTTAATATTGCTTCCTCAGGTCGCTGTGGGCGTAGCCGTCATGGCGCTGCTCAGCAGTCGCACAACGCCACCAAAGATCCGCTCAAGGAAGGCCAAGGCCGAGCTGCATCGTGCGGCATCACGTGGGATCCGCGATGCGATACCCCCGATCGGGAATCCGAGAAACGGCATGATGTGCAAACAGTTGTTTGCTGATTATACATATGGCGGAGATTGTGGGGAGGCCGACGGTTTAGAGACGATTCGAGGCAGAAGAAGCTATGCGGCTGCCAACACATCCGACCGACCGCCCCCATAGTGGCAGGGATGACGTATAAGAACCACTCCACCGTCAACACCAATTTCGCATTCACGTTCTACGCTTCCATCGGCAGTATTCGTTTACTGTTGGAGTGTCGATTTCAACAATCGACGCCTCCTCTCAAGATGTTGACCCAAGAGAAACATTCACAAGTATCCGAGTCCGGGAAGTGGTTTGGCTATTCAGGTCGCCACAGTATATATGCTATGGCGCTTCTTTTTTTGATACTTCTTTCATATCACAGATATGCAAGCGAATATACCATGCGCGTCGCCGAACGGTACATCACCAAGCTCGGGAACAACCGTGCATGTACGGATAAGCCAGAACATGCACATTCGATCTTCCTTCCATATGCCAAGCCATTCACCACGGCCAGCGTGCTGCTCGTCAAGACAACCATCGAAGGAGTCAACATCGACATGCCCGTGGATACCGGATCCACAGGCCTACTCATCGG
The DNA here is from genome assembly GCA_030770425.1 of Darksidea phi. NCBI lineage: Eukaryota > Fungi > Ascomycota > Dothideomycetes > Pleosporales > Lentitheciaceae > Darksidea > Darksidea phi. Next base: position 5,154 of record JASJFT010000153.1, on the reverse strand, counting down.
TGCACCACTACTACCACACCTCGACCCGGAAGAAGGTACTCCGACATACCACTACTTGACGAGTAGCAAGATTCTATACAACGGCAGACTGGTCAATCTCATGGTCACCTTCTACGGCTCCGGTAGCTCATATGCGGAAACTAGGGTCCCAGTATTTGTGGTCGACAAGAGCTGGATATGTCCGTGGTACGATCCACGCAAGGATACGTTTGAATGTCCACTAGGCCCAGACGGAGAAAAGCCCACGGCTAGAGATACGTCGCGGATAACGTACATGGGCGTTGGATTTGGGAGAAATCAGGCTGGGAGTGGGCAGCCTGGAGCTGTGCCGAAAGTGAACCCGTTCTTGAATATCGATACGATCAACGGAAGGGCGCTGCAGTCTGGTAAGAGTCGAGCGGGCTGGGTTATATCGACTCGAGGCATTTACATCGGCTTGACCGACGATAATACGCGGGATTTCAACTTTACGAAACTCGAACGAGGGGTCACGTATAATACAGATCCTCGGGACTGGGCAATGGTGAAGTTGTGCTTTAGCGTGGACGGGAAGCAAGATTCTCCTGGATACGGCCTAGTTGATACAGGTGTGGCGCAGATGTACATCAGAGCGGATGCGGATTTCTCCATCCCTACCGTCAAGATTCAGGATCCGAACGGCGACGGGAGCGGCAAAGAAGTGGAGCGGGTGAAGCCGGGAACTGAGATAGTCGTCGGATTCCCATCATTGGGTGCCAAGGAAGTCGCTAGATATTCTTTCATAGTCGGCGAGCAATCCTCCATGGCACCAAGCTTTGTCGCTCCAGGCAAGCAAACACCTCCACCCTTCCTCAATACGGGCCGCAACTTCCTCTATGGCTACTCCATAGCCTTCGACGCCGTCCATGGTCGCTTCGGCTTCCGCCCACGTAGTATTACCACCTCAACCTCTCGTCAATAGAATCCATGTCATCCCTCTTAGCTCCCACAATACCCAAACCAATCTTATCACTTCCATGTAGTCATTTCGCCCCTGTCGTCAATGCCCGCTCCCGCATTGGACTCCTAAAATCATTTCTCAGCTCTTTATACTCGACAATCGCCTTGACAAGCCTCCCATGCGCCTCTTCCCCATCCAACCCCGCCAAAACAATAGCCCCCACAACGCCCTCTACACCTTTCACAAAAATAGGATACCCACCTCCCTCGCACGAATAAATCCTTCCCTCTTCGCCGCTGCTAGCCACGCCGTAAAACTCGCGAAACTGCTGCTGATCCCCGCCAAATTTACACGCCATATACCACGTGCTATGTCCCCATCTCAGCACCGTCGCGCGTTTCCGCGAGATTTGGGTTTCGTGGTCGGGCATTAGCCCCGGCAGTGAGGGCGCATGAAAGAGCGTTTGCGGCGTGGGGTTTGCGGAGGAGAGGGAGATGTGGATTATAGCAGGGACATCGGCGGTGCGGAGCGAGTTGCGCAGGATATTGCCAATGACCCAGGCGTGTTCACAAGTGAAATGCGTAAATGTGAAAGAGCGTTCTTCGCGGGCGAGGTCGTCGAGGGAGCGGGCGGGGGAGGGTAGGGTATCGGTGGGCATGGTGGTGGGGGGGGTCTAAATTTATCTATCTATGCAGGTGAAATCTTGTAAGCAGCTCTACGGGAGAAACCGAAAGGCGCATTAATTTATATGCAAAAGAAATAGACTAGGTGGCGTGGACGTTACACTCTTACGCCGCGCGGAACTCCGTTGTCGTTTAATGTTGCACCACGGTTCCGTTCCCCGGGAGGTGAAGCCGATGGGTCTGTGCTTTTGCTCCGCGTCAGACGTTACGTTTACAGAAAGGAAGGACTGTGTGATGCATGTTAGAGAAATCGAGCAAGTTTTAAATATAACTGAGGACAAACGCATGAGAAGGGTCTAGTCTCATGGGAGAGGAATAAATTACTCATAGGGCATCCCACGCCCTCGAATGTGCCTCAAGACAGTTCCAGTTTGTACATGCAACCCAAGCACGATAATAAATCGCCGCTTTTTGTAGCCAAGGACAGAATAATATACAGCTCGTTTGCGCATGCCAATATCACCGTTCTTCGCATCTCCACGTTGAATATGCAGCTAAATACCCTTTCCATGACTTGTGGTAGATGGCTATTCCAGCGCGCCCATCTTTATCGTTGAGTATGCTTGCAGATACTTGTCCCAAGGCTTGTCGTACGCGTCATCAATGGCGACCGGCTTGCGATCTTCCCACCCAATGACTTCGACATGGCGCCGCTCTTCAACAAGTGCGATAGTCTCCAGTATGTCGAACAGTCCAGGCGCCTGATTCACCATGAAGAGGACTCTATGCGGGCAGTCTCATCCAGTGACGGTGTAGGTTATCCTCCAAAGGTGAAGTATCGTTTGCCTCTTGCAGCAATTTCGCTGACTCAGCAGCCATCGGCCCACAGCAAGCCGACGCCGACCACCGCCGTTAATGTAGTGTCACCAACAGCCAGCCGACCTCCAATTCCTGATCGTAGATCTTCAAAACCCGAATTGATCGTTCGTTAACACGTTGACGCCTTCCACACCGTCGTCGAACCTACCACCGTCCTTTGCACAGCGCGCTACCGGATCTACACTGCGTCTACAACTAGCTACACATGAATCTTGTGCTGGAGTTGGCAGCCTCAAAGCCCGCACCGTTAAGATGGAATCCAATAATGACCTGAAGCGAGTCGTTCTTCGTTTTCACGTTCGACACGAGCTGGAGGAAGTAGCTATAAAGAAACAATTTTTCCCCCTATCCGGCCTTGAACCTCCGCAGAACGATTACTTCTCTTATTTGATAGCCCCTAACGAATCTTCCAAAATGCATATTGTTCTGGATATCTATTGTAAATCGCACCCAACTATTAATAATAGTAAGATAGCATACGAAGTCTTTAAAGTAGAGAAGAAAGACGAATTGTATACAGTTACATCTCTCGCACACGTTTAAGCTAAGTAATAAGTTAGTAAATTCAAAATACTTAATAGTAATGTATATAAATTTGCTCGCGCGCTGCCGGAGGACTAAATAGGGTACCGACCGATCCTAATCTGAAGATTGGATGGCGTTCGTATATTGTACGTAGGACACTCTCTAGCTATGTTTGTATCTTAAGGATCAAGGGACAACGGTAAGTCCCTTAACTGTCGATTTGGAGGTATACAAAGTTATTGGTTCGGTCGAGTTCGTGCTGCTGCACATCGAAGATAGTCACTCCTGACTTGGTGTTGAAGGGTCCGGCGACAATTGGCATACGTTGTAAACTGTCGCACAGGTTGAGTTACGTATATCTATGTAGATTTAGAACCCAATTAGAAAGATGTTGCTGAGCAACACTGTAAAAGTCATGGGATGCACGTTGAAGATACGGGCGCTGACGTGTCATGGGGGTTCTCACACTGTGGCTAAAATACGTCTGGCGCGCTTGCTTCGCTCGGAATGCGTCGGTCAAGGATGGAATGCCCAAAGTCTTTAGAGTATAAGAAATGCAAGACAAATACAAATCACAGGCAGGAGATAACAATAATGCAGAGTTGTATGTACAAAGCTGAAAATCCTGTTACACTGCAACTGCTAATTACATGAGCCCATGGCCCTAAAATCCGTGAGGCGATGGCTTTTTTCAGCTGTTTCTGCGTGAGAAATCGGCATGAACAGCATCTCCAAAAAGGGCACATTCGACGAATATATATTAATGACAGTTGGTACCTATTCTGGTGTATTTTTAAACACGTACGGCGGCTAATCGCAGTATAGCGGCGATATCTTGACAGTTAGGAATCTCTAGAAAACAACCTCGACTACGTTCAAGATGAGCTCATAGAGCGTTTACTCACAGCTCAACAAAACCGACAGTATCTACCTCCTAGAACTGACTCGGGTCCACCAAGGGAGTGGCCAGCTCTCCGGCCGCCTGATAACCACACGACTATTTGAACGACCAGGCTACAAAATGGTCCTCCGGTATTCGTCTTCGCTAATTACTAATAGATACCTGACTTAGGCTCTGTAGTAGATCGTCCTCTAGTAATCTCTCACACCCCTTCCATACCTCATATCTTGTTAGGTTGGTCCCGATTTTCCAAAACCGAATTCTTGGCTTACGAATTAAGCGTAATATCTCACGCATTCGCCCATCGTTCTCCCGGTCCGTACCTGCAATCGTCTTCGCTGATTTCAACACTTGCGAATAAACTTTGTCGTCCTCAACGCGAACTTCCTCTCTCTCATCTCTGGATTGGCGATATTCCCCTAGCGTAGATGCTCCGCAAAATGTAGCCGATACTATCGGCATCTCGCAAAGATCTTTCCAAGGGATAGATCGCACGAATCCATCGTGGAAGCTCGTTCCAATAGTGATATATTCGTCGCAATTCGTTGCCCATTTCTGGAGTCGTGCGTCTATTTTGTGCACCTTTTTCTGCTTCTCGAGGAACCAGCAAACATCTGATACACGGAAAACGCCACTATCTGACACATTTCTTAATGTCTGAAGATCGTAAATAATAAGCTCCGCTTGCACGTCGCCCTTGCGGTCGCGGCTCTTCTGCCCCGTGCAATGAAGAGCCCATTCTAGGATTGGAGTCATGGAAGTCAAGTGTTCATCTACGTCTTTTTTGCTTGGCTTGTCTCGGAACATCCCTAAATGCCTTGCTAGAGCATCAAAGAAGTCATCGACTGGATGGCACCTGCGAAAATCGTCGAATGACCACCGGCGTTGGGCCATCGGTGGTACGCTGACTAACATATCGAGCTGCGCGGAACAGAAAGGTAGATGCAGGTGGGCTAGGATCGATTTGAACAGCTTGAAGGACTAGAGCATATTTCAATGAGTATATCACCTTGGGCTTCTCTTCACAGTGGCCAAGGCTTACATTTATTCCAATCAGAACCATACTCCATTTCCTGAAAGGCTCCCTCCGCGGGCTTTTCCTTAACATTGTCCATATAGTCCACACACATATTGGTGATTTCGGAAAGATTTCACGCCATAGACCTTAGGTTGTCAAGCGTCTGTAGGCGATGATTGGGGGGGGGGGGGGGGGGGTTTGTTTTGCGGGTTGGGGGGGGGGGTTTTGCCCCGGGGGGCAAAAAGCCCGCGCCCGGGGGGGGGGGCGGGTTTAAATGGGGGAACCCACG
>JASJFT010000152.1:0-109874 GCA_030770425.1 Darksidea phi | reverse complement strand
CAGATCAACCAGATCATTGTCACGTGATGTTGGATCACTGACTAAGCCCTTGTCTTGGCTTCCAACCTTCTCGGGATACCCCGCATCCTGTAATTCGCGTAGGGTTGTAACATATAGCTTTCGTAGTACTTTCTTTATATACTCTTTATATTCTTCTAGCGTCCCTTTACTATATATAAGAATATTATCTAAATATACCGTATAGAATACGTCTAAGTATTTATTTAATATTCTATTAATAATTAACTAAAATATTATTAGTATATTTATTAGTCTAAATAGTATAACTCTATACTCGTAGAGTTTATATTAGGTCTTAAATACTATATACTTCTTATACCCTTTTACTATTCGAATCTAGTAGAATCTCTCTTAGATATTAAATTTTATAATCTACTTAATTTCTTAAAGCTAGTCTATAAGTTCTTTAATTAATAGTAATAGGTATTAGTTTTTCTTTATAACGTTATTTAAGTATCTATAGTCTATATAAAGTTATAACTTTTTATTCTTCTTTAGAATAAATAAAACTAGTAATACTATAGAGCTCTAACTCTCTCTAATATATCCTCTTTTTAAGTTTTTTATTAAGTACTCCTTTAATTCTTCTTATTAATCTATTATTAATAAGTATATAGGTCTAAGCTCAAGCTTCGTACCCTATTTTAGATATATCTTATAATTCTATTCCTAGTACTCTAGTAAATTGGTTTCTAGATATTCCTTAAATAGCTCTTAGAACTCCTTATAATCTCGAGGTATTATTAACTATAGTTCTTTCTATATAGTCGTAACTCTTCGTACTATAATAATACTAACTCTTTATAGATTCTTCTTATAGATTCTTATAATCTTATAAGATAAAATTAAGCCTATTCTCTCTTTTTAGGGTATATACTAGATCTTATAGCTAGACCTTTCTAGTCTTCTAATTCCTATAACTCGAGCTACCTACTTATAGTCTAGTACTTTACGTAGCTTCTAATCTATTTATAGATTATATATTACTAGCTAGTCGTAACTAATAATTATATTAGTATCTTTAATTTCTATAATATTAAATCTACGATAGTCTCTAACGTTTTCTATCTTTAAGATTACTTTTTATATTTTAAGGCGAATTATACCCCCTCTATATTCTATAGATAATCTATCTCTAAGGTCTACTTATATAGGTTTTTCTTTAACTTAGTAAAGAATCCTATATTCTTCTACTAATTTTAATAATAGGAGTATAAACTCTACTCTACTATCTACGATAGCTTAGACTTTTTATTTATAAATCCGTACGTCTACTTCTAATCTAATTAGTTACTATATATCTTCTTATACGATTTATAAAGTTATCTTTTAAGTACTTTTATTAACGCGACCTTAGTATAATTAATAATAATCTAATTTTTTAGCTTATTATTATAGAGGTCCTAATCTTCGAAGTCCTCCTCTAGTTCTCTAGTCTTATTTTATTAAGTAGACGACTCGTCTATCTATTCTATTTTTAGATCTAGTACTCTTCCGATTCTATAAGGCGTTTCTTAATTTAGTTCTTCTAATAATTTTCCTTTTAGTAATAGTATATTCTAATTAATAGGTTCTACCTTATTTTTATCGTTCTAGGTATTATAATATCCCTACTATATATCTAAGACCCTTAGCTATCTATTAATCTTTAGGTTCTTTAAACTATCTTAGTTCTATACTAGATATCTATATAATTTATATTATTTAATAAGGTATTCCTTCCTTTTAAGATTTTAATAGAAGATATCTTCTTCCTTTCTAGTCGTAAGCTCTTATTACGCTAGGTATAGGATATATAATCGATTATAGTACGTCTAATATATAGCCTTATAATTAGGTTCTTAATATATAATCCTATAGTTAATATCTTATTTATATCCTTTAATATCTACCTAGATTAGTCTATATAACTATCGTCCTATAGTATATTTTATCGGGAAATACTTATTATATTTATTATTATAATAATTAATCTATTCTAGCTATTCTTACTCCTTATAAGCCTAGGCCTAGTTATTATAGTTATAGATATAGTATCCTATTATTAAGTATTCTACGTTTTAAAGATATATATATAAGCTACTTCCTAGAAGTATTATAGTTTTCTTCTTCTACTAGGTATAGTACTCGTAATTTCCTATATAGTTTATCTATAGTAGCGCGTTATAGCTTATATTATTATAGTCCTAGATTATCTTATAATCTTTTAGTCCTTAAAGTCTTAGGACCTAGCCTATTACCTATTAACCTCGATCTTTTATAACGTATATTAGCTTCCTTATATTAGTATAATATTTAGTGATATACTAGCTAGTCCCGTATTTCTAATACTTATTATATACTAACCGTCTAAAAATATCTTCTATACTAACCTCGTTTAGTCTATTAAGTTTTAATTCTCCTATCTTAAGCTCTAGGTCGTCTTATTATTAAGTAATCTCTTCGATCTCGTTCTACCTACTAGCGTCGTACTATATCTTAGACGTTAAGTTAGGCTTAATTTCTTTTTCTTTACTATACCTAATTATATTTATATACCTAGCGTCGTTCTAGCTTTCTATATTTTTCTTTTCTTTATTATATTCCCTAGCGAAGTATCCCTATATATCGTAGCGTAAATATACTTTTTCGTCTTAGTATTATTTTATCTTATCTACTAGGACTTTTTATAACTTCTTACCTTACTTATATTTTTTATTCTTTAAATATTTCTTTTCCTAGACTATATTAACGTCTATTTCGTCGTAACCCCTATAGAACTCGTACTTTTAAGCTATCTACTCTTTTTTATAGACTCTTATTAGTTCTATAGTATCTTACTTCTTAAGCGCTCGTTCGTATAGTTAGTTATTAATATAAATAGCCGTCTTAATTAGTTCTACTAGATCGTCTAATTTTTTAAATTAAGCTAACTCGTCCTTAATTAGCTTCTTAAGTCTATTATAATATACGACTATAAGAGGTATATCGTCCTAATTAATCTTATATTATAACTATTTAAATTTAGTAGTATACGTACTTACTAATTTAGTCTATCTTAGCCTTTAAATCTAGTATTCGGCCTACTAAACCTTATTAATATCTCTAAAGATTATATATATCTATTCCTTAAATAAATCCTAATCTTTAAATACTACTTTTATTTCGTCGCGTTACTTTAATAAGGAATCCTTATTAGTTATATAGTCGTTAATTAGAGGCTATATTTATATAGCTACTTTTCCTATTATATATATACCTACGGTAAGAATCTTATTCTAGTCGCTAGTAAACGTAGTAGAGTTAAACTAATAGTATAGGTCTAATTATATAAGAAACGGTCTTAAGCCTTTCTTTCTACTATTATATTTCTTTAGTATTAGGATCTTTAACTTCGTTCTAAGTCCCGCTCGTACCTATTATAACGATCCTTATAGTAATATTATAGTTTATTATAACTTAACTATCTAAGCTATCTATTACTAGATTAGGGCTATTAGATTTATTATTAGAGCCCTAGTTATACTCTCTTTAAAGATATTACGTAAGCTAGATAGAGTTACTATATTAATATAACCTTAGTTTAGAGTAGTTAATATATTATACGTTATATATACCTTTATATAAGATCTAGATTAAAACTAATAGAATATTTATTATACTATTAATTTCTAATAGATTAAGATTAAGTTAACGAATTCTATTACTAGAATAACTACTTAGAAAAAGATCTAATCTTATTTATAAGTATTAGGTAAAAAACTAAAGATTAACTATAAAGAATTAAGATAGAAAATCTATAAAATCCTCCGCCCTTTTATACCTATCTTTTCTATCCTATACTCTATCTACTCTATAGTACTAAGGTATAGATTAAATAGATTAATATTAGCTATACTCTATCTACTCCGTTATACTAAGATATAGATTAAATAGATTATTATTACGTAATATTAGATTATTAACTAAGTCGTTTCCTTAGCTTATAACTTCCTTAGGATACCCTATATCCTACGGCTCGTGTAGGGTTATAATACTAGCGGAGGAGAGAAAATTAGTAATAGAAGATTTACTTTTAGATTAAATAGTTTATCGTTTTATTAACTATTATTATCTTAAGGAATAGGAATATTAGTATTTATTCGAAGATTAAATTCTAAAGGGATTTTAGTTAGTATATCTATAGGAAGTAGAGATTTATATATAATAAAGTTTACTAGCTACTAGGACTAGCGCGTTTATTAATATCGTTATCGATTACTAGTCTTCTTTATATCTACTATAGTAGTAGTATTAGTATACTTTCTTAATCTTCTACCTATCTTTTTAGGACTATTATAAGAAGATATAACTAGAGGTAAGATAAAAAAGGCTCCTAAAGTATTAATAATAAGATTCTAAATTAATCTTAATATAGTTAACGTAGAAACTATACTATATTCTACTACTTTATTATAATTATTTATTTTATAGCCTCTACCTCTTTTATATACTAAACCCTAGATCTAGTTTACGTAACGAGTCTTTTATATAGTTCTATAGGTCTAAAACTACCTCTCTACGAAATCTAGTATAAGGCGTAAATAGAGATAATTTTAATATATATATATATTAAAACCCTTAGACTTAAGATAGTAATAATATAATTAGAAAATTTTACTTCTATACTAACTAGCTATAGACTATCTAAGTATATCTCCCTTATTAGAGACTATTCGACGTACTATAGAATTAACCTTATTATTAACTACCTTCTCTATTATACTTAATAGTCTAGACGTTAGTATACTTCTTAATAATATATTAAATAGCCTTAATAACTACTAGGTAGTATAGATAACGGATACGGTCTATAATACTAATAATAGTAACTTAGTTTTTATAGCCCGATTACCTAATAATATAGTTACTTAGCTATATAGATATATATCGGTAAAGTTACTTATTAAATATATCTAGAATAGTATAAGTAAGAATAGTAGCTAAGTAGATAGTAAGATTAAGGGAGAAAAAGATACTAAGAAGCCCGTAGGTAGTAAGATTAAAGTAGAGGAAGATACTAAGGAGCCTATAAATAGTAAGATTAGGATAGAAGAAAATACTAAGGAGTTTATAGATAGCGTAATTAGGGTAGAAGAAGATACTAGAGAACCCGTAGAATATAAGTATAAGAAGTTACTATAAGATAAGATAATATAATAAACGGCTAAAGCTAAAAGAGATAAGATATTAGTAGCCTAGGTTAATATATAGTAAGATCCTAAAGAGGATATATAAGGTATCGAGCTAGTACTTCTAAAGTATTAATTAAAGTTTACTAGGTTCTTAAAGCTATATAAGAGGTTTAGGATTATAACTATAACTACTATAATTAAAGCTACGATAGTAGTTAGAGGGGTAGAGACTTTTAAAGACTAGGTAATAATTATATAACTTTAGTAGTATAAGTATAGTAAGGGTAATAGGCTATTAGAAGGGTCTACGTAGATTCTAATAATAATAGTTACTAATAAAAATATAGATAAGAAGCTTACTAAAGAGAAAGAGAATTAACTTTAAATATTATTTTTTAGAATCCTAAATAGTAAGGGTACGACGATTCTTACTATACTTAAGTACTAGTAGATATCTACGGCTATATATAGTAAATTAGAGAGACTAGAATAGAAATTATAAGCTACTAGTATATAATTAGGCTAAAGAGAAATTAGACTAGCTTTCTTAATACGACTAAAGTAGTTCCGTACGTTCTATAGTCGGAAGCTTAGTAGTTTAATTATAAAGTCTACCTATCTAAAGGCTTAGAATAAATTTAATTAGGTACTTAGATATAAAAAGAGGTAGAGTATATTAATAAATATATTTAGTATTAGGGTCCTCGCTTTACTTCTAGTAAGTATAGTACTAAATTCGTTTATTAAACGTACGCTTTACGTAGACTAGATAGAAATATAGATTAAACTTCTAAAATTATATATAGAGAATATTAATAAATTAAGTAGGGGAATAGAATCTCTTTATATAATAGTAATAGTAGATTAAAGCCCTCCTAATAGAATACTAGTCTTTAAGTAGGTAATAGACTAGTTATTAGTATTACTAGAGTCTCTATATAATATACTAGACCCTATTTATTCTAGCTTAATAGAAAAGATATCGGATTACTAGATACTAGAGCTATAAAGAAGAAAGAGTAGAAGGGGGTAGTTAGAAAAGAGTATATAGATATACTCTACTCTTTCCTAAGTCCCTATATCTACGTAAGGGGCTCGTAGATATATTTCTATATAGAGATTCTCTACTACTTAGAAAATATATAGAGTTCTTACTAATTCTAAGCCCCTCTAGAATCTAAGTATATAAGTTTAGAATAAATCTATAATTACTTCTAAGAGAGCGTCCTATATTACTTTTAATATATTACTAGGTATATTAAAGTACTTATACTAGTTAAAGTCCTCGTTCTAGTTCTTATTATAGTCTAAATAGTATTTAAGGAATATATTCTCCTTATATTATATAAAATTAACCCTCTACTATAAAAGATTATTAAGCTCCTCTTCTATAGGAGTATTATAAGTACCTATTTTTAAATTAGGGGTAATTATAGAGTAGAAGAGGTATTATTAGATTCTCCTCTCTACTAATCTATTTTAATTAGGACGTCTCTATTATAGACTACCCTATAGGATAAAATAATAGTAAATATTAATATACTTAGATTAGTTATAGAAGGTAGAAATATAGGTAAATTAAATAATAATAGTATTATTAATATAAAGTAGGGTACTTTCTACGTAGATACTATCGATATAGAGATTACTAGTAAATCGATTTTTAGAAAGTATTCTAAATAGCTTTAATAGTAGTAATATACTTGGATTCGCGTATAGATAGGGCGTTAATAGATTATTATTTAGAAAGCTATAGCTTCTAGGATAGGACTTAGAAGAGGATAGAGAAAGGATAGAAAAAGAATAGAAGAAAGAATAAAAGGGTAGTAGGGCTAGTATAGAGGGTTATATTTAACCTAACCTATATTTAAGCTAGCCTTGAGCCTAGATAAGATATTAGTAAATAATTTAAATCTAGACTAGCGTCGATTATATCGAGTATTATATTTAGTCTTACTATTCTAGACTTTAAAGGACTACTTAATACCTATAATCCTACGTAAACTAGTTTTCCCTTCTATTTTCTTTACTCGTCCTTACTCTACGATATCCTTATCTTCGTATATTTCTACCTCTTTATCTCTTAGTATTCTAAATAAATTTAAATAGGCGTATACGTTTAATCTCTTTAAGAGAATATAGTACTCTATCTACTATAAAGGAAACTTATTTACTCTACTAGTATTTATTACTAGTATTTATACTAGTAGTAATAGACTAATTCTAAGAAAAGCTATAAACGTAGTTATTACTCTAGTAGTACTACTAAATCTAATAACGCCGTTAACTCTATAATACTATCGACTCTACTATACTATTAAATCTAAGTATTATTAAACCTATATTACTACTAACTTATAGTAGTATATTAATACTTTTATATAAGTATTAATACCGTAATAGTATTTATATATTTAAATACGAGTATCCTTTAATATTTCTATAAAATAAAAACTTAATAATCTTCTATAGTAAGAGGGTTACCTTCTACTAGAATTAAGTATATAGAAGCTAGCTATAATTATTTAATATAGAATTACTAGCTAGGGAGAGAAGGGGGTTAGAAAAGAGTAGATATATATATTCTAACTCTTTTCTAAACCCCTCTACCTTATATTTAATCTTTAACTTATCTTAGCCTAGGCTATAGATATAGAATTATATCCTTAACTCTATATATAATCTTTATAATAAACCCTTTATATATACTTAAACGTATTTAAATATATAATATATACTAAAATATTAAAAAAATAGATTAGATAAAAAATAGGTTAGTTAAATAAAAAAGGTATTAATTAGATAAAAAAGGTATTAATATAAATCGAAAGGGTATTAGTATAGACTATCTTATAATAGACTATAGCCTATAAGTATTTAGAAATAGTATTAATATAATATCTTTTTTCTTAGTTTAATTAATATATCCTCCCTTTAACGACGATAATCCTATCTATATATTACTACTATATAGTAATAAGTATATTAAACGAGTATAGATAGCTTTCTACGTTATTATTCTACCTTATAGGGCTTACTTTATACGGAATCTAGCTTTTAATATAGTATACTACAATATTCTAAAAAAATCCTAATTTAATTAGTATATTCTTCTTCGATAACAACGATATCTATATATTACTACTATATAGTAATAAGTATATCGAACGAGTATAGATAGCTTTTTATACTATTATTCTATCTTATAGGGCTTACTTTATACGGAACCTAGCTTTTAATATAGTACGTTATAATATTTTAAAAAAATCCTAATTTAATTAATATATTCTTCTTTAATAACGACGATATCTATATATTACTACTATATAGTAATAAGTATATTAAACGAGTATAGATAGCTTCCTATACTATTATTTTACCTTATAGGACTTACTTTATACGGAACCTAGCTTTTAATATAACGTACTACGATATTCCGAAAAAATCCTAATTTAGTTAGTATATTCTTCTTCGATAACGACGATATCTATATATTACTACTATATAGTAATAAGTATATTAAACGAGTATAGATAGCTTCCTACGCTATTATTCTACCTTATAGGGCTTACTTTATACGGAACCTAGCTTTTAATATAGTACGCTACGATATTCTAAAAAAACCCTAATTTAATTAGTATATTCTTCTTTAATAACGACGATAATCCTATCTATATATTACTACTATATAGTAATAAGTATATTAAGTAAGTATAGATAGCTTTCTACGCTATTATTCTACCTTATAGGGCTTACTTTATATAGAACCTAGCTTTTAATATAGCGCGCTACGATATTCCAAAAAAACTCTAATTTAATTAGCGGCCTTACTTAGGAAGCCTTTCTAAATATAGATACTAGGTACTAGTATACCTATCTTTTCGATTATATATCTCTATTACTACGATAGATATAATAAAACGGATTATAATATATCTATTAGGAATACTTATTTAATAACTTAGAGCTATAAAATCCTAATTTTTTTTTCTAACCTTATCCCTATATTCTCTATTTAAGTAAAAGAGGAAATATAATATTATACTCCTATATCTAGGATATTTAGTATAGCTTTAATACCTTAATAAGTTAAGAAAATAAGTTTCTTATTTTCTAATATAATTAATATAGTAGAGTCGCTTACTATATCTTCTATTTAAATAAAAGAGATTAGTATAAGAACCTAACTAATTATAATAATAAATTACTTATTTTACTAATATTACTAATTCTTAGTAGCTATAGTATTCTTAGAGTTTTTAGTATTCTTAGTATTCTAGGTATAATATAGATCTTAGGTCTAGCTTAGTATCTTCTAGATTTAGAGTAGTTAATTAGACTATTAAAGAAATATTTATTCTAATAATAGAATTAAAAGAAAGAATAGTATAAACTATTATAGTATAGATATACTAAGATTAAGATAAAATATAAGTTATACTATAAAGAACTAATATTAAAATAAGTAGGAGCTATATATATCTAATATAGTAAGATCTAATAAAGAAAGTACTATAGCTATAGATATAATATATAATAGGTATAAATAGTTATAAATTAGTACTATAATAAATACTATAATATTATATAATTTATATTAAAAATAATTTAATTAAATATAATATAGTTCTAGATAATATATATAGTAGAACTTATACTATACTATATATATATATACGATTATATTAAAAATAATTTAATTAGATATAATATTATTTAACTATATAACTATATAGTAAAATTTATAAAGTAATAATATTATAGTATAGATATACTAGAATCGAGGTAGAATATAAGTTATACTATAAAGGGCTAATACTAGAATAAATAAGGGCTATATATATCTAATACGGTAAGATTTAATAAAGAGAGTACCGTAGCTATAGATATAGTATATAATAGATATAAATAGTTATAGATTAGTACTATAATAGTACCCCCTTTTTAAATAGCTATACGTTTTAGATAGCTCTATAGAAAGAAAATTTACTAATACTAGTATCTTTTAAATCTATCTTAGGGCGGGTTTATCTAGATAGTTAGTATAGAATTAATAGACTATATTTTCTTAATCTTTTAGATTAGATACTAGCTACTAGATAGTAGAGTAATATTTCTATTTAACTAAGTATATTAGTTATTATAGGTCCTTATCGTAGTAATCTAGTAATAACTTAAATTTCTATTATTTAGTTAGTTCCTCTATTCTATCTTCTTATTTAAGTATTCTTCCTCTAAGGTATTAAAACTCGACTTTATTTATTATATTTTATTCTAGGAGTTCTTAGAAGGGGTATTTTAGTCGAAGTAATAAGTTATAAAATACTAGAAATATTTTTATAATTACTAGGAGTTCTAAGATATATACTTAATTATAAACTTTTAGAACTTTAAATAAATCTACTATCTTATTATCTTCTTTTTTTATTAGTCTATTAATTTTTATATTTCTTATATCTATAAAGATCTTATCTCTTATAGTAAATCTAGACGTATCTTCTTATTTCTTATTTATATAGTATTTATAGCGCTTAATAGATTATTTAATAATAGCTTTTAGCTAGATAATAATATAATTAAATCTATTAACGATATTATTTACTTTAAAGAATTCTCGTTATTAGGATAAGAATAGATTTAGTAGTATTAATTAGCTAAACTCGACTCTAAACTTCGGGTAAAAGCTATAATTAATAAAGAATAGAGAAATACTAGTTATTTTAGAAGTAATATTATTTATAGCGAATTCTATAAGAGAAAGCTACTATATCTAGTTATCTTAGTAGAAGTTTATAAATACTTAAAGATATACTTTAATACTACTATTTACTTACTTAGTCTAGCCGTCGGTCTTAAGGTAAAATAACGAGGAGTATTTTAGTATAATTCTAAGTCTAGTAGATAATTAGTTCTAAAATTATAATATAAACTAGATTCTCTAATCGAATAGAATATTATTAGAGTAATTATAGAGAGAATAAACTCGAGATATAAAGATATTAACTAACTTAAATATATTAATTTTTCTAATAGAAATAATATAGTATATCTTTATAAGTCTATAGACTATAATAAGAATATATTTATATATATAGTCGTACTATTATAATTCTAAGAGTAGGGTAATATAGTCGATAGAGATATTAAACTATACCTAGAATAGAACTAGTAGAGACTTAAGAAATTCTTAAAATAATAATCTAGAACTTTTAGTTTAGATATAGAGTTTATATACTTAGATATAGATTTCGATATTATATATTATATATAGCTACTAATAGTCTTAGATTACTAGTTCTATTATTTTAATCTATTCTAAATATCTAGTAGGCGTAGAATTATATATTTAGTATAGAATTTATATATAAAGTTTATTATAAGATAGTATAAAGAGATATTCTTAATACTATATATAGTCTTAACGAAGTATAAAGTCTAGTATTAGTACCTATATAATTTTCTAAAGGTATTTTAGCTAGTATCTTATATTTAAATTTAAGAGAATAGTAATTATCTTTATAACTATTAGTATAGTAAAGTATATAAAGCTAATTAATTTATTAATAGATTAATCTATAATAAAGAGAATTAGTAGTACTACGCTTATAAGGGTTTAATTAAAAAGATCTTTTAGAACTTTATTACTAAGGACTTCTAGTAAAAGGACTATTTATAGTCTATTTTTTACTTTATTATTAGAGGTATCGTTCTTATTTAGTTAGTCTTCTAGTATTCTACTTAGTACGTCTAATTATATAGCTTTTAAGCCTAGTTAATAAATAATTCTAAAATTAAATTATAATAGGAACTCTAACTAGTAAATCTAATATTATAATAGTATCTTTATAGTTATAAAGTATTCTAGGTTCTTATAATTAGTAATAATTTTAAATAATTTTATAGTTTCTTAGAATTCTAGTTACTATTCTTCTAGAGACTTAATAATTACTAATAATTCTTTATTATAGATCTTATAATTATATTCGGTAGTACTATATTTACTTAAAAAATAGATAACTATACGTAGAATACTATTATTAT
Organism: Darksidea phi; assembly: GCA_030770425.1. NCBI lineage: Eukaryota > Fungi > Ascomycota > Dothideomycetes > Pleosporales > Lentitheciaceae > Darksidea > Darksidea phi. The sequence goes on along the minus strand of JASJFT010000152.1, from coordinate 97,659 downwards.
TATATTAAAAGAGAATATCTTCTAATATCTAATTAGAAGTATTAGTTTCTAGAACTATCTTTTTAGTAAAGTTATATATTACTAGTACCGGTACTATAGTAAAGGAATTCTTAAGTAATTTAAAGATAATAATCTATTTAGTAGTCTAATTCTACGGTATATTCTTATATAGAAGTTTATTAAATAGAATATATATCTTTAAGAAGTCTTAAATAAAGTATTAATAAAAGTTTATAAAGCCTAGAAATTTCTATAGATTCTTTAGATAAGGGGGTTATATTTATTTTAAAATCATAGCTACTTTCTTAGAGTCTATTTTAATACTATTAGAAGAGATAATAAGTTTAAGATATTTAGTCTTTATAACCTTAAACTTATATTTATAAATATTAATTTAAAGATTAGTATTAATTAATTTTTAAACTACTTCTCGAACGTACTTTTAGTATTCTTTTCTATTATCTAAGTAGATTAGAATATTATTAAGATACGTAGTATAAGTATAATTTAGTAGATTATAAAGAGTATAATTAATATAGTTTTAGAAGAATACTAGTACGTTATAAAGGTTAAAAGGTATAATTAAAATTTTAAAAAGTCTAAAATATATAATAAATACTATTTTCTACTTATATCCTTTAATAATACGTAATTTATTAAAAATAATAATAATATCGAGTTTAGTATATACCTTTATATTATAGAGAGTATTAAGAGTTTCTTAAATAAGGGGTAATAGGTAGTAGTTTTTAATAATAATATTATTTAGACCTTTATAGTCTTAATATATACGTACTCCTCTATCTAGTTTTACTACTAGAAGTAAAAGGGTAGTATATTATATATAGGATTTCTAGATAAATCTCTTATCTAGATTATCGTCTAGCTATTTATATATAATATAGAGTTTAGATAAAAAAAAAGATTAATTCTTTTAATATAGGGGTTCTTTATCTAGGATAATATTAATCTTATAATCTTATACTCGTCTTAGTAGAAGTTCGTCTACTTTTCTAGAGAGAAATCTAGTTACTATATCCCTTAGCTATTCTAAAAGTTTCTTTTTTAGCTTATTATTAGATAGAGGTAGTTTTCCTATAAGAAACTTATTAATATCTAATTCTTTAATATCTTAAAAGTATAGAGTATATTTATAGTTAGTAAGAAATTTATAAAATTATAGTAGAAACTTATTTAAAAGATCTATTATAATTTTACTATTTAGGATACTTTTAAATTCTTCTTTAATAAGATTTAGAATTTAGTCTCCTTCGTTTTTTAGTAATATTTTAAGTACTTAGTCTAGCTCGTTCTATATAATATAGGTAGCTTTTATATTAGATTATTTATAGAATTATATAAAGGTTATAACTCGTATAAAATAAATATTAAAGAAATTAAAAGATTTATAATTTAATTTAGTTAATAGAAGAATATTAAGTAATAATAGTAGTTCTTTCTTAAATTTCTTTAAATTAACTCGGCGTCTACCTACTCGTATAGCTAGTAGTAGTTTAGTCGTAGTATAATTTCGTACTATAATTACTTAATATTTAGGAATTTTTCTATATTTAGTATCTAAGTTCCTTATTTTATAGTAAAGACGGTCTAGTATAAGTTTAAAGGGTAGATCTATTAGAATTTCTCTATTAGATTAATAGAGATTATACTTATTAATATCCTTAATATATAAAGGTAGTTAATAATTTATTATATTAGTATATAGCTTAAGGTATAGTAGTTTAATTTTATTTAATATATTTTTATAGGGGGAGGTAGTCGAAAAAGTTACTCGTATAGTATTAGTTCTATAGTAGTAGTATTTCTAATAGTACTAAGAATCTATATTAACTATTATTAATATCTAATTAATAGACGGGTTATATTTTTAAAGCTAAGAAAGACTAAGAATAATAAGTATATTTTAGACTAGATTAATAATATATAGTAAGTAGTTTTTATAGTAGTTTCTAATCTATATAGGTAGAATAGTATATTATATAAGTATATCGCTTATATAACTATTAGCTAGTAAGAGCTTTCTTAGAAAGGGTATATTATAAGTATTAATAGAGTACTTTTAAGTAAAAGTTTAGTTAAAAAAGATAATAGCTAAGTATCTACTATTTATAAGACTTTATATATTAATAGTAGTATATATAAGTAGAAAAGAAGTATAAATAAATAACGATTTACTATCTATAGATCTAAGTTAAAGGGGGGCCTTTTTACTTAGAATAGTCTAAATCTAATATAGTTACTTATTTAATAATTCTTTCCTATCTAATCTCTAGTTATAACGATAACTAGAGGTTATATATTTTTTAAGTTATTAACGTAAGAGATACTTATAGAGGGTAATACTAAGTTAACTAGTATATTAATATAAGAGACTTTAGTCTTAGACGTAGAAATTTTAGTTCTAGTATATTCTTAAAGTTAATCTATAGTATAGTTAAAGAAGGAATTATTAAATAGGTATTAGTAAGGGGATTAGTTATTAGTATTCTAATTATTATACTAGAGTTAAGGGCGGCCGTACTAGGTTTACGTATATTAGTTCTAGGTCTACTAGTATTAGAGGTATTAAGACTAAATACGTATTATTTATTAATTCTAAGGTATTTACTATATAGTCTATCCTTAGCCTAGTACTCTACTAAACTATTTATTATTTTTTTTCTTTTCTTAGTAATTTTCCTTAAAGTAGTCTATTTTACTATAGTAGAAGTAGGTATTAATAGTCTTATATTCTTTATAGGAGGTACGTAGGACGTATATAGTATCTAGAATTATAGAATTACTAGTATTAATTATTAGAAATAAGGGTATATTAGTTAGTAGAGTAGACTAGAGAATATTATTTAATTAGTTAATATTTAGACGAAAACTAGTACGTATACTCTTAATATATTCTTTATTCTACTTTCTATTCTAGATTTATATAAAGAGATTTACCTATTCTTTATAGTCTACGTAGTCTAGTTACTTTTCTTAGTAGATAGCTATAGTATCTAGTATAGTAGAGACTTTAGTATAAAGAACTTAGATCTTTTCTATATTAGTTTTTTCTATCTTAGTAGTCTATTTATAAAACTTAGTCTAAAAGTTAAAAAATAGCTAATTACCTATAATAAGTTTATTAAACTTATTACTTACCTTAATCTATTTATTAGAGGTAATATAGTAGGTATCGAGGGTCTTAAATAGGTTGATTATATTCTACTATTTCTATTTAGTAAGGTTATCTAGGTTAGACTATACTATATCGAATTAATTATAATAGATATTAAGAGCTTTATTAGATATAAGACTAAAGATATATTAAATATATTTAAACTCTATATTAAAGATAGCTCTATCTATAGTATAAATATTATAAATATTATATTTCTAGTTCTTATACTTAGTCTAGCGTTTATTTATAGACTTATTTACTCTATTAAATTTATTAGGGTTACTAGTAAGATAGTAGTAAAAGGTACGGGTATAGATCTAGATATATAAAAAGTTAACTTTACTCTAAAGTAGTTAAATAGTTTAGTATACTTCTTTAAGATCTATAGTAAAAGAGGTAATATAGTATTATATATCTACGTCTAAGATATTTAATATAACTTTAATACTATAGTAGATTAGAGAGATAGGTTTCTTATTTTCTAGTATAATTAATATAGTAGGGTTACTTACTATACCTTCTATATAGATAAGAGAGGCTAGTATAGAAATCTAATTAATTATAGTAGTAAGTTACTCGCCCTATTAGTATTACTAATTATTAGTAGCTATAGTATTCTTTAGTATTCTTAATATTCTAGGTATAGCGTAGATCTTAGGTCTAGCTTAGTATTTCTAGATTTAAGGTAGTCGATCGGACTATTAAAGAAGTATTTTACCCTAGTAGTAGAATTAAAGGAAGAATAGTATAAACTATTACGGTATAGATATACTAGGATCGAGGTAGAATATAAGTTATACTATAAAGAGCTAATACTAAAATAAATAAGGGCTATATATATCTAATATAGTAAGATCTAGTAAAGGGAGTACTATAGCTATAGATACGGTACGTAATAGGTATAAATAGTTATAGATTAGTACTATAATAAATAAGTTAATTTATAAACTTATAATAAGTATAAAGAGATAAGAATAGAGTTAAAAACTATTTATATATATATTTATAGTAGTATAATAATAAAAAAACTAACTAAAGGAATTAATAAAATATTAGTATTTCTTAACTTTAGAATCTAACTTTAATTCTATAGATCTAATACTATATCTTAGTAAGAATAAATTTAAAGATTATATAATAGCTTAATAAATCTATTAAAATAAAGTTATAAAGCTATAGCTTAATAAATCTATAAATATAGAGCTATAGATTTAAGAAAACTAAATTAATATATAATAACTATAAATCTTCTAAATAATTTTCTTTTTTATAGTTAATTTAAATCTAGATTAATCCTTATCTATTAATATAATTAAACTATTATTCTTTATTTTTACTTTTTCTTTTCTATCTTAAGTATAAATCTCTTAAATAAGATTAAATAATCTATTAGATCTAGACTCCGTTTAATATATACTTTATTAAAATAATTCTTATTAAAACTTCTCTTTTTAATAATATAAATATTCTATTATTTTTTATACTTAGAATAAATTTTTTTTTATTATCTTAGTATTTTTATATCTATCTATTTATATATATCTTATAGTTTTATATTATAAAAGATATCTATTTAACTACTCTAGGATTAAAACGCTAGCTAAGAGATATCACCCCTCGAAAAATAGCCCTACTACTTAGCCGGAGATCCCCCTATTGGCCTAGAAGACCTACCCCTTTGGGCCTAGCCGTTGCCTTATTTTCGAGATTATGCGGTAGTGGGTACTAGGCTATAATTACTACGCCTTCTTATCGGCTTCTCCCTTTTTTTCATGCTCGATGAACCACTCGACGGCCCGCTTCGTTCCTTCCGCAGTGGTGAACCGAGGCTTGTACCCTAGCCGAGTTTTGGCCTTGTCGATGTTGAAAGTGCGTTCCTGGGCCAGCATGCGCACTACCTTGGTGGAGAATGCCATTTCCTTGCCAAACGTAACGATCCAGTACACCCATCCAGCTGCATAGACCAGCGAGAGCATCAGCCAAAATGGAATCGTGCGCACCTGGGCCGGCTCCACAGGGTGCCCTGCGAACTCAGCTACCAGACGCGTGTAGGCTGGGAAGCTGTAGCTATCGTCATCGGTTATGAAAAAAGCCTCGCCTTGGACGCGCCGGTTGTGGGGTACTGCGTCTCCTTCACTGGCTGCTACAAGTGCCTCGGCCGCTAGAATCTCGGCATATGTGAGGTTCTTGATGTACGTATTGTCGAAGCTGTTTTCCTCTGATCCAATCCGCATGTTAGCCCGTCCTGACCTGGCGTTCTTGACCAAATTTGGTATCTGCGTCGTATCTCCCTCGCCGTACATGGAGGCGGGCCGAAGGGAAATGGTTAACATGCCGCTACCGTTGCCATTGGCGGACAGAACAATGTCCTCTGCGATAGCCTTGGTGTGCGAATAGTAGTTGGGCTGGTGCGGGAAATAAAGCACCGGAGAAGTTTCATCCACGCGTCGCAGCGGGTGGTAGTGGTCGTGAACAACAGACGAACTCGATGTGTAGACGAAAGCGGCGACGTTGCCAGTCTCGTGCGAGAGCTGCACTAGGTTGCGGGTGCCATTAATGTTGACGCGCTCCAGTACTGCACGGTTGCTCTCAAATGGATATGGTGATGCTATGTGGAATATCACGCTCGGCTTAACGAGCTGGAGCACCTTTCGCACGTCCTCTGCAGAGCTGATGTCGGCATGGTGGAATGACACGTTGGGGTTCTGCGAGTCTTTGGATTGGAGGTCGAGGATGTGGATATGTTCTGGCTGCACTCCTCCCTCGATGAGGTCCTGGATCAAGTGTTGGCCAAAAAAGCCACTGCCGCCAACAATCAGAATCGGGCGGCTAATGATTTTCGAAATCATGATGTTGTTCCTGGACGGGAGAACGTGAGGTACCAATCTGAGACAAGAGCTGCAAACTGAACGGGCGCAGGAAGAATGAAATCGTGTTTGGAAAAAAAAAATAAAATAAAAAAAAATAAAAAAAACCGAAAGATGTGGGGATTTGCAGGCGCCGATGGGCAGTTGGCCAGTGCTCAACAAGCGGCGGCTGGGGCTTGTTTATGCATGTGATAGTTACATAGCCCGAGGAGTACAAACGTCTACGCCACTCCCATGCATGGCCCGGGGAGTACAAACGTCTACGCCACTCCTTTGCATAGCCCGTACACGATGTACTTTACCCGCCAGCCAAGGCAGATTCCTAGCCGCGTCGAACCACCAAACCCGCCAAACGGAAACTAACAAGCCGCCCCTAAATTAGTAGCCCTATATTGTACTATGTACAATATATTTTACCACTCCCCGGCTCGTACCAGTCCTCAGCCAACCCCGAGGGTTACTAAGGGCTTGGCTAGGTTTAGGTAAGATTTTAGATAGGTTTAGAACTTCCGTTTTAACCTACGCTCAACTATCTACCCCAAGTTTCGAGAAATATTTTGCCGTCTTTCGATACTGCGTTTGGGTCAAGATTTGAGTCAATCACAACAGCCAAGAAAATGCCCTATCCACAGAGGTCAATCACTGAGCTTGCGGACGTGATCGCTTCCAGCACCTCGAAATACAATGATTATCTGGTCGCCAACGGAATCGCCTTACCAACACATGCACCATCAGAGAAAGAAATCCCAGCAGATGTCCCAGAAGAGATATCTGGCTTCCGGCAACAAGCCATCGAGGCTTCTCACGAACTGCATGAACTTCTCATTGGCCCAATGGGGGTTCCCTTCACGGCATACGCTCGAGTGAGTGTGCCCTTAGCATCTTGAGTTGACTGGTTTTGCGCATTCCCCAGATAACAAAACCTACAGAGTACCCGCGTGATGAGTCTTCAGTTCATCTACAAGAACAAAATCGGGCAGAATCTGGCATGGAATGAGACCACCACATTCGAGGAAATCGCTAAGGAGAGCAAGCTGGGACTGGATGACACCACTCGCATGATGCGGCTGGCTATAGCCAACTACCTCTTCGCTGAGCCCCAGCCCGGTGTCGTTGCGCACACTGCTGCCTCGCATGCGACCGTGAGCAACCCGCTGCTGAACGCATGGATTGGCGTGACGGTGGAGGAGAACTGGCCTCCAATGCTTCGAGTGAGTTGGTGAAGAATAAGAACTTTTGCCACGACCCTCGATCTGACCTGCCGCAGTTGAATGAAGCAATGCGGAAATGGCCTGACTCTGAGGAACCGCTCAAATCGGTATGGCTCAAGGGAATTATTCATCAGCGAATGCTAACGGAGAATGTAGGCGTACTGTCTGGCTCACGGCATGAACGAGATGCCATTCGATGTCTGGGAGCGTGATCCAGGTCGTGTTCAACGTTTTGCCAGCGCCATGAACTTCCTCCATTCCGATTCCGGATTCCAGCCACAGTTCATGGTTGATGGATACGACTTCGGCTCATTGGGGGAAGCACTTTTTGTTGACGTAGGCGGATCGACCGGGCATGTCAGCATCATGCTTGCGCAAAAGTATCCAAACATCACGTGCATCGTGCAGGATCTCCCGGCCACGGTAAATGCGGGGAAAGAGCAGCTCCCCAAAGAGTTAGAGGAGCGTGTATCCTTCATGTCGCATGACTTCTGGACTGAGCAGCCAGTCAAGGGGGCAGATATTTACTACTTCCGTTGGGTGTTTCACGACTGGTCCGACTCATTATCGGTTAAGCTTCTGAGGCAGTTGATTCCCGCCTTGAAACCCGGCGCGCGAGTACTGATCAACGACATCTGCATCCCACCAGCGGGTGTCATGAGCTCGTATCAAGAACAACGCATCAGGTACGCTACATTGCTCTTTTTTTGACCCTGAGTTATACTAACACCTTACCTAGGAGTCTGGATATTTTGATGAAAACGTTCACCAATGCGAAAGAGCGCAGCGCAAAAGAGTGGGCCGCATTGTTCGCGAAAGCCGACCCTGGATTCAAGTTCAACCGTGTTCACCTCCCTGCAGGTGCGAAAATAGCCATAATAGAGGCCAAGTGGAACCCTATAGAGTGAGGTTTTTGAGACCTGTTCGCGTCGGCTAAAAGACGGATTCTGCGGGTCGCGCCGAGCACGAAACGTTCTCATAAGCTACTAGTTTGAAGCTCGGAATGTCATCTATGCTGTAAGAGCCCGTGCGTTGCCCAATGAATTATCTTAAGATCATTTGTGAGGAAAACATGACGAACTTTCCGGCTCGATGTGGTCCTTGCCAACCTCCTCGAGCCAGTCCGAACCCCTCCTTCCGGAATAGGCGGTGTGGCGCGAGTATCAAGCATCTCTTCCTTGCTAATCCTAAATGCCAAGACGGAGTTGAATAGTTGAAACCCGAACACTACGCCGCAATTTTCATTGCTTTGATTTTAACCGAAAATGTCTTGAACAAAAAGCGACCTGCTGAATCGGTAAGGGATTCGCCCGAGCTTACTATCGACTGGCAAAAATGACGGACTCCAACCCCCCCTGTTCTACAGGGGAGTTGACTTAGTTCAGCATGGGGCATTTGGTCTGTAAGCATAATGTCTCGTATGAAAAGAGCCAATTGTACACCCTTGGTCACTCCCGGTTTTAGCAAGGAGGGGTCCGTCATTTCTGTCAGTCGATAGTACATCCGACCTCGTAACCATGTAACTAGAGCTGCATGTCAGCATGCAATAAATCAGTTACTCTCATTCCCCGAGCGTGCATCCGCTTAGTTTGTTGCTCGGGGTTTATTGGTCACGGCTATTCCGGTCGCCGTCGCCTCCACCACCCCTCCCTCATCAGCAGGTTCTTGGTGTTGAGGTTTCCTCTGCTTCGTATAAGGCAATTTCTGTTGCCCATCGTTGTTGCGCATCGCGATAGCATTCTCGACTGCTGCTCCATTTACTGCCCCGCCAGGAGCTGTAACGAATAGTGGAAACATTAGAGATGGCGCCCAGCTTCAAGATTCCGCCTGGCCCGACACCAGTTGTCAACAACGGTCAGGTAGCTATCAACGCAGTGCTTCTGTCTTGGGGCCTATCTTCGTAGCTCTGCGATTCTGGGACAGAAAGATCAAACGCCGGCCATGGTTGGGTGACGATTATACGATTTTAGCTGCGCTGGTGAGTGCCGCCTTGACACGCTCCATAGAAGGTTGAACGTCGGGTCTAATTGCACCAGATTATCAACACGGGGCTATGTATTCATGGTCTTTGGGCAGGATCAGAACATTACATTGGCTATGTTATACCGTTCATGAAGGCTCACGCGAGGATCGAGTATAAAAAGGTGCGCGAAGAGCAGAGTGCGATAGCGAGCCAGCAAACTAAAATGTCCCCATCAGTCCATTTATGTCGACGTTATCCTGTGCCACTTGGTCTACGGCATCATCAAGATGTCCGTCGTGCTGTTCTACAGACGCATTTTCCAGGTCCGCAAACGATTCCGTGTCTTCTTCAATATATACTTCACGGTCGTCGTCGCTTGGACTATCACGGCGTTTTTCGTAAGTGAAACCCTCCAGTTTCTGGTTGGCAACGAATGCGTGTTTAATAGTATGCGATAGGGATCGCTTTTCTGCGCAGGTAGCAAGCCCTCGGATTTCTGGACCGGCCCTCCGACGCAATTATCGAGAGTCATCAACTATGGCGCATTTCTTCTGTCCATGAACGCTATTGATCTTACGCTTGACATCATCGTGTTGTTGATACCCCTCCCCTTGATCCGCTCCATGACTTTGAGCACGCGCCGTAAAGCACAGGTGGTTGGCGTTTTCGCACTGGGAGCTTTGTACGTACAAAAACCTCCTTCGGAAAAAGAAATAATCCTCCCAGTTCTGATCATAAGCTAACACACTGTCCCCAATGTAGCTGTCTAGTCGCCAGCGCCGTTCGCATTTACTACGCCTATCAAGTCACATATATAACCTCGCTCAGCCCGTTCGCCCGAACGCGTAAGTTCCCCATTACCCTCTGCGCAAGCAAACAAACTCAACCTAAACACTTTTGCCCAAGGCATGTCGAACCTCAACCACATCTGGGGCCACCTCGAAGCAACCTTCTCCATAATCGCCGCGTGTCTCCCCACAATCGTCCCCGTCTTCACCAAGCTCCGCTCCGCCGAATCCCTAGTCAGCTCGCTGCAGAGACTATACCTCAAATCCATTTCCGCTTTCTCGCTGACGCGTTCGGGTAAGAAGGACAATAGCGACGGTTCGCGATCGAGCGGGGAGGAGCAGGCGATGGGGAATTCGCAGCCGGAGTTTGTGGACCACGACTCTCATAAAGTCGTGAAGAAGGTGGGCATTAGGGAGACAGAAGGCAGTTTGAAGGAGTGGGACAGAATGGAGTTTGGAAAAGTGGCTGGGGTCGGGAACCAGGGCTAGATGAATGGCCTGGAAAATTCTTGGGGTCTCGAGTGAATAGGGACGGAGCCGTTGCAATGCGCAGCTATGAAGTCGTCTGTCATTAACGCGGAGCTCAAAGCATCGCTCATCAGCTTGTGTTATCTCAAAGGCAATCGAAAGTTGAAGAGTGCTTTCTTGCATCTTGCTCTGCTCGACGTAGTCAGGAACGAACGCGGAATATCGATAAACATTATCACTCTTCCTCATAGCTCCTTAGTGTACTACCTATAGAATCCGATAAAGATCATTTTCAGCCGTAATGCTTCTCTCATATAATGCATGCGGTTCCAGAAGATATTTCAGGTCTTTATTCAGACGAAACATGGGTTGATCAATGATGTGGGCTATTGCTTTTTAGTGGCTGGGGTGGACAGTGAGTAGTTGGAAGAGTCCAACAATCTCATGTAGACATTTGGATTGAAAATAAGGATTGGGAGACATCAAGAAAGAGAAAGGCTTCCTTGATTTGGTGGTTGGAAGTTGGAAAATGACGAAATAGTGCCCTGGTTATCGGTCAGGGTCAAGTCGCTCGACATGCGTCAGGGTAGGTTCCATGTCGTCAGAACCTAATTCATGTTGTCTTATCATTTATACGCCTGCCATGAATTCTGTACAAAGTGAAGAAGTGTACACACACCTTACAACAATCACAAACTAGTCTAATGTATCTCGTAAATATCTTGTACGCAGTCTTGGTCGGATAGTGGCATTCACTTGTGGAAGCACTGTCGATATAGATAGCAGAATACATGTGAAGTTAAGAGGAAAGTGAAAGTGAAAGTCGACTTGGCGTCGGTGCTTCCGATTCGAACTTATTGAATTTGCTTGTTGCTGCAGCTTGTATAGCATCCGATACCAAGAGAAGGTACTCAGTACAGCGCTAGAGGTGGCCAAAGCTACCCTCGTATACAATGCGCATAATCTCACTGGTTCCTGCATGGAGATAAGCAAAACACTGAGCGCATGCAGTAGAAATCGACTGATATAGAACAGTGAGAGTTATCCAATCAGCGTAGCACTAAGTATTCACAGACTGGTGTCATCAATTGCTGCACACCTTCTACCATGCAATATTACGCTCTGTCACATGTCATGTTCCGCTGCCAGAGAACTCTGTAGGACGTTGCGGATTCAAGCCATTGATTGAGATGGAGACTTAGTGGTCCCTGTAAGGTTTTACCTTGGAGACAAGAAACAGTCCCATGGAAATTTTCATTGACATGCAAAGAGTCGATGAGAGCGTTCAAGTGCGTCGCGATCGGGTACCATACTGGCGACTCGTAGCCCGATACTAGCAGCACCGCGCTTTGAGTTAGCTGTTTGACAGCCTTCGGCCGCAGTCCCTTCATTCTGCGTTAGTGCTAGAGGCAATAAGGACACCAACACTTTTCTGACGTATATACCGGCTCGTAACAACGCAATTCCTTCTCATGAGACAGTAATTAAAAGATGTTATAGGTTCCATGCGTCTCACGGCGCGGGCAACAACAGGCAACCAGCAAAACAACGTGAAGGGCAGTCATTCACAAGCAAAGCAGTTGTAAATTCTGCCAAAGAAGGGACAATCTCTTCCTTAAGCTATGCTTACAAACACTGCTCGAGCGACCTCGACCTTTTCCGGCGTTGCTGGGGCTCGCCTGACAGCAACCGAGGATCGATTTTCTGAATGATGTCCGAGTCCGCCGAAAAAGTTGGAGTTTGGGTGCCAGACCTGGGATCGGTAGCTCCATTGGGTCTCGTGGAGGGTATCTAGCAGCACAGGAAGTTCGGCTTTAATGTGGCGGAATGCTTCTGGGATATCTCCGAGCTTAGACGGATATCCTTCGAGATGGTTTAAAACGCAGGAGCCGAAATCAACAAGCTGGACTATTTGGCGACGATCCTGGCTACAGCCAGCGCTTCGGCCATCTCATCGCGTCAGTTCTTCAAGCACGAGGGAACTACTGCTGTAGAAAGAGCGCTGTTACATGCCATTGTAATATCGAGAGAGCGATCAAAACTAAACAGAACGGTATATTTTCCTATTTCATTAAAGGGAAAACATGTAGGTTATGTATCGGCATTATCTTGCGTACGCTCTGATCGCAGGCTCCTCCGTAACGCCCGGCCTAAACTCCAAAATATTCAACCCGGCTAACGGAATCAAGCCCTCTGTCACGGTCACATCGCCTACATTCAATGCCGGATGCGCCAACTGTTGACACACAGTGCCCAAATCCAACCTCTTAGGGTCTGCCGGGCCGCCATTCGTTAAGGCATCAATGGCCATGGCAGTCGCTAGGCCATTGAACAGCAGACTCTCATGCGTCCCGAAATCCCCAGCGGGAGTGTTAGGACACACGCTCTGAATTTCATTATTCGAAACACCCACTCCCCTTGCATCAAGCATGAAAGCCGAAGCTGTTCTTCCCTCCTGTGGTTGCACAATCTCGTCGAAAACTGCGCTATACAGCGTTGTTGTGGGGACAAAAGCCGAATCCCCTCCATCGGCACGCAAAGTCTTAATAAGGTCCGAATTAAACTGCTGCTGTAGGATCGCCGGCGGCAACGGGATCTTATCGATGATCGGCAAATCTGCAATATTCGCAATTATGGTGCCATGGAAATCTGGGCTCACGCTAACCAACTGCTTTGTTGAGTTGCGAGTTGTAGGCCAGTACTTCAGCGCCCATTGCGTGGCTAAGTTGCCTTGCGACCAGCCTAAGACGGAGACTTGTGTTCTGGTGAGAGACGACATGTACTTTATGGCGTAGGCAACGTATTCGGCGTTCGTCTGCACATCGTCGAGCATGGCACCCGGAATGTTCAGCCAAACGGCTTGTGCGATGCTGGTGTTTTGGGCAAGGATCTTGGCGAAGTTACCGACGTAGTTTACGCCACCAAAAGCGCCCGTTCCTGGTACCAAAATGAGTGGATTCGTGGGCATGCCCATGCCTTGGAATGTGGGTGGTATAAAGATGGCGGAGCGAAGCTGCTGCTCCGAGAGCGAGAAGGGTGCGTCTCCATCAGCTGAGGGGAAGACAGGTGTTGGTGGGTCAGGATTCGAGTTACTGAATGAGTTGATGTCTCCTGGAGGTGCTGGACTGTCGATAGTTACGCCTTCCGTCCCTTCAACCTTGAGGCCCGTGACGACGAATTTCAGGCCGTTTGTGATGATGCCAGTGGGTTTGGGCCCGAAGATGGATTTCAAGCTTGACACTGCTTCTGGGATGCTGGCGGGTGTTTTGGTTGGCTGTGTGTTTGCGAGTTTTGAGGCAAAGTCGGCGAGTTTGTCTTCAACCGCGCCGGTTAAGCCTGCGATAGGGTTGAAGAAGAAACCTGCGGGCGTAGGTATTGGGTTTGGAGCGGCATTTCCGTCCGAAATGCAGACCGCGACCAGGAGTAAGTGGATAAGATGGGTACGCATCTGAAGACAAGAGAATGGGAGAAGAGTCGGGCGAGTTTGTTAATGGTGTAAGGCTGCTGTGGGCCTCACTCCATGTTTTCCCTTTATCTTTCTGGCATACCCCCTTAACCATTTGTCACGCTCGAAGGGTTTTCGGGTATTTTCCTTGCCGCTATACCAACTGGTGAAGACGCATTGGAATATTCTATTTGCGACATGAGTAGCACAAGCATCCCATGTGCCGGCCAGGAACTCTAAAAAAAGGTCAAACGCCGCTACATCAAAAATGATACAGAATGGTTCAATGAGACTGAGGTCCATGATAGTAATGGACAAGGGCTGGTCGTGTCGGGTGGGTGTCCGCAATGTAATGCCTCGGTTGTTCTGCGGCCAAGCAATATTTCAAACCGTCCTAGCTTCAAGTCCGGGGTACCGCACCTATGCCATAGGCTAATGTAAGCTAAGAGCGCACAAGGCAAATCAAGCATCGGTAACCGAGGTTTAAAGTTGGTTTATGTGTTACGTGGGCCCGGTCCCGGCCTGTGGGCTACGGTTTCATAAATGAGCCTAGTACATTCCCGGCGTATATCTACGTACGATAAACAAACCAGATGGCGTTGTGTATCCGATCTTTAGGTTTTTGTTGTCGCGGGGTGGCAAGTGGCGGGGGAGTGGGTTTGCCTGTGGAGGGGTTGTCAGTGCGCCAGCCTTTGCCACCTAGAATTTTCCATACTAAAGACCAATTTATGACTTGTGTAGGTACGGCCCACCAACTATCACATGCACCCCCCTTGGCAAGGGTTGAATCTTAATCAATGCGGGGTGATGCGAGTTTGGGCTCGGCAGGTTATGAGCCCGGATGGCGTAGCGGTAACCCTGTCGCGGAGGCAAGACCTACCATGTGTTTTATAGTAACTTTCGAACTCACTAAGTTTAAACCTATCATTCACTATCTCCCATCCATTCTGTTACCTCGAATTTCAAGGGGAGTACTGAAATCTTAATCTATGTGGGGTGATTATGGTTAAGCTAGGTGACGTGGTCTCCGCTCGCCAGAATAGACTAACCTAAGAACAGTTTAACGCCAAAAACAAGTAGTGCGGCGTAGTTCACCCTACGTCACGCTCTACTACCCGACCACCTCGTCCTCGACGCCTCATCCTCGACTAGACACTAGACCTTTCCATATCGATCGCTTCTTAGGCCAAGTTAGTTTCCATCTTCTCGACGCTAGGGCTCTAGAAGGTAGCTGTTTATATTTTCCGCCGACATGACAGCGTACCCGTAAATCTCCCTCGCGGACCTCCCCGATACCTCCCTGGTACAAATGGACTTTCTCGACTCTATATGGTTCAAGACCCATGGTCGAACGCATTAATTTCCGACGCCCGAATTCGTACGATCCTTCTCCAAGCCGCACCAACGTACTCATCCGGTGAGATTTTGAGGATCTCGGCCTCATCGTTAAATTCGGGCCAGATATATCCATATCGGAGGCGATTAATCTTTAGGCCATTCGGCGAGTCTTCCAGGACCTAGTACCAATACCTGAAGTTACCGATGGAGGGTACTCGAGCTGGAAGGAAAGGCCCCCGAAGTCTTCATCTACATGCAAATCATCCAGGGGCCTACGCTCGAACAACGGTGGCCTACATTGTCTTTTACCGAGAAGCAGACGATCTCACCGTTATACCTAAAGGACGTTTCAAAAACGGGGACGAGGTATGCCATTTGTCGAACCAACGCAAAAGGCATCGCTAACGACTCTAAAATGTATCAGAACGTACAAGCCATGTTCGCGTGCTCCACCTGGCATGCCAGCTTAGGTGATGAACCTACTCGCATCAAACATATCGCCCAGTGTCGAGCAGCGATTGCAAGGGGACAAAGTTGCCCAGAAGATCAAAGGACCAATGATCATGTTCTTCAGGAGGACGAACCTAGTATAAACCGGCTATAGTGTAGAGGGGAGACCCCCCTAGAGTCGCCTTGAGCTCTGCGAACATCTCCTGCTCCACTGAGCCTCCCCAAGGATATTTCTGCCCTCTCTGCTTGACTTTTTCGGCGGCTCTTGAACGGAGAATAAAGTTCCTAGCAATCAACTATCTAGTTTTGCATAAGCTTGCGACGGTTTTGCCTTACCAATTCCCCTGTGCCCAACTAGAGAGATAGAGGAAGTGTGGAATCGACAACAGGTCGCCTTTGGGTAACGGCCCCTTGACACCTATGTCGAAGAGAAAATAGACAGAGACGCAGGCATTATACCCGTCGGAGTGACGGAAGTCTCGCGAGAGCACGCTGGAACAGAACGCTTGCCCTAAGGTAACGTGTCTGCTAAGAGGATCACCCTCGTTATCGGTGACCTTGACGTATATAGCGATCCGACATGACGTGTCGCTAATGGCCATAAGGTTGACGGTTCCGTTACGAGAGGAATTGAACGAGCGAGAGGACTGATGGGATGGATTGCTCCTAGGGCTGAATAAGCGGCGCTTACGGAATTATGATTTTTCCATCTGCGTCATTTTGCATTAGTTAAGATGGCTTGAGATGGAATTGATTAGGTAGTGTCCTGTGTGGGGAAAGTGGAGCGGCGCTGGTGTTGGGCGGGCGGAATTTCTTGGCGTACCGCGCGTGATTCCCCACCCCAACGAATGAGAAAAACACGACAATAGGCAATATATCACAAGCAAACATTCGCTCCAGACGCCAATCGACCAGCCGGCACTCAGGCCCATCGTCCAATGTGTCTGAGGAGCTATGGCGACACCGTGGCCTCGGGAGTCGACATGGCCGACCGCAATGCGCGAGCACGATCGCACCAACAACCAGCCTGTGCCGGTAGAACCCGTAAACACCATCCCCTATGGTACACTGACCTTCATTCTGAAAATATAACACACCCCCGACCTAAACACGGTATGCGACGCGCTCAGAATGGTACAAACCGAAGCCAAGACCGCAGCGGAGAGCAC
The DNA here is from genome assembly GCA_030770425.1 of Darksidea phi. Taxonomy (NCBI): domain Eukaryota; kingdom Fungi; phylum Ascomycota; class Dothideomycetes; order Pleosporales; family Lentitheciaceae; genus Darksidea; species Darksidea phi. The sequence continues at coordinate 80,782 of JASJFT010000152.1, read as the reverse complement.
TACGCAGGCTTCAACGACATTAAAAACGAGCTCAAGAATACAACAGAGGCTGTCCGCCAGTCCGCCGCGAGCATACAGCAGAACATCAATACTGGAGAGGAAGCAAGGGCAGCTGCCGGGGAGGCATCGGAAGTGGGTAAGGCAGTTATGGAAATGATAAGGGAGATTAAAACGAAGGACTGTAAAGCCAGATGAACGGAGCGACCACCTATGCTGCCGTGGTGGGCCGGGGGCCCATACTAGCAGGAACACATAATACACAAAGCCTCACAGCGCCACTGATGCAGACGCAACGTGAAGTTATCGTGATCTATGGTCGCAGTTGAGGTTAAGAACAGGCAAGGAATGCGCATATGTGATAGGGCCCAAAAAGGTGCAGATCAAGCATGAAATGCGCCGCTGCGGTGCGAAAATGCGTATTCAGTACGAATTAATGCGTTAGATGGGTTGTTGTGATGCAGGGTGTGAGTGGAGAATGGTTGGTCGCGACATGAAAAACCGAACGAATATTCGAATCCGGTATACTTCTCCTTAGCATTTCACGGTCGCTTGTTGCTTGCTGACCAATATTTCAGCAAAATACTCTTCTTTTCTTGAGTGTTGGCATTCGACCAAAATACTACTGGGAGGTGTGGTTTCCCCAGCAACTACAACATCTTCGAACACCCCAGGCAGCAACATTGGGCACTCCAGGCAGCAACACTGGGCTTCTATAAACGATCCAATTTCCACGCTTGTATTGAGAATCACTTACCAAACCACATTCAAGCCCCTCATTCGTCCATTATGGCACTTCAACGGTATTCTTCCTCTTCTTTCAAAGTCTACGCTAGATGGAGGCCCTTGAGCGCGAGCGAGTCATCCGCATCGGAAATGGAACGGAGCATTACTCAGCATGAAATAAACCAATCTATATCGATCTCACCGAAATCTAGCTCAAATCGACCTCGTACATGGAAGAGCGGAGCCTCCTTTGCACAAGTCTTTCCAGAGAGCGCCGTGAATAGCAATGTCTTTGAGAACGTGGTTGCGCCCACGTTGCCTCACGTTATGAATGGAGCTACCTGCAATTTCTTTGCTTATGGACACTCTGGCAGTGGGAAAACACACACGGTTATCGGTTACAATTACGATGAAGAGCAGCACCTTGGTTTGTGCCTGTCGGCGGCACGCGATCTTTTCCAAGCCGTCCATGAGATTAACAAAAGATCGAGCCCGACAGAATGCAACAAGGACGAAGGCAAGGAAGAGCTTTGTATCGCCGTTCGTCTCTACGAAGTCCGAGGGAAATGCGCGTACGACCTCTTCAACAACAGTACGGAATGTCATATTCGCGAAGGACCTGATGGTCAAACCCATGTCCGGGGCCAGACCGAAATACTTGAAGGTGGAAAAGTGAGGGTCCGTCCGATCATGGCGTTGCCGTGCTGGTCATTTGGGGAGCTTCGTGAGATAGTGTTGACCGGGCTAGAGAGGAGAAAGATCGGGTCGTCTTCGATACACGACGAGAGCTCTCGCACCCATGCTGTCATCGAGCTTGAAATCATCAACAAAGCGTTGCTGGAGGCACGCGATGCTGTAATCGAACGGGAGTCCGAACTCGTACCTGTAGGAAAGCGGGCTACGGATATTTATATAAACGAGCACAAAAAATCCCTGATCCGAACACCTGAAGGGCAGTACATTGTAAACCCGGAGCGTCCGCTAAACCAGGAGCGAATCGACGCAGCGGAGGCCGAGAAGAAGGAATACGAGACTCGTCTAAAGTCGGCTGAAGACGCTGTCGCGAAATGCTTCAACATGCGACGACGCCCCTGCCTCGGAGGCAAGTTCGTCTTCGTAGACCTTGCCGGATCTGAGTATTTCGACCAAAGGGCTGTCACTTCGGCCGCCCGGTCAAGGCAAGCTCCTCAGGAGCAGCGACAAGGGCGGCAAATCAACACCGACCTTTTCGCATTAAAGGAGCTCATACGTGCCATAGCTTTGAAGCAAGCCCGCATCCCGTTTCGATCTTCGCCCCTGACGATGGTCTTGCGCAGTCATTTCTTATCGACAAGCGGACACTCTTCTATGATTCTCACTGTGTCACCATCGGACACGCAATTTGCAGCAACTATGAATACATTGAAGTACGGGAATCTAGTTGGAGAAGCGGGTGGAATCACCCGAAAATGACAAGTCCAAGGACGAAACTCATTATGCGAGTTTGTTGCTTGCAGACAAGCGTACTACGTATCCTATAACTGTTTCGTCATAGGTTGGCTAACATTTCAGGAGGTTAGTTTATCGGAAGCAGTAGACTAGAGTAGCGCAAATAGAGAACGGTTCGGGTGTGAAAGCAAGCTTATGAACGGTATATAACAATAGTCTGACTGATTCAGCACCGCGAGCTACCGCTACTGACAGGGAACGAAACATATCCTGCTGATAAGCAGTGAATTGACGTCGCCCTAGCTTGGGCGGAAGGTTGCAGAGGCTGACATGCGCCAATTATAGGTACTAACTGATGGAGTTTGAAGACGCACCGAAAGTATCTAGCATGGGCAGATATAGTACACTTGAGGTCTTCTTCATCAATGTATTGAGCCTTCCATCATGTTTCCAGTCCACATGTCTTTGACAGCTTCGATCACAATCGGACGACATTCGTCCAACGATCGCCCGCAAGCGTATTTTTCATTCTATGTAGTAGTTATTGAAGAATACCCTGTTGGACTGTGCATCGAATTTGATGTTTCGTAATACAGGTCTGATAAGTACTGAGAGGGGAGGGTTCCTGTCTAACGCAGGCCGGTAGTTCTAACATTATCGATTATAGATTTAAAATCAAGAATGGACGTCGTGATGCGGGACAGCCGCGCTTCGATGTGAGAGCCAATGCATACAACGCTTGTTTACGTTCGGTGATCTCATTGTTCTTGCGTACTTCGCCTAAGTACTAAGGCTCGGTGTAACGCTCGTTAGCGCTAGCAAGTTGCTGTTAATGCCCAAGTAGCTCATCCAGCACCTTTAAAAGCCCCCAACTCGAGTGGCAGTTAGCGCAAACTCCCCTCACCAGTTAACATCGCGTTCGAAGTTGCCGTTAGTGAGTGACAGGATTAAGCTGTGGGGAGATAAGAGGGTCTACAGTGGGTCTATATCGACAAATTGCTGCAATCACATCGGTGTAGGAGAAAAAAGAAGGCACGAATGGGAATGCCGTAGCAGGGGATGAACGCTGCCAAGGTAGATAATACCCCGCGGTGGGGTACCCTCTACGCATCATTGAACATCCAACGGCTGCGCTGTAATCATTCCTGTGTTTCATGCGTTGCGGTATACATCCAACCACCAATAGTGTGTCCGATGCATCAAGCTCAGCGCCTCATATTTGCTGGCTAGACCCGCCAGATGCCTTCTCCTTCCAGCATTTAAAGGCCATCAAGACTATGTTTGATACAATCTACATATTACTTATAAGCTGGAGTGAGCGATCCACCTCTGTAGAAATTCGATTTATACGACCCTTTAGCTTCTGTTATAGCCCTATATTGGGGCATTAAAAGATACCTAATTAAGCCTAGTACTATAGAGTTATTAAACCTTTAATCAAAGGTATGATCTGAGTAAAAGGCGGTTGCTCGCCTGTAGACGACGTTAAAGTGTTTTTGCTTCTAGCGTCTTTTCCGGCAGTGGATTGATTTTGTTGTGGTGTGCGGAATCCCTATAAGCTAGCTTATGCCAACGAGTCTTGACTAGGGGTAGGCTATTCAGTCATTAGGGTTACCTCTTGGGATCCATTGCGCTTTCTAACTAATGAGTATCATTCGATAATATGGCCTGCGGCGCTCACTAAAGCATATTTTCGTGTGATGGGGACCTTGCTTGTTATCTTATTACCCTTACAGTCTCGCCCGTATAGTTCCGCATAAGCCCGCCGTCCAGCCAGGACATACCCACCCTTCCGTAGTTAGACCATCAGGGTTCTTCAAAAAGATATACATTATACTTCAAATAGGTGTTCAAGGCACATCCAGGCTTAAGACGTTGACCTACTGGTAATTTTTACCAAAATACATGGCTATTGTTGCGAATACAATTGGCGTAACGAGAGCGGCGATCGACGAACGTAACTTCCACCATCACGAGTCGTCACAATAGACTCCCCATTATTGGTGGTGGCACGTTCGGGACCTATGCTGCAGTTCGAGTTCGCGAAGACTTTAACGTCAGTGTCGTGATCATTGAACCAAAATATCTCCTGGGCGGACACGTCGACACCTGGACCTTCCCCGAGACGAACACCACTATCGAATACGGTGAGCAATCATACATTTTGCACAGACCCGCTGCCAAATTTTTCAAAGGTTTGACATTCCGACTACAGTTTTCGTCGGTCTCCGCCTGACGACCATCAACGTCGACTACAACACCAGCAAAGCCGTGACAGGATACACGCCACTGACTGTCAATGCGACAAACGAAGCGTGTTAAAGATGGCTTCCCATTTTCGAGAAGTATAATCATTTGGTTGAACCCGGATACTGGAACTTTCCACCCCCGAAGGATATACCGGCTGACTTCCTTGATCCCTTCGGCAATTTTTCCAGGCCGCACGATATCGCGGATGCAGCGCCCCGCATAGCAGCAATTTCCAATGTAGATGTAGGCGGTCTGGAGCAAATACCTAAATTCTTAGTAACACAAGCTTTTGGTCTCCCACTCACGCAGGGCGTCATAGCAGGCGGCGTCTTCGTGCCCGTTGGCTCGAATAGTCTACTCTATCAACGCGCCTACGAGCTACTTAAGAAAGATGTATATCTCTCATACTATGTCAGCAAAGCCGAGCGAACATCTTCCGGCGTTAAGCTCTTTGTGAAGCCGAATAAGAAGGCCGGAGCTACCCTTATCAGAGCTAAAACGCGCCTTTTCACCGCAGCGCCGAGACGGGTGCCCAACCTCGAGAGATTCGACGAGGATAAGTGAGAGGCGGAAGTTTTTGATTAGTTTCAGAATACGTGAAATTATACTGGAATCGTAAAAATACCTTACATTCCGGAGAACTACGGCATCCTATATATATCTCCGGACGCTTCTGTTCGAGTCAACAGGCCCTGCAGGACTTCAGCTATTTCGACTCTTAACTGCATCAGATGATACGTACACGGCCGACGAAGCGAACTACTAGATATCCTTCAAAGTCCAACAACTCGGTGACGCGTGGATGCTAAACTCTATGACGGGAAAGTACAAGGTAGAGTTCAAGGCTTTCGTAGGTTGTATTCAGTGGGATGTCTAAGCAATGTAAAAGTGTATAAGACTGGGTGGGTGTAGAGGTTGAATGTACTACAAGTGCAAGGTAAGTATAGTTAGAATCCAAGTCTAAGAACTACTGTCATTTTCGCGTCGCCGTCCCTTATCCAATCTTAGCTTTCATGTCAACTTCGATCTCACTCCTACGGATCCTTCTCTACCCTAGGCTAGCGCATCAGGAATCAGCCACATAGTTTAGTCAACCTCTTTCTCTCCTCCTTCTTCCTCCGCCCTGCCTCTTCTCCTTTGTCTTCCCACTATCCACCGCATTCCCATTTTATATCTCGTATTGTCACCGTCATCATCATCATCATCATCATCATCATCATCATCATCATCATCATCATCATCATCATCATCATCATTATCAATATCCTACCATCCATCCCAATCCCTCTCATCTTTATTTAATCGGTCTCCAATCTCGGTCTCTCCATCCGTAAAACATACAGAGTCTTCCGTCCCCAACTGTACACTCCCCGAAACCTGGCCGTCACCCAATCTATCCGCGCCGGCTGAGTGATACTCGTAAAACGTTTATTATCCCATAATTTTATATTAGAATTCGAACCTACTTCACGAGGTGGCTGGGCTAGTCACGGCTTGTTGATCGGGGCGGGGATCTGCGTGGGTGTCGAAGGCGGAAGGCTTGATGGGCGCGTTGAAGAAAGCGACTACGGAGACGCTAGTCTAGGGCGCGAGTTACGTCAGCGCCGGGAACCCGTAGTGCAGGTTACGAGGTAGATGTTGTGGGAGGAGGCGCCTTCTGCGGGTGGGATTGCTGGTATCGCGGTGATGGTAAGGGGTAGCAGTAGCACTATGAGCCTCAGAAGGAAATGAGGGTAAAACATCGTTGCGCCAAACTGGATTATTGAGGTGGAAGTAGGAAGTAGCGCAGGTCTATATGTGGATAGGGAAGCGGATATATAGTAAGGGAAATAAAAAGGCGAGTTTGGCCCTTTGAGAACTCTAATGAAAATGAATGCCTACGACTGACAAATACTGGTTGGTATGAATAATATGTCCCCTCCCCTAGGAGCTTGGGCCACTACCCGGCGTGACGTCACGTTGGCTCCTGGGCTGGCTGTGTTTTTCGTGATTCTAATTACCTTATTGTGTTTCAATATTTCGATATCTTACGTAATAGGTAGTAACTATACGATAATAATAGCTCCTAATTTACTAATAATATATGTAGACAGTTAAACGCGCTAACAACCTACTAACAACGATAGTAAGGTAACCTACGCTAGGCTACTTCTTAGTCCTCTACTTACCGGTAGCCTCCCTAGCTAGGTATCCCCGTCGTCCTCCGTCCTACCTATTCCTACTAGTTCCTCCGTATTCGATCCCCTACGCTATTGTTCGTATCGTATCTACTATAGATACTAGCTCTATCTTCTACGTTAGATATTCGCTCCCTCGATAGCCTCTTAAGAAGGCCGATTCCTTCTTCCTTAACCGTCTTCCCTATACAAGCTTTTCCTCTAGCCTGCGTAGACGATATAGCTACCTCTAGCCGAAATACCTATCCTCGTTATATAGGGCCTCGGACAGGAATATAATACAGGTAACTACTAATAACTATACGAGAATCCTGTCGCCGCTCGTTCCCTCGAATACATCTAACGTATAGTTGGTTTTATACTAATAGTTGTTATAATCGAGGAGCCCTATCGATAGTACCTCCCGCTTATAACGCCGGGGATACTCCGCCGCGATATTTAAAAGGTTTAGAGTACTATACTCGAATAGCCTGTTCTACTCTAGTTCCTCCTACTAAAGGTCCTACTAAAGGACTAGGCGAACGATCGTTGGCGAAGATATATAGTTAGTAGGTATTAATATAAGGAAGCTGGCTAAGGATAAGAGATAGATAGTTTATACTACTCTCTAGCTTTTCCCGCGATAGTAGTATTAACCGTTATAGTAGTAAGGAAGCTAGCTGAGGATAAGAGATAGATATAGGAAGCTGGCTAAGGATAAGAGATAGATATAAGTGGGATACTAGTATCATCGCGGGCAATTTCTATACTATAGGTAGTATTAGTACGCTAACTCCTCGCTACCGCTATTGGTTTCCCAACTAGGCTCTGTGGTTCGGTATTATATATTACCTCGTCGTACTGTGTACAGCTCTATAGCTCTATTATCGTGTATAAGGTGTGGGTATAGTACCTCTACTATGTATAAACTCCTACTATGTTTCGTGCGGACCTTCTGAAGAGACTCCTACTATATAAATCCAAATCAAATCAAATGAATAATATGTACCAAGTGTGGTTGCAAACCGGTATATCCGATGCAAATATAGGCCGCGTAGCGTCCAAGAATAGCACTCTTAGGCTGCCCATAAGTCCTCATTTGCAATCTGAAGATGATCTGATTCCATCACTAACGGTTCCAATACAGGATATCGAGGAGTAAATTGTTGTCAGGCAAAAGTTCGTCTAAAAGATTCGCTGACCGGGCTGAAGCCTGCTTATCTTAAATCCTTCCATTATAGTCACCTACTAAGTCGGAACGAACGGTAGTTCTTCTCCAACCCTCCTGCTTTCCTCGCCATCAAGGCGATTTCGTGGCTTTTGGTGCTGCCCGCTTCCGAATTCGAACACGAACTTGGTCCAACGGCCTGATGGTACCGAATGCCGCTTCGTGAAGGGGCGGTATGACATTATCCGCAGCTTCGGGTGAGAAATCCAGCGAGCGCGGTTGCCTGTATAACTTTCGCGAGGTACCGGCCCGGGCAAAGATGCTAGCCGCCTCCGAACGTGATGTGCACCGAAGCTCCATATGCTAAACCCCCCTTCTTTAATCCGATCCCTTTCCTTCGCGTTCCCGTTTGATATGACGAAGCGCTCAGGCCAGAATTCTTCTAATGGTCGCTCAAAACATTGCGGCCTCACTTTTTTCCATAACTCAGTGTCCAGCGCGACATCGTGGCTAAATATTATCACTGAAATACTCTTACGAATGGCCCACTGTTCCTTGAATGGAAAGTTGTCCACTTTGCAGGTGCGAATCATGCCGGCTGCTATGCAGAGGCGACCGATTTCGGCATGCATCAACTGGATGATGGCGAGAGAGGTCAGTTCTACAACAGCGTAGCTGCTTACGGTGTAGTCGAAGTGCGGTTTGATGGCGGACACAGGGTATTTGTGAAGTGTTAGGTTCCAGAGAGCTTCAAAGTGTACCAAAATGTGGATGTCATGATGTTGAAATTCAGTCTAGCACGATCAATACATTGAGGGAATGAGGCGGGAGGTGGGCACATACCCTTGCATGATAGCCAAAGCCTTTGCTACTCGTGCCTTGTAGTCCATCGAAGGAGTGTTTGCAAACACATTACCCCGAACTTGGAGGAATTTTAAGCTCATAATAGCGTCCCAATGTGGGTGTTCATCGCCAGTTTTCGTAAAATCACTACCCTGATGTGCCTCTTGTAGCCACTTCTCCAATTTATCATGCATGCGATCGCGTATCGCGAAAGGTTTCTTCATCGTGAACCGCAGAATTCCGCGCATAAAGTTTTCAGCATTGCTATCAAACATCCAGAAGTCGCAGATCACGCCTGGGCATTGCTTCGATAATGCAGCGCCAAGGATCGTTCCCGGTTGCACGAGTGATTTCGAGCTGGAAGAATGACGACATATATTCGATTCGGTTCACGACTCGTCTCGGTACATCTTGTCAGACCTAGTTCGTCGGAGCGTGGAAATGTACGCATCAACCATAGGTACTAATATCATGTACCAGAGAAATACATTCGTGGGACATGGGGTGGGGTAGTCGACTTGATCCGCTGTCCTTGTTCCTGGTTCCAACAGCGTTGTAGAGCTCCAATGCTTCTTTTGTTGGCGAGCTCATAATGCTACTGAAAATGTGCACATGAAGCGCTTTTTGGGCCATTTGCTTTACGGATTGGAAAACTTTGATGTGGCGAAAGTACATCGCCCTATGACTACAACTTTTCCTTTTGTGGACCCTTGTAGAAGCGATCTAATTTAGAAGTGGCGCGTTTCTTCCGGTCCGGGTCGAGTATGTAATCAAAATTCTATAATTTTACCAACACTTCCTTTGAATAACTGTCTGATATGTGATCGGCGGACGCGATCTCAGGTTTTTTGAAATACGCCAATAGATTCTTGTCGGGGTTTGGGCTCTTGATAGCAGCTGCAAGATTGCCTGTTGCAAGAGACAAGGTCAGCTCTTCGGACATCGTGCACAGACCGAGGCATATCTGTGAATGGGGGTACGGACGGCATGCATGTCCTTGGGTTCAGCTCGGAGATTGGTTTGCTCTCATCTCGTCATCCCAGACTAGTTCGATGAATGGTAAATATACGTCTTTTGAGTGTGCGCTAACCACAGTATCGAACTCGAGAACAATAGGCGAAGGCACATATCATCCTGATCCAACAACTTGTGCACGCTTAGGAATAGCCATTATCTCAAGCTTCCTGGTGGGGGACGTGTTCCTCGAAGACGAGGCGCCCGAAGAGGGCATTAATGGGGGAGCAACGTTGCTCTAGGTACGACACCGCCGCCTTGGGGCGAGGAGCCCGATTTTGAATGTCTGAAAGAGTCAGCTACGCCGAGACGCTTAGCGACCAGCTTCGAACAGAAGAACTCGAGATCGAACTCCTCAAGGCGAGCTAAGCTAATCTCAAAGCATAGCAAAGTGATATCACGTGGCCAACATGTGCTCAAGGGCGAAAATGGCGCCCCTTAGGATAATTTGGGAACCGCACGCACCGTCTACAGGACCATAGATAAGTTGGAATAGCTATAGCAACAGAAAACGAGGCTGGTGAAGGAAGACGAGAATAGAAGACATTGAGTTCGAGAACTCGACGCGCGTGAGCAGAAGATGACGGCTTAGGAAGTGAACAAAGACAAGAACCTGGCACTCGAAGGTAGGCTTATTGGAAATAAAAAATTCGACAAGGCGGAAGAGCTCGAGCTCAACCACACCCACGAGGAGAGACGGAGCGAAAGCACAAATATGTTTTTTACCGCGAGGCAGCCAACAAGCTTAGGTGCGTGAGGATAAGCTCAAACAGAAAATAAAGTGGCTTGAGTTGGTCCGGCAAAGCCCTTCAAGGTCTGCGACGGAGCCATTGCGCAGATGAACTTATCTGCGTACGCAGCAACATACTGGATGTTGAGTACGCGTCACTCGGTGTGGCTATCTCGAAGTCACCGGAACCAAGAACCTAATTGCCATGGGGACTTTCGATACTGATAACCCAAAGCACCCGTACGACCGGGTCCTAGAAAGGACGGAACATCCCCATTGGGTTGAACTTCACCAAACTCCAATGCGATAACTCGTGGGACACGCGCAAGATCAAGCTACCATAGAGCATAGACGATTGTCACAAGCCTCCAAAGGCTCTAGCTCCTGAGAGGTCAGTTGTGTATTACATTGTAAGGTCCGAGTGGAAACTTGGTGTTCTTTTCCCTTCAAAGAAGGTAGAATCTATTAGTGCAGAGACCCAATGACGTCGCATCATTACTCAAAACATGAGAACCCCCCGACGCATTTTGTCGCGTTGTCAAGGCCTATCTCAGCCGCTATATAGGCATTAATTTTACCGTACAATCTATCTTATGGCCCGCTCGAATTTATATCTAAAGATGTAATGGGCCGACGACTCCTTCCGGCAGGGGAGTTCAAAAACGAAGGGTCCGAAGAGTCGTGAGGCAGTACTTCGTACAAACAACTACGAGTGGTGCCCGTATCCCACATTGCCGTGGATATCTTGCTCCAACTGGAGAGTGTGCAGGCTTTGAAGCATATGCTCTGGAGGTTAATTGTGATCGTAGTCTAGAAAGAGCAGCAAACTTCATCGAACTCTGCCCAAGCCTCGGAAAGGTCGGGTTTCCGACGTTTAGACGACTTCGAAGGCCGATTCGTTACAAACGGATATACAGCATCAGCTTGACGCGTGAAAGAATCCCTAGATCTTGCTATTCATGGTGGCGTTGTAGCGCGGAAAGTAATTAAGGACTCCATCTCTCCCACAAAAGTAACGGTGAGTGTTCCACTTCTGCCTATCAAAATTAAGCAAGAGGAAGCTCAGATTCTCGTATTGGACGTCGCGGGTCATGCACTTCTGGAGAAGAGGCTTGTCAACACGAAGGTTTGCATCCCTGCTGGTGCTGTCGTCTGTAAACACAAACCGTCAACGGCCACTTTCCGCACAGCGATGGGCGTTGATGATGGTCCAAGCTCACTGGTGAAGCGGTCGTAAAACATGATGTAGGCTCTGTTGTTATGTATGCTCACACGAAAATGTTCCAACAGAGATGAGAGGAATCCTTAAGGAGGAGTAGTGGGACGTTGGACTATATAGGGCCCGGTACGTGATAGTAGCCGGCCCGATGCGAATCTGACAGATGTAGGCGTGATATTGTTCATCCACGCTCTGTATTTATCTCCTAAAGCAAGGCCTTGTTTTTTCCTCCAAGCTCTGTATTTATCTCTTAAAGCAAGGCCTTGTTTTTTCCTCCAACCCATGGCTTACGTTCTGCTACCTTTTCTTGCATCTTTCTCTTTCGACTCATCTCATCTAGACTGATAGGAATGTCTAGTTTAGCTCCTTCAAATCCAATGTCGTCTGCAGCATATCTGACCCATTCATTTTTCAATTCGCTAGGGTTCTGAACCACTTTGCAACAGAACAAGCCGCAGTGACGAAGGACATGTTTCGACTGAGGAAGCTTTGGAAAGAAACCAGCGAAATTATGTGGCAGTGCATCATACTGAAAGAACTGGACTGTAGTTCCCGCCTTCGCAGCTCTCTGTGCAAGGTAGTACGCCTCGTCTGTTAACTTTTCTTGTCCGCATGCGAGGAACATCGGCGGCATGTTCGCGGCGGACCAGCTAGGCGCAATGACCACACTGACGAGTGGGTGAAGCAGGGTGGGACCGTCGCAGTAGATGTCTTCCCGCGGAGGACGGGTTGGCCACAGATCACAGGCCGGGAACGAGGGCTGCAGGTGCGGCAGCAAGTCCAAAGTAAATATGTCGTATGGCAGGTTCCGAATGTGAGATTCGCTATGTTCTTATGTTAGTGGAGAGAGAGGATAGTAGACTACTCCACTTACAAGGACATAGTATGATCGCAGTGTGGGCTCAGAGTAGCGATCCCTGCTGGAAGTGGAACATCGATCAACTTGCCCTGAAATTGTACGCTACCCTTGTTGTGATCGCGAATGTGCCGTAGCAGCGCCAGCAGGCTAAGCACCAAATTCCCTCCTGAGCTATCCCCTGCAAAAACGATATTCTTGGCCGACACGGCAGTGTGCATGGAACTCTCATTCGGATATAGGAGAGAGAGATACGCGAGGAAAAGATCGACAATTGCAGCTGGGAAGGGGTTTTGCGGCGCCAGACGGTAGTTTGGTACAAGGCATCGTCCGCCCGTTTCCCGAGCTAGTGCAAGAGTTAAGGGGCGTACGGATGCCGGACTTCCGGTACTATGTCTTTGGTAAGCCAACAAGATTCTTCATGCTCTTCCAAGTAATACTAACTAGTAGAATCCACCATGGGCATATAAAACGACGATATCTGTTGTCACCTCTTTCATCATGCCCTCGTACTTCTCTTGCTCACTTATGAGGGGCTCCGGCTCTTTCTCCTGGCCCGAAGGCTTGAATGATGTCCATTGCGCGTTGACGTCCTCGATAGAAAAGTTCTCAATTCGTTCTTTACCGGGAGATAGATCATCGAGTGCTTTTACCACAACGCTCTTAAGTTCGTCCCGATCCTCCGGCTTGTTGAATGTAGTCCGACTAACCCACATAGGACCTTTAGCCTGAGAGTCTTTTGCGGTCGCAAACTGCTGCATGGAGACCGGGGCGAAGAGAACTGGTGTGATTTTTTCGATGAAATCTGCGGTCATTTTTTGCAGGCTCTGCTCAGCTTCTTGTCTGTGTGCCATTCTGGCTCTTGTTCGCGATTAGATCTTGCGGAATCGATGCTTTAGAAATTTTCTTCGGTGCTTCAGAAGAAGCTGGGGTGGGAGAAAAGACTCTTGGGAAATGGAAGTGGATCGTTTTCGAGCACAACAACGGGGGCTCGATCGTTTGGAGTTCAAGCAGTCCTTTGCATGGGTCTGACCATCAGCTCTACTGGTTCTATTGCCGAACAATGCGCGCTTTATTGTGGCACAGCGCTTGGTCACTCCACTTTCCCAGGTGCAGTTAGCGTTGCGACGGAACCTGGTCATTTGTGGGGCCGTGAGAAGGTAGCGTTGAGCTTTCAGGCTGCGCGGTTGCAGTGCAGCATAGAGGGTCATGAGGACGACAAGGACCGGGCTTATCTGCAGTTCGTATGCTTGCATTCATTTTAGCAGGAGGCACAGGTTCTTGGCTGCAGTTGGCCAAGGAAAGTAGATTACGGTGGCACAGCTCACTGGCCAACGCGTTGGGAGCAAGGTGCGGCCCGCTTCCGAATGCCTGGTTATAATAGATGTCGGTCCAAGCTTTTCACTCCACGTTTGCTTAGGCTAATATATTTGAAGGCTGTGCTTCATAGACCGAGGAATCGTTGAGACCAATGCTTCAGTCCGTTTGGACAAGCGTTGGATAGAATGGTTGCCTTCTTTTTCAGGATGTGCACCCAACTTAGCATCAAAATATACTGGGCATACCAACCGGAGTGACCGACAACGATGTCTCGACATCAAGACGGCTACAATAGAGTTACACGTATCATTCGTTAGAATAATGAAGCTGTAGAAGGTTAGGGCTCTATATTCGCATTGGAAGGTGAATCCAAAGTTATGACGTTCGAAGAGCAACAGTTATTGGACAGTATCAATCTAGGTGCCAATCACGTCTACCCCCAGTACTGCATCATCTTCCCTACAATCATGCTCAGGTGTCTCGGCAGATATATTGCCACAGATGGACTCTTGGGTGCTTTTCGTCACTCAAGTTGTCCACCCTTTGCGCCCCATAGAGGTTTCAGGAGGTGGAAAAGGCCCGCCTCTGTACCACATGGCGCGATCCTTGGGCCCTGCATCCACACAATCCGGCTCAACCCACTGACATCTAGTAAAAGCCGTCCAAATGCCAAACAAGAAGGAATTGTTTCTGTCGCAATGATAATGATTGCCCAATATGGGAATTACGGCCTTGGTTGCTTCCGCTACGTGGTAGAATGGGATACGACTACGACCTTGGCAGCCAGATTCTTTCAATATTGAGGAGTGGGACTCATGGGAACAAGTGATGGATCACATGATATTCAATGATGCCGTGAAACAAATATCTTCCAGCCCAGCCAAAATCTCGATCTATAGTAGCGGTCACTCCTTTTAAAAGGTGGCGAGAATACCTAAATCAGATAATGATAACCAGTGACGCTTCGCCGGGCCGGAAATGAGCGCTGCTAGGTAGGAAATGACTGTTTTTGGTGTAGACTGCCCGGCGCCGCTATAATATTGGTCAAGAGATACCAAGGGAAACCCAACAACCGCTGTAACAGGATCCGGAGGAGGGTCACGAATGGCGAGTCCTCAGTGAGTTCTTCCAGGCGGTGAGCACTAAACAGCAAGCTGGATGCGTATTCTTTGCGAATAGGAGGAACGTAGTTGTGATCCTTGACAACATTGTTGGCATACAGCTGGTGTCTGCGGTGGGATGACTTTCACGGGAAGTACGGGGTGAGCAAAGACGAGTGAAGAATGAAACCCACGACGTCGTTGAGAGCACCCGAAGGAGAAAAGGCCATATGGCCGCACTCATGTCCGAGGACCTATGGTCCCACCAAATATACCTGAAATATCGAGCATGTGACCTTAACCATAGGGCAATGGAAAAAAAAAGACCAGGAATTCCAATTGGTTCGGTGAGATCTCCGTGTTGAATCCTTGGAGATTTTCCGACTGCCCCCGAGCGGAGTCCATGACTCGCGTACAGGTGACACAGCAGTTCTGCTAATCATGGGAATACAGAACCCGATCAGGTAATTTATACGGATGCCCAGTCGCCTGACGCTCCCCGACCGGGATTAAGGTCATCAGGCCGAAGAACGGCGCATCCCTACCCTGCCCCTAAGCCTACATAGTAGCTAGGGTTCAGTCATACGCCTCCCTATCAATATCAACAAAGTTTCTCTAATACTCCAACGCATGTGCTTGGTGATTAAGAGCGGCTTCGGACTCCGAAAGAGCATTCGATTAATTGATGTGCATGATTGCCTCCTCAGCCTGACGCACCGTAAACCCCCCGAGGTTTAGAATGAATGGTTCCCAGGTAAGACTAGACCGTGGAGCACCACTTTTTGGATCCTGGGTGGCGTGTGACATCCTTTCGAATGGTAAATCAATTTACTACAGCCTATCATGCAATCCACGTTCCAACCCCCAAAAAAGAGAGGCAAGGGTTGTTTGAAATCCGCTGGAAGCTTGAAGATATGAAAGATGCTAATCTCTTCACACAAACCGAGAGCTAAATTTTTATTCCTTCGGTTCATCGAAACCCATTCTCGTGAACTACATATAAATTCTACTCTCCGCACTATCGACGTTCGTTATCGAACAAGGCCAAGCCACTATGGACAACCGGGGACGATGCCCCCAAACGTATCTCGTGGTCACGTACTCATCGCAACTGTGGTGGCATTCTTCATCTTGGACGTAGACTTTGTGGCACTGCGGTTCTGGTCTCGCCGAATCCAATGAACAAATTTCCGCTATGATGATTTCTTTGTCATTGTCACCCTAGTTGTCATTACAGGGACAGGCATCACCAGTATTTGTAAGAATCATCCCCATCGGCGAACATCGAAACCATTAGCCTAACTCTTTGAAGATACCGTGAAGCGACGTGACGTTGGCCGTCATCTTCAATACGTTGCCGAGCAGCAGAGGATCCAATGGTTGAAGTCATCGCACATTACCGCGCCGTCGTTATACATCACCTCCACGAGCCTTCCCAAATTGGCTGTCATATGCATGTATCTCAACATATTTGTGGACAGATTCTCGCGATCGTGCTGTTGGGCCATTGCGTTCGTTCTAGCCGTCGGAGCAATCATCATCATACCATTTATCGTTTTTCGGTGTACACCCACGAGCTATACTTGGAACAAAACTATTGCTGGCGGCCACTGCATTAATCATGCTTATTTCTTCCGCTATAGAAGTCTTCCGAACATTATTACCGATGTTGCGATGCTGGTTCTTCCGATGCCTTTGATATGGAATCTTCATGCTTCCGCAAAATTGAAGATCGGCCTGTTGATGACTTTCCTATTAGGAAGCATGTGAGGACCTCTACTATGAAACATAACTTCGGCTTTTAACCAGCTGGCAGTGGGTTGATCACCTCCATCCTCCGCTTCGTCGCCTTCTTCATGCCGGTTGTCGATGGCACTTGGGCTGCAGTACCACTTCTGTGCTGGATTATCATAGAACCGAACATATACCTATGGGCTGCATGTCTGCTTGCATTCAAGCCTCTACTCCGATATCTAGTCCACGAGAATAGCCTTTTTCGACTTATTGCTCGATCGTGGTCTAGTACCAAGTCTATTTGCCGAAAGCATACTCCGCCCATTTAAGGGTCAGACGGGGACGCCACCAGGCTCCCAAGTGACGATGGAGAGTCGAATAACATCATCTTGCGAGAGCGCGAGTTCCACATCGAGCGCTCTTCCGGCAGCAATGAGGCTTTCGGCATGTATTCGGTAATCGCGGCCCGTTACTAGAGAGCTACGAATGCATATTTACTCGGTATTCTCAGTGCAAAAGATGTTGTTTCCAGGGTGCACTTTTCATGTTTTGGCAACGATGAATACGGGCTTTGCTAATGAGGGGAAGAACAGAGATTGGGCAAGATATACTTTTCGGTTTTGTTCAGTGGAGGAAGGGTCGATATTATCGGCTTAGGACCTTTAAATGTTGCCTCTCTTTTCTCTCTTTTTTCCCTAGGAAAAGCCGCATTGCGTAACTATGCTATTATAGACTCCAATAATGACCTTAAATGCCTGAACCACTACTGAAATATCAACCTGTATACGAAAAGAGTGGAAGGCTTGACGCCGGCCACGACCTTGGAACAATGGACAGCCAATTCAAGCGTCTTATCGTTCCTCGTTTGCAATAACGCTCTTGTGTTTTGACAAACGTATCAGAATCGGCGCGTTTGCCTAGCCTTCCCTAGCCTAAGAGCTCATGCGTCCACATGGATATGAGTTGGCAAGTGGGGACATGCCATCCCGAAAACCAAACCCTCAGTAAATAAAGTGCGTCACCCGAACATGAACGTTGCCCTTCCGTGCCTCCGCTAGCGTTGAAGTATGAGCGGCGCAGTTGGCACATGCCCGGTATTTTATTAGCATGTGATACTCAACGGGGCGAGCCCGACCGCTTGGGACGCATTGTAACCGAGATTAGGTGGGGCCTCACAGAGGGTGCGCCAAAATACACCGTCATTTCGTTCGCATCCAACTCCGAACGGTGGGCATGCCACCGTCTCTGGTTAGCGTCATATGGAGAACCTTGGCGCTCTCAAGGTGTCCACTGTGCCACTGTTACTTTCCGTGCTATCCCTTCACTAGAACAACAACTTTGTTGTGCGCTACTATTTTTAACATCCCATTTTTCTTTTGCCTTAACGCACCATATGTTGCAGGACGCTTCTGAGGAAAGAGTTCGAGATCGGAAGAATATGCCCACAGAGGAGCCAGCGCAAGCGGAGCTGAACGTTGGAGGTTCTTACGGCGTACTGTATGGGTGGAGGCTGCGCTTGGTTACTCTGAGGTCAGTTAGTTGCTCCCTCGTAAATAAGATCGCTAACCCGAACTTTAGCATCGCTTTAGCAATGTTCCTTGTGAACATCGAAGTATCTATAGTTGCAACTTCCTTGGTATCCATTGTGAATGATCTGCAAGGTTTCGACCAAATTGGCTGGGTCGTTACAAGCTATCTTGTCACCTACACAAGTATGTTCAAACTTTCGGCTCAGACATTCAAGTGCTCAACAGTGAAATCGCAGGTCTCATAATCATCTGGTCGAAGTTTAGTAATGCTTTTGGTCGCAAAACGTGCATGATTTGCACACTTTTTATATTCGTTGCTTTCTCCGGGGGTTGCGGAGGCTCCCAGTCCATGACACAGCTGTAAGATCTCCTCTCTGGGAGACCCTTTCCAACCGCCTAACAGGAGCCAGAATCATTTGTCGGGCCTTCCAAGGCATTGGTGCCGCGGGTTGTGCCTCTCTGGGGTTAACCATCGCGTATGAGATGGTGCCGCAGCACGACTATCCTAAATACGCTGCCATTCTCTCATCTATGAGTGCATTCGGTAGTCTTGTCGGTCCTCTCCTCGGAGGAGCATTCAGTGAAAGAGTATCATGGAGATGGATTTTTCTTATCAAGTAAGGTACTCCCTTAGCATGCTCGATCACAGCTAAGTGGAACGCAGTATACCACCTGGTTTTGTTGTTTGTATTCTTCTATTTGTCAGCATCCCCAACGGATTCCCATACCAAGGCCGAGAGGTTACCCAGCCCGGATCGGACTCTCGAGACTCTCCGCTCGCTTCTACGAGAAGCCTTGACATTCTCGGAGCCTTTTTCCTACTTGGATCATCGATGCTTTTGGTGACCGCGCTGCTTGAAGCGGGCACAACGTTCAGCTGGAGATCTGCGCCAACAATATCTCTCTTCACGCTCTCGGCCATTCTCTGGATCGCCTTTGTGCTTCAGGAATACAGCCTCTCAAGATCGAAACATAATATCACTGAATCTATCTTTCCTTGGGAATTCTTTACAAATCGAGCATGGATGGGTATGCTCCTGTAAGGCTCCCCCCTTATTTCCCCTCAAAACAGGTTCAAAGGGTGTTCTAATTGATTGTCAGACTTTCCATGCTCTCGGGTGCTCCATACATTGTCGCGATAATCGACATCCCACAACGGTTCCAAATATTCGGCGTGGATGCATTCGGCGCGGGCTTTCGATTGATACCCTTCAACTTTCTGATCGCCCTTGGAGCCGTTGCGGTGAACATCATTGCCGGCAAATCTATAATGCCACCTATTTTTCTCCTTCTGATAGGTGTTGTGTTTCAGATAACGGGCGTGTGCCTTCTGTCGTCAATGACGAACACAACTTCAGTGCCGAGTGCCATATATGCATATCAGGTATTGACTGGGCTTGGGATCGGCGTCATATTTGGCCTATGCCTTGTCTTGCCCCCAGCTATCATCCACAATAAAGACTTTGGTAAGCGCGCCACACAAGTGCATCTCTACCTATTTTTGCTGAGCCAACCCATTAGCTCTCTGTGCTGGAGCTGTCCTTCAGTTGCGCGTCTTAGGAGGAGCTTTAGGTTTAGCTGTCGCCTCAGCGGTCTGGAACAACTACGCAGCCACGCGACTTCAGCATCTACTTCCACCAGACCAGTTGTCGCTGGTCCTAAAGTCGACCAGCACAATATCGCTTTTGCCTGAAAAAGTCAGATATAGAGTCATTGAGATCTTAGTCCACTCGTATAATCAACGAATGAGAGTCCTCATTGGGTTTACTGCAGCGCAATTCATCGGATTGGGAATGCTGTGGAGGAGACCGCAGATATCTCTCGCCCGCAAAGACACTACAACGAACGTTCCTAATTTGGCAGGAGATGTTGGCGATGGCGCCAATTCACACACCAAGACTGGGTAAGGTAGTATTGAGCTGGGAAGCGTCCTGATACGCCATGTATGACGGAAATTGTCCAGTAAGACGTCATACCTTAGCACCTGTCGTTATGTAGGAAACTATGTCGTCTGTACTGGAGTTAAATACCGGCGCTGAGACCACGTATTTTTGTAATCATTATTTTTATATCCTTCAATGCATTCATATATCTCATTAGATACCCTACTCCTTGCTACTTGCTTTTAGCTCAACGGTTCTTAGTAACAAATGCGGTACAAGCAACCCTAGTTTCTCTAGCATGCGAACGCCGGAAAAGCAATACCGAAGAAACCCGAATTGCGCTTCCCTAGTCGGGAACCAACAACTCATGCGGCCAAGCCGTGTAATTGCAAAGAGCCCGCTCCAGCTGTTGTGGCACCAGGGTTTTCAAATTTGCCTTTTTAATATAAAGACATGCATGCAAACCGATGCGCATCTCATGACCCAGTTATTCAAGAATTCTTGCCGCTGTGTTGGCCTTGTTCCGTCTCAATGGTCGAATCTGAGAGCAGGTCATCACCTTGGCAAAGTTTGCCGGGAGTGGCATGTAGCGAAACCATATACCGTGCCGCGCTTTTGGATCCAAAAGCAATTTATTCCGGTGTCCGAAAAGATGCGTCAGAGCATAACACCCTTGACTTATTGTTACGGCTTGGTGGAGGCACACCGCGCAGTCCGCGGCGTCTAGGTAATGCTACCAAGTGCCACAGACTTTGGACCAGTAGATATAATCTCCCTTCCTCTGTTGACCTACTCTTGGCCAACACTCGTGAGGTTGACGGCCATTGCCAATCTAACCTACGCTCCAACGCTTTCATTCGGAGAATTATTCTTAAGCATAAGGACGGAGTAAAACTATGGACCTCCAAGACGTTTTCCGGCTTCTTTTGAAACTTGGCCTCATTGCTCTCTCCCTTCGTGTGAGTAATTATGGATTCGACGCAAATTGAAGCGACAGCTGACTGATTTTCAAAGTTCCTAATTGTCTATAGCCACCGATGGTTCCTCAACCCACTCTCACATGAGCCCGGTCCATTCATCGCGAAGTTCACTGATTGGTATGGCGCTTACCACAGTGCTCTTGGCCAGCTTCATATCCGCACTTTGGAAAATCATCACCGTTACGGTAAGGGCGTCGACACACTAACAGCCACAGGGGAACTATACTAACAATCACATAGGGTCAGCGTTCCGTGGAGGCCCAAACAGAATGGCATTCAATACCGCCACTGCATTCCATGGTAGGTCGTTAACCGCTTGTTGTTTCTTGTATTAAGCATCGCTAACCCCGAGCAGACATCAACAACAACAAAGCCAAACTAGTCCAGAAATCCCGAGGCTATGTCTCGGCACTCCCGGCTCCTGGGGTGTACAATATCCACACGGCAGTCGACAAGAACCTGCATAGATTTAAACGCAGAATGATCAGCCAAGGTCTATCCGACAATTGCATGCGTGAATTCGAGCCAAGTCTCCTCCAGCATGTCGACAAGTTCATCCGCAATCTAGCAAGGCTCACAGCCGCAGACAAAGAGCAATGGTCAGTCCCAAGCAACATGACCGAGCAATGCAAGTACCTCGGCTTCGACGTCATGGGCGAATTTGGCTTCGGCCAATCTTTTCAACTCCTGGATAAACCAGACAACCGCTTCCTTCTCGATGCTGTCACCGCAGCAAGTCACCGTTCAGCGGTATACGGCCAGTTTCCAGATCTAGCGAAAGCGAAACTGGACAAGATCCTGTACCCTGCTGCATCTTCCATGCGCATGAAATTTATGCGTCTGATGAACAGACTTCTAGAAGAAAGGATGGAGGCTGAAATTAATGGCGAAGCCAGACGCGATCTTTTCTCTTTCATAGTAAACGCAACAGATTCAGAATCTGGAAGGGGCTTCTCGCAATCTGAGCTTTGGTCCGAAGCAAGGTTCTTGATGATCGCGGGATCGGATACCAGCGCAACGGGACTTGCAGCCTTATTCTTTTATCTATCGAGATACTCGGACTGCTACGAAAAGGCAGCGAAGGAAGTCCGCAGCACTTTCACGGCCGGAAGCGATATCCACTCGGGGTTGAACTCAAAAATGCCTCAGTGTACCTACCTACGAGCCTGCATCGATGAGGCCATGCGTATGACGCCCCCAGCCGGAGGCATTCTGTGGAGGGAAGTCTCTCCAGGCAGTGGCGGCATCGTCGTAGACGGTCATTACGTTCCCGAGGGCTACGACGTCGGCGCGTCAATCTATTGCGTGCACCACAATGAGGAATACTTCCCAAACTCATTCAAGTTCGACCCCGACCGGTGGATCGTTTCGGACACAAATCCTAAGGAGGCAGTCGAGAAGTCAAAGCAAGCTTTTGTTCCTTTCTCTCTAGGGTTACGTGCATGCCCGGGAAAGACAATGGCTTACATGGAGTTGAGTAATGCCATGGCGAAAACATTATGGTACTTCGACTTTAAGGCAGCGGATGGAAGACTTGGAGCTGTCGGGGCTGGCCGGCCTGGTGGTCCGAAGGGAAGAGAACGTCCCAACGAGTTTCAGGTGATTGACCATCTTACTAGTACCCACGATGGACCGTATATGCAGTTCAAGCTTCGGAGAGATGTACCAGAGTTTCTACAGTAGTTCCTTGGGTATGAGGCGCTATTGACTGGAGGATGGGCCGCGAAAAAGAGGAAACGCGGGTATTTAGGAAGCGCGACGTACGATGTAGTGTTTACGAGTCATATGTAGTTGAGCATTGAAACAGACCACGACACATGTGAAACAGACGTTCCGACCTATTCATTAGTTAGTCCTACAATATCCACTACACAAGTTGCGTTAATTTACCCTTCCATTATGAAGCATGTGCTGATGATGGATGGTGGTGAGGGGTCGCCAAATCGGGTTCCACTTAGCCAACAAGTCTTCGGAAACGGGTAGTTCATTTGGCATGCGTGCACACCTCCTGCTTGAATGCTCACCTTATCGTGAGCGAGCAGGGCTGAATCATCTGTGTCGTCTCCGGAGGAGATTCTTCCAGAGCAACCGGAACCTCAATTCTGTAGACATAAATTCGTGTTTTTTCTACTCAGCATGACTCATGATATCTAATATGAACCATTATACGGTAGCGAAAGTGCTCAGAGAACATCTTGATGAAGGAAAATATTATCTGCCCTCAATCCCCGCACTTGACAATCTGCTAAAGCCTTACAGCTGCAAAATTCGCTAATTCAACGTCACATTGCAGGGAAACATGTACTCTAAATTGTGTGACGAAGACCTAAAGTCTTCAAATTACGCGAACTTTCCGCGGATTCATATTTACACGGGAGGCTTTTAAGTTGCGGTGGTTTTCACTTGGCTAAGTGTAAATCAATGAATCAATATGGATGTAGAAATCTCTTCGTTTTCACTCCATTAGCTACATATGCTTTAGATTCCATACGGCAATAAGGTATTGTTGAATATAACTCTTATTTCGGGGCTTGGAAGCACACTTTTATGGATGCAGACATCGGCTCTCTTTCCCAATCGTACCAATTACATCGACCTGTTATGCCGCTCGGCCGCTTGCTCATTTCTAGCCCGCTCTGCAGGGTTTTAGCGTCGCGTTGCATACAATATGACGCTATCAGGCTGTTTGGATCACGACTGCACGTTGGAACCCGCATGGGCGTTTTTCCCTTCAAGTAGTGCCGTACAAATCCATATTTTGGCTTATTCTCGGATTTTCAAGATCCATCGGTTTTCAGGGAGTACAATTTTACGGACGCTGTTATTCACAGGACGGATCGGAGACCGCGCGGCGCAAATTGCGGCGTTACGGCGCGGGTCTGGCGACTCATCGTACGTGTCAACGGCACAATCTTGGCGGGATATTCACACTCTAGTGTCCGGTTGATTGCGGCGCAGTTCCTATCAGCTTGGCCCCACATTTCCGGGTAAGCTGAATTCTTCGCTCTGCCTTGTTGGCAGCTCTACAGTGTAACTACAACGAAAAACTCTCAATACCGGTGATCTAAGCAGACCCAAGAACGCGCATCACAGCCATAAGTGCTTTTCACAAGATCTTTGTACAGGCCACCTGGCTATCTTTCGAAGAAAAAATACCCCCCGAATGGTTTTATGGCGACCGATATCCCATCATATCCGCTATACTGCCACTGCCTCACAAGATAGAAAAAACTGTGGAGATTGAAGGCGCGCGCAAATGTCAATGCACAGCATATCCATGCCGCTTACGACTGAGCTCATGACTTAGCTGAACACCATAGGCGTCTCTAGATGTATTGTGTTCTAAAAGCCTCAGAGCAGTTGTGGATTACACCAAACCGACGTGTTATGAACTCAAAGTAAGACTGTCATCAGCGCTATCCTCTGGCGCTATCGCGGCTGCAACAATTCCTGTTGTATTCCGAGCTTCCGACCAAGGCGATATTTGCACGGCCTCACCCGCGGAAAAGACTCGGTTTGCGACTAGACATTCCAGCTATCGCTTTCATTGGCAGTACTATTATTTACTACCAATAGGGACGCGATGAGCTAGCGCTCAGAAAGAATGCGGATATTGTTTATCACTAGTCGGTCCCGTCCTATTAAGAGTCGCTTTCGTACTTCGGCAATGGCTCCAGGGCGATCGGGCGTTTATGATACGAAAATGTTCCAACATCGAACGTATCACAATGGCTATCAGTAGGAGGCCACGCATCTTAGGCGACTTCGTTCCGAGTTCCAGGTTTCTGCTGCCGGCGATTCGGTCCGCGGCTTTTGCAATAAGCAACCTGCGTCATAGTACCATGACTTTCTCCTTTGTCATTCCCTGCACATGAGAGCAGCCGGCCACTTGATAGGCTAATTCTTACCATGAAATCCCGCGCGTAGCTCATAGCTCAAATGTACTCGATTTTTGCGCTTGCCCCGAGACGATGCGAGCGGCGCGCAGGTGGGGATATTAAGGTGCGATGGTATGTCTAGGTCTCTGGGCAAAAGCTTGGTGTTGCTTATTTCAACTCGCGGAGATAGGTTCAACTGTCTGTAAAGTTGTGTCATTTTGAGATGAAGTCGCGGATGGTTCCAGTTGCTGCGCTCTGCAGAGCAGCACCCACCACGACCATCGAGGTAGCGCCTTATGCAAGACCAGCCAACTCCGACCTATACCCGCCCTCTGGTAGTAAGTCGCGATAGTCTGCCGCTTTGTCTGTTGCTAAAAGTGATCGCAACAGCTTTGGTTAGTCCCGAGCTCTTCCCACGCGAGGCCAAGGTTGGAGAAGCCGGCCCAACGCCGGCCGGAGCGGAGCCGGCAGCGATTCAGACGGCACCCTCTTACCCTTACAACGACGGCGACGCCAGCCAATTTCCACTTGTTAATCCACAGCCACACGGCAATTGTTTTGAGTAGGTATTCGATATCAGCAAATATTGGGGAAATCTGTCTCCCTGGTATTCCGTGCGCTCGTCCGACTATGGGTTGCCCGATGCCAGCCCACTCGCGCCAGAGGGTTGCGACATCACCCAGATGCACCTCCTCTACCGTCATGGCGCCAGATATCCTACCAGTGGCCAAGGACCCAGCTCGTTTGCTTCCAAAGTAGCCAATGCAACCAAAACTTGGCTGTCGGTATCTGGCGATCTCGCCTTCCTCAAAAACTGGACGTACAAACTCGGCGCTGAGCTCCTCACGCCCTTCGGACGCAGCCAGAATTTCCTTTTGGGCGTGGCATACTGACAGCTATACAGACATCCTTTGAACAATTTCACTGATGGGGCGCTACCTGTGTTCCGAACCGAGTCTCAGGACCGTATAGTAAAGACGGCAAATAACTTTGCCGCTGGCTTCTTCGGCGTCCCGGAGTACTTGGGTCAAGCTAACATCGAAATTCTAGTCGAAAAGGAAGGATTGAACAACTCCGGCGCGCCATGCGAGATTTGCAACAACGCGAATGTAGCCTCTACGGGAAGCATCGGCGCAAGTGAAGCACCCAAATTCGCCCACAACGCCTTTAATTCGACCATTGTGCGGCTGCAGTCGCAAATCTCTGGTATCAGCCTTGACGTGACCGACGTCTTCAACATGCCGCAACTCTGCGCCTATGAGACCAATGCACTAGGCTACTCAACCTTCTACAACATCTTCAGCGAAGAGGACTTCTTGAATCTCGAATATGTCTGGGATCTATCTTTCTACTAGAACAACGGTCCCGGATCCCCGGTTTCCGCTGCCCAGGGAAAGGGGTATCTTGTTCAGTACATCGCACGCTTCACCGGAAAGTACCCCGCTCCAGCTTCGGCTCTAAAGGAGACATTCGACAATACCTCGACGTATTTTCCTCTCGATCAATCCATCTGCTGAGATACGACACATGAGGTTGTCGTGCTCGACACGCTCATGGTTTTCAATTTGACGGCCTCTGAGCACGCGCGGAAATCGCCGACAAAATAGCTTCGTTGCTAGCAGGGTCGTGCCATTCGCGACACATTTTACAACTCAGGAGCTCTCCTGTCCAGCGTGTTCGCCTACGAAGCAGATTCGTTTCATCAATGTACGTATCCTAGTCCATCACCCTTTCTTGCATCCCAACCTATTTACATTTGGCTAAAGCTAACAAATGTTTAGTAATGATGCCGTCATACCCATTGACAAGTCTTACTCGGGATGTCCAGCGGACCCACATAGTCTTTGCTCCTTCGAAAATGTCGTCTCAGCCCTCCAGAAACGCAGCAACGAGATTGACTTCAACTACAACTGCTTTGCAAACTACACCGCCGAGCCAGGCGTCAACTACAATGGCAGGGCTCCGAGGCACTAGGAACCGCTTTGTATACCGTCTTGAATAAACACATGACCAGTATCTTCTCACATATTTACCTCTGCGACCCTCTGTCAATTCGGTCTTCCCATACCACTCTAGAGGGCCGAATGCAAGCATTTTACATTTATATCGCTGCTGCTCACATTAATTCTACGATCTCATAACATTCTAAGCTTGAATATAAGCGAAAAGTATTGCTCACAAAACATATTCCTCCTAACTCCCCAGCAATAAGTGCATACCTTCAACATCCTAACGTCCTACGCTGGTGTCCAACCCCAGCTCCCCGCCTATACCTGGAGAAAGGGGCGAAAGTATTAGGTGAGGGTTTTGACCGCAGAACGATGAGTCTATGCATACAGTGATGTCGCTATCAAAGAGTTGCGGCTACCACTTGTACCTCATCCCAACTTTCGGAGTCATGGCATCTCGACTTGAAAAGGAGCAATGCCCAACACCCTCATGCCGCCCGGGAGCATCTGGAAACTCGCCCCATATCACCTTTTCCAAAGGCAACATCAGAATCTTCAGAATCTGGACGACAAGCCGCCATGATAACCCAACTACAAGGGTATATGAGCCTTAAAATGTAAAGCGCCTAGGACAGCGACTACGACGGAGAGCATGGTCAATACAATTACTAGAGTCAATAGCGCTGAGCTCGGAAATCCGCACGCCGCTATTGATGAAGATGTGATGAGCTCTTCGTTCAATCAAGACGGATCACAAATAGCGTCTGTGAGAACAACCCTTTTTGGTGAGATATGCCCGACATTTCGAATGCTAGGAACGCCCAGAGCGAGCCACCGGCTTTGACGGTGGGCCCTTTCGCAATCAGTATCCGGGAAGGCGAGGAAAGGATCCGCGCGGCATAATCACTGGTACTATGCAACAATGCACTAAGAATGTTGATAACAGCACGAAATAGTGCCAATTGCGGTTCCTACGAAGAGGGTTGCGATGCCATTTTCGAACCCAAACGTGGTAGTGGTGGCGCCGACGACCAAGAAGCTGCAGTTCGGTAAAAGTATGAACACGGGCATCCATACTCCTGTTATCACACCCCATTGCCACCGATGGAATCGAGAGCGCATTTTTCCATATGCAGTGCCACTAGTGGACGGGTAAACAATTGCGCGATCTTGGATTCGTTCTCTCGGCTTTGCTGATGTGAAGACGCTAGCCCGTCCGGGGGTGCCTAAGGTAGGGTATGAATCATGTTCAGTGTTATTCACTTCGAACGAAGTACCTTCAGATTCGCTAGTAGTGAAAGTCAGATAATCAACTCCACCCATATCACCTGACTCAACCAGACGACAAGGGGTGAACTTGCCGTCTAAGGCTGACGAGTTTAAGCGACCATTCTTCGAGGTGTGACAAATATAGCTTTGAGAGGCTCTGAAATTGTAACATGCGGACACGGTGGAGCGTGCATCGAGACATTCAATTGAACGAAACTCAGCCTTAAGGGCCTTCGCAAGTTCTAACGTCTTTCTCATCAACACTATCAGTCTCGCTCTTTACGCTCTTTATTGAGTCCGACGTAAACGTTTCACGAACATTCCGGCAATCAAGTTCGGTGATGAAGGTGTTGTTTGGCAAAGCTGCCGAAGACGGAGCTGTAAGTTCTCGCGTACTCGCAAAGCTTCCCTCTCTCACAGCCTCATCTCGATCCCCAAAACTGGGGTTTGTTCCAACTCTGGCCTCTATATGCTCCAGTTGTACGGCAGTGGTGTGTTCGTCTATCGTAGCGGTTGTGGTTGAGAGACCTATTGACCAGAGGCTGGAGAGATATGGACCGAGTTGGTTGCGCCGTGGTCCCTCTTGAGCTCTACCATCCGGCCTTTCAGGTATGTCGGCAGGCAAATTGAAATAACGGCGGAAAAAGACTCTGAGTGCAGGGGCGGAAGCGCATATCACGCCGAGGTTGGCCTCCAGACAGGTCCATACCCAAGCCAGATTCGCGTACCTGGACCTAGTCAGTTGCGAGCTGAGTGTTTGTTTTCAAGGACATACCATGACAGATCATAAGTATAATAGTAAGCATAAATGGCGTAATATGTTCGCATAGCACCACATACGCATGTCCTGTCAAGATTTAGCATGGTTCTCGCACCTCCACTCCGATTGGAGATCCATTCTAGTTTCACTCACAGTAGCCCTAGGGCAAAGATTCCAATGAGCGCAGCCTTCTGTGGTTTAGGCATCTGAAGGTCCCATACGAGGGTCATAGGAAGGGCGCAGACAAAAAAGTCTTGCAATAGACTGACGCAACACCCTGCAACCACCCCTGCTCCTTCTTCGATGCAGCTTAACTTGTTAGTCAACCTCCAACCAACGTCAAAAAACCGCCAGTATCCTTCTACTGGGGTGCACGTAAAGATAAAGACGGAGGTGAAGGTGATGCAGCAGCAGAATACAAAGAGCATAGTTCCTCGAATCCAGTATAGAAAGCCCATCGAAATGAACTCATTGGTGAAACGTCGATAAAAGCAGAGGATAGATATCTTGATGAGCGAGGTAGATACCGTGTACAGAATCTCAATCACCATTTGGATCTGGCGATGTAAGCATTAGCCTCTGATAACCCATGTAGCACTTACCTGCCGACCACTTATACGGGTCCACGGAGGTTGGTCCCACATATGCCATTGGAATCCGTACACCAGGTTAGCTGAGGGAAGTTAGATATGTTACAAGGTGGATGTCCTACCACTAACCCATAATGACCGCTATAGTCAATCCAATGAGAGGAACCATCGTGATTGACATCAGCAGGTCGTCCAATCCAAAATTCTTTGCTACAACCGTTCGTGCCCATATGCGTGCTGAGAATACCACGCATGTAGCCACGAATGCGATAATCAATATTATTGGCCCAGTCCAGCCCCTCGTCTCTGGATTGATATAGTTCGGCGCTGGCCATGCGAGGACGACAGAGACTGGGAGGTTGACCCCGCCAGCGCGAGGATATAGAGCATCAGCACGAGCAAAGTTTCCATCAGTATTGGCCATGGTAGATTCGCCGGCCTAGAGCGATGTGGTGCAAAAGTGAAGGAATGAAGTCGGGCTGAGAGAAACAAAAGGGCAGAAGGCACACTTTCTACTTCCTTCGTAACTTTAGGTAATAGAGGCGAGGAGCGGAGAGCAGCTTCTACCCATGAAGCCCCTTCGCAAGGATGCAACCAAGTTTCGTTTATTCGTATCAACTCGTTCTATGTTATCGCCGACTATTGACTCATTAGAGAGCTGGAATCGACTTCCAATGCTGACAGACTCATATACTTTGGCCAATGCCGAGCCGTATGAGCTGACAGGAACCCTGTACAGCTCGATTTTTCGTTGGTGATCGGTACCCGGCGGTCGGAGGTATTATTGTGAACGCCCTCCGCGATGCCAAACTCGGTGGTCGGCACGTGCAGTAGCGGATGCGGATGCGGCACGGTCGCCAAATCTTATTGGATTGATCAGGACTAGTAACGGAGAGCCGTCTTTGCGCTTGAAGTGTTTCAACCCTTGCAGGCAGCTTCCATACTGTCTTAAATGTGTTAGCGAAGCCCTGTCCTCAGGACTACCCGCGGTTGGAAATCCGGGTTGTGGGCCTCCTGAAGACCCTCAGTGCCCAGAGTCGTTCACAGCCCCATACGATCATAGCAGGCAGTTTGACGAGCTAGAACAAACTTTTGCTCCCGGCCGCCAAGTGAGGCGGTTGTGGCTTGAACTTTGTGGACGTGACAATGGCTTTGGAAGGTTTAACTAGACCGCTATGGGCTGACCCTGCATAGCGCAGAAATCGTAAGTTGGTCTGTGCAGCTAAGCTTGTAGATCCAATAGGAGCGCGCAAGGCCGTGAGGCAGACGTCAACATGTTAAGCAGTACGTGCACAATGTCAGGACGCTGTCAGAATGCTGTCAGCGCGTTGTCAACGCACGGAAGTTCTATATTAACATGCAATTGTTCGTATTTTTCCAACCGGTGATTCCAACATCAATTGTTTTACTATGCCTCGCGCAGTACCAAATTTAGCTTTAGCGCCACAGAGTAGTCGCATTTTCACCAAACATGACAACCTTTCGGCAAGCTCCTGCGGGTCTTCACCGTGCACCAACCATACCAACAATACGTGTATCAAGAGATTGGGAATGAACACAATATACAATGCAGGGCTTAAAAGTAGGGGCACGCAACTGAGTGACAACCCCAAAAAGAAGTACCATCTGCGCATCCAACATCCCAGAATCCAACATCCCAGAATCCAACATGTGTCGTTTTGCACGAGTGGTCTACGTGTGCAGTCATAGAGGCCTTTCCATTGCCTCCACGGGTACTAAACTATGTCACGCGGCAACCAAATTTCGTTTAAACCTAGGTCATGACGGACCGCCAGCAAACTGCTTCCCTCATCCGGAAGATATCACTGATTCCAACGTTATCAAATCTAATTTGTACTTCGGCGGTATGTGTGACAAATGTATAGGCCGCACCAGTGCCATGTCAGCCGTAGTGTATGCCGACGACAACTATAAGGATTGCAGCACACCAGATTCCAGTACGGAATATAGACGTTCAGGCGTAGAAGCGAGTTTGTCACGTACTTCTTCCTGGTACAACCTCGCGCGAGCTACGAATCCATACAAGATCGTGGTTAGAGTGAACAACAGCTGGGCCAGACAAGCTATGAATCTCAAACAAGCTAGACTAGCCCGACGGCGCGGCCAGTCAGCGCTCCACTTACACATCCACGTACCCTCGAATGAGAGCTTAATGAAGCTTGACCGCGATTTGCCTCTCCCGTATGAAGAGATAAACGAGGTTAAGCCTCGTCCTTTTTCACTTAGGCCCAGTGACTACTGAGCAGTTGTAGATCAACGCCATTCCTATCATGTTGGTTACGCTTACTTCTGATGTTGAAGTATCGCGACAAGCTCCTCGTAAGGCCAATCTCTTCTTCTTTTGGGGCGTATGCTATCGATTGTAGGTAGCTATGCACAACGTTGTTATGAAGCCCCTGTGACTTTTGACAGGCGGACGCTGCAACCTTGAACGAGGCTACGGTATAGTGTGTCTAGAAAACATAAAGCCAATAATATTGAAGAAGGCAGGACTTTTCTGATAGAGAATTATAAACTACTTGAACTTCTTGGTACCTGATATAGTTACTTTGGTGGAAATATGTACAGAGTTGACTATTTATCGAGGGGATGGTGATACTCACTCCATATAGATTATTCACAGTCGCAAGAATTAAGGGCTCCCAAAGGCCCTACGCAACGCAACTCTCAGTGCATTTAGCAACATCAGGCCAGTGATCAAACGGGGGGATACGCCGGACAACTTTGCAGAGAGACTTGTGCAGTTCTTTTCAATGCGTTATTTGTTGCCAAGGATTGCTTTGGGTTGGTTT
The DNA here is from genome assembly GCA_030770425.1 of Darksidea phi. Lineage (NCBI taxonomy): Eukaryota > Fungi > Ascomycota > Dothideomycetes > Pleosporales > Lentitheciaceae > Darksidea > Darksidea phi. The sequence goes on along the minus strand of JASJFT010000152.1, from coordinate 48,590 downwards.
TGGTGTTCTTGTCGCTGTCTCTACGGATAAAGAAAGAAGAAGCAGGGTTTGTGAGAACAATATTTGAAAAAAACGAAACAAACTTCAAGTGCAATACGCATGAGTGCAGAGCACCACTGCACCCTCGATGTAACAGACGTTTCAACACATTAACCTTCGCACTCCACTGACGCCTTTTGCCGAGATCGCTGCATCATAGTACAGACCCGTATTCATGTAATGGCCTAGAAAGAGCATTATTATGGCAACTCATTAAGTTTTACTATTGAACATTGGATTCTAGTATAAGCGATCGCGTCATCCTACCTGATGGTCCCTCCTACGTATGGATTACCTACTGGTCCGTATTCGCGCCTGAACCTTTTACACTTTCTCATCGTTTCCTCTTGCCTCTTCAACGCATTCCCAGACACGTATCTTTCGTAAAACAACGCCTATGGCAGGTTGTCAATCTTAATGTGTAACTCAACGCTTCTCGCCTTTTGCATCAACTCCTCGGAGATGACAATCTCGGCGGGTAACATTTTCGGATTGTCATAGTACGATAAGGTTTTAGAATCGAGGTATACTGGCGGCTCCGAGCCACGCAGCATGACCATGAACAGCTGACTGAGATAATCTCGGCCAGGAATGATCTCCTCCAACCATACGATTATAGGTCTTCTGTTTCGTATGTGGGTAATCTCCAGATATTGCACTGTGGGCGGAAGTATTGGTGATATAACGAAGTGTAACCCGTTGGATCTATTCAGCAAACACTCGAAAGTGGTGGCTGGAATTGATATGCGGTAAAAGCACGAGAAGTGCGCAAGAGCCGGCTCTTTATCGCTTACTGACGAAACGGTTCTGGTGAAGAACCAGTGATTTGATCATCGGAAAAAAGTTTGCAAGGAGTTGAAATGTCTCGCTGAAGGCGCGCGTTGGCCTTATGCTCTCGTTGTCCTCGCTATTATGCTTATAGCTCTTTGAGAATCGGAGTGAGGATGAGGGACAGGCCGTACAAGTTGAAATGATCCCTTTGAGTTGAAGGGCTATGGAGTCGTTCGAGCCACTCAGCCTAGGCATATGCGAATAAATTAAAGATCTACGGGCTTCTCCGCGACCACTCCCCAAAACGGGTCTTCATTAGTGCGTACGTGAACGCGCGCTCGGTAGTAATGCCAGACAAAAATGGTGATTCTGATGCGTTTGATCTTCGAGACCAGAGCTGGCCGTGTTACTAGAGTGCGAAGAAGCAAAAAGATTTGGAGTCGTGGATGTTGTCCCCGACAGCCCGTCCAGAGGTCGAGAAAGACGGTATCGAGTAAGATGCTTTGCGCTGATGGTGCAAATGAAGCTGAAGCAAGCGCAAAGTGACGAACATCACGGTATGCAGCCTTAATCACCGCACTCTCAATCACTGGACCCTCTGTGTGGACCCGCAGAGAGAAGTCGTGTAACGGCCGCGTAGTCACGTCTTCCTCAGCGAACTGGGCGACGTCACGGATCAGCTCTCCCGGGAGCTTTCTGATGGACCCTCACCAAAAGTCGACGAGAACATAGTTATAGATTATGAGAAGGTTGCCAGGAAGACGTGATTGCTAAAGAATGATTTTGGTGGAACGAAGACCAACTCGTATGAACAAAGACTACTAATGCGGAAGTGAATTGCGGCTTAATGAATCAGCGCAGTGTTAATGTGTTAATCACTCATACCAGCTGTAGGCTTGCACGCTGCTTCCACTCTCGCGCATCGCTATATGAATGTCGTTCGCGAGTGGTACCAATCCTTCCGCTATAACAGTGATAACACAGTCAATGCTCTTATGGGTGCGCCTAGCACATTATAGGACTGAACCTGATAACTAACGCTGCAAAGATCATTTCTTTTCATTCAGAATATTGAAGGGAACATTGAAGAGACGCGGTAACCGTAATACTTTAAGTGAATGCATTAAATGGTCGCAGTGCGTTAGTAAGTACGACCTATCTGACCAGTCTCATAAGAGCGAAGAAGAACGCCGGCCGTCGTAGTAATGACTGCAAATCAGTGGCCAAGGGCGTTGGGTGGAATTGCAACCCAACATGGTGAAACGGACCTCGGCGCGGCGTTTTAATCTTCCGGTTCTAGCTCAGCTTCACCGCACCGCAAAGGGGCCCGCGATTCCTCCCAATCACACCAGCACTTACGAATTTACGACCCATAACGACTCTCCTGCCTGTTCACTGTCTGTTACATCTACTCCTGTACTAAGACCAGCTCGGCTTTCGGTTCCCCGCGTACCTCTCGAGATACCCGCACGCGACCCATTGAGACACTCAATCTCCGCATACTGACGCCTTACCTTCTGTCTTGCTCGACCGACTTTACGCATATACACTCTTCAACAGCATATCCGGCATACTCCGTATAATATGCCCGAAACAACGAAAGTGGTGCCCCTCACCTGCCATGGCCATTCGAGGCCCGTCCCGCACATACACTTCTCCGCTTTGACGGATGAAGAGCAGTACTACATTATATCTGCTTGCAAAGACGGAAATCCCATGCTCCGTGATGGTATAACCGGCGACTGGATTGGCACTTTTTTGGGGCATAAGGGCGCTGTGTGGCAAGCTAGGCTCTCCTCAGATGCTACTCTAGCTGCCACGGGATCTGCAGATTTCTCGGCGTAAGTCGGTCCTCCTATTGCACACGGTCTTTCTGACACACCATAGTAAAGTATGGGACACACACACCGGCGAAGCCCTTCATACCCTCACCCACAACCACATAGTCCGTGCCGTCGCTTTTCCGAATCAGCCCCACCCGCAGATCCTAGCCACAGGTGGCATGGAGAAGAAGCTGCGCATCTTTGATCTTTCCCGGAACGATAATTCGTCCTCTCCAACCTCCGCTACCCCTCCGAGCTATGAGATTGGAGCCGGTATACACGGCGGTACTATCAAGTCTATTGTATGGGCATCCGACCCGAACATCCTGATCACGGCGGCCGAAGATAAAAAAGTCCGTTGGTGGGATTTGCGCCAACAGAACACCATCGGGGAATATACGGTGGATGGCGTCGTTGGCACGTGCGAGTTGGATAACACCTCCTCCGACGGCGTGCTGAGCGTTGCTGCTGGGAAGAGCGTCTACTTCTTTAACAGTTTATCCCCCGCTTCTTTGGTCAAGAGCATCAAGACGCCATACGAGATTGCTAGCGTGGCTCTGCACAGCGGACAGCGCAAGTTTGTCACTGGTGGTAGCAACCAGAACGACACTTGGGTTAGAGTCTGGGACTTTGACGAGGAAAAGGAGCTAGAGACGAACAAGGGCCATCATGGGCCTATTTGGTCATCGAGTTTTTCGCCTGATGGAAAGCTGTACGCAACGGGTAGCGAGGATGGTACTGTGAAGCTTTGGAAGTTTACAAGCGGCGCTTACGGCTTGTGGAGGTAGGAAACTGCCGCTTCGCCGAGCGCTACGACGAGCAACCCTCCCTGTTTAGCTGCCTCAAGCTAGATTACGACGATAACGAATTCACATCAGGGGGCCGGGCTCGAATTATCATATTCAGGCAGACAGCGATATTACACTCCAAACACGCACTCTCCACATGTCCAACGCTTCCAACTCTAACCCTGTGATGATACCACACCTTGCCTCTTCCCGCTCATCTTTCCTATACTGAATTGACGAACGACGCACTAACATCGCAACCACCCACGTGCCATTCCCCGCCACTTATCCAATTAAGGCAACACCACCCGAAAAGCTCCCGATTGGGCATGCCGTGGGATCAAACGGCTATGCATCTCAACCACCACTAGCAAGGATGACGATAGGCATCATGCATTCATTGTTCATAAGACAACGATCCGTCAGAATTGTGGCAAATACCAAGGGTGGGAGCACACAACCAGGTAAAGGCGACATCCCGCAGTGACAGCTGCACTGACGTTCATTGGGATCCATAACTTGGTTCGATCGATCAGGACTATAGCACCAGGCCAGTTCTCCCAACTACGTCCAGCTAGACAGTGAGCGGATGACAATTCAACTACACACCACGCATCAGATTTCTCTCGGACTCTAACAAGCACATTGAGAAACTTTCACGATGACGGAGAAAGAGAAGCAGTCTGAGATCGCGCCAGCACCGAGCGTCGATGAGGGGCAATTGGCTGCAGAGAAGCAGATGCGTGACATTGGAGCTGAGCTGTATCTTGAGGTCCGACGCTACTCGAGAGAAGAGTTGGATGCTGAAAGGAAGATTGTGCTCCGAAAGATCGATTGGGTTATCATGCCCATGGTACGTCACTCGCCGCCCTTCGAAACATAGCCGAGAAAATGTTGACAATTTCCAGATCTGTATAACCTACACAATCCAGTTCCTCGACAAACTTTCCTTAAACTATGCATCTGCCTACACCCTCATTCCGGACCTCGGCCTCGAGGGTCAGCGCTACAGCTGGGTCGCCGCCATCTTCAACTTTGGGTACCTCTTCTGGGCACTGCCTGCAAATTACCTCATACAGCGTCTTCCGGTTTCAAAGTACACGGGTAGCATGATCTTGACCTGGTCGGTATTGCTGTGCTGCCACGTTGCGGCGAAGAACTATGCCGGCATGTTGGTACTGAGATTCCTGCTGGGAATGTTTGAAGCGAGTATCAGTCCTGCGATTATGAACATCGTGAGTATGTTCTACACTCGGGACGAGCAACCGCTGCGGATGTCCATCTTCCTCGCCTTCAACGGAATGGCCACTATGGTCGGGGCGCTGTTAGGTTACGGCCTCGGCTACACAAACAGCGACAAGATCAAAACCTGGCAACTCATCTTCCTCGTCATCGGGCTGATAAATTTCGTCTGGTCGTGGGTGTTCCTTTGGGTAATGCCCGATTCGCCCTCGTCTGCGAAATTCCTTACACACAAACAGCGGATTGTGGCAATTGATAGGATCGCGGGGAATATGATTGGAGTCAAAACGAAGCAGTTTCAAACACGTCAGGTATGGGAAGCGGCCGTAGATGTCAAGGTGCATTGTCTCGCGCTTATTGCGCTAGCCTGCGGTGTTATCAACGGCGGGGTTTCTAACTTCGCGTCGAGCCTTATCAAAGGGTACGGCTTTTCTGGGATCTATGCCACATTGTTGCAGCTTCCGACGGGCGCCTTTGAGTTTGTTTTGGTGCCGCTTTGTGGGTTTGCAGCGGGATACTTCAAGGACACACGGTGTATCGTTCTTGCACTCATCTGCCTTCCACCACTCGGTGGCCTCCTAGGAATCCGTCTCATATCTCTCTCCCACCGCTGGAGTCTCGTTGGCTGCACATGGCTCCAATACCTCATTGGCGCACCCGCAATCCTATCATGGAACCTGCTCACGACCAATATTGCCGGCCACACCAAACGGTCCACTGCTAACGGGCTATGGTTCCTATTTTACGCTGCGGGAAACATTGCAGGTGCGAATATATTCTTTGCGAGGGAGAAGCCACGGTACTTTTCTGCTTTGACAGGGTTGATTACTTGCTATTGTGGGATGGTTGCTGTAAGTCTGTTTTTGAGGCAGTGGATGGCGTGGGAGAACCAGAGCAGGGATGGGTTGTATGGGGCTGGTGAGGATGAACAGGCGGTGGAGGATGGGTTTAAGGATCAGACGGATGGTGAGGCTAAGTATTTTAGGTATGCGCTGTGAGTGGGTAAAGAAGAGGATTACGACGAGGAGCGGGATATCCTACTACTAGACTCTGAACCGCAGAAGTGAGATAGTCTGGTGTCTAGTGTGAAAGTTCCAACTCCTTCATGCCTTCAGTTATCACTTCGCTCTTCCCTTCTCCGTCCTCCACCCCAAACCCAATCCCCTCACAGCTCCCGTCCCCATCAAACTCAACACCAACGACCTCCCTCGCAACCCAATGCGCAGTCTTAGCGTGCAGGCTCGCCTCCAGCCGCGCGCCCTTTTTTTCTCCACCGTACACGTTACTCTTGCCCTCCGCGAGTGCCTGAAAGACAACCAACTGGTCCCTCAAATGCTCATCAACACAACCTCCGTGCTCAATTTCCGCTATTAGATCGTTGGACACCTGTCGCACAAGACTTGAGATGACATTGTCCATTTTTCCAGCTCGCACCCCATGATCATAGAGCCAGTCGCGGCCCAGCCTGATGTCCGTGGTGGTGGTAGCGACTAAGAGGAGATAGAAACGTTTTTCGTGCTTGGAGTCTTCGAAGGTGATTTCAATATGCGGCTCCCTAGCACTGAAGAACTTCCCTTCTCGCTTTTCGAACATGACATCCAGCTCGTCACGAATCTGCTGTTCGTAGTCCTTGGGTGCGATGATGGTGGCATTGATGCTTTTCACTTCTCCACGTCGCATGAGCTGGAAGGATGGCAGCTTCTTCCGCAACGGTGTGACGGTATATGTGACGCTTCCCAACGCCGTACTACCCTGTGACCAGCCTCTCGAATGCACCTCGGCTTCGATGAGTGGGATGCCGATGAGCGAAAGCATGGGAAGCAACACCTGCTCCACATAATCGTAACTCGGCGAATTCGACACGTTGGTTCCACCCGTGATTCTCACCCTAACCCTCTCTTCTCCACCTCTAAACAGCACATACGGTAGGATAGCCTGAAACACCAAGTTCACGGCTCCGGGCGTGTTCTGTTCGATCACAATCTCGCCTCCCAATCCGACATCTGCTCTCCTTGCTCTCGGAGTGAAAGTGATCTCCTTGCTCTTTAGTCCCATACCGCTGATTCGCGTATTGGATGCTTGGGCCAGCCATTGGACGGAAGCTAGGTGTTGGGCTTTTAGACCGCCGCCGCCAGAGCGTCTGCCGCGAATGTTGGTGATGTGAATAGGCTGGGATGTTAGGGCGGAGAGGCAGGTTGCGAGACGGAGGAGTTGGCCGCCGCCTTCGAGAGTTGTGCCTTCGAGGTGAATCGGTTTGGCCATGATGTTGTGGGTAGCCTAAATCGCCTTGGTGTTATGGTTCGCGCTCTGGTCCTTGTGATTGACCAGCGAGATTACAGCGAGGTGAGTGTGGAAGCTAGATAAGAATGCCGACTGGAAGTATGAGTCGAGCTGAGCAGCCCTCCGCGCTGGAGTCATAGCTGTGGCTGTGCTAGAGACCTGGTGCGCACTTTCCCTGGATAACCTGACAATCAGAGACGTGATGTATATCAAACAAATTGAGTTCAAAATAACGTGCGGCCAGTGAGTTCTGCATGTGCCGAGTAATATCCCCCACTCTGCTGATTTGATTGCGAGCTAACATGTTCAATACGACCACGCCACCGCTAAAAGCAAACAACAAGATTGAATCCAGATGCCTGATAGGAACACACCAACAAAGCAATCAGCCTTATACGTGGGCCACAGTTATCCTTTGGTTAGTGTTGATATCAATAGCGACCGCCGGACCGGGCCCGTGTTCGCCCGATCCGCCGACCATCTCGAGCGCAATCGATTCCGTCATCTTGTTAGCGAAACTTTTGCCTGGAGCTCTCCCCCAGCTGTCACAGCTCTTGTCACCCCGCAACCTCTCGCACCCCATCCTGTCGCCATGTCGAGTGCTTTTGTACGCTGCAGAATAATACACCATTGCAGGTAGATGACCGCATCTATCTATTCTTCAACCATGCGCGGCACATTGGGCCTCTCCGCGAGAGCCTGGCACGGATCCGGAAACGGAGCTCTTTTCGCTCAGATACAACCGCGAATCCACGCCTCATCGTCCATTCTCTCCAGGCCGATATCGTCATCATCCAACTCCTCCACCCCCGTCCGCATCCAAAACACGAAGCCACGCCGAACACTGCTCCGACCGTCGCTAGGTTATGCGCCCGCCAGCACCACGCGTCACCATGGGCTGCCGCACCCCCTCCGAATGTTTTACCAATCGCGAGCTCTACTGGAAACGAGACAAGATGAGAAGCGGCCGGCAAAGGTGCGCAGATCATACAAGGAGGAAATGAAGGCCAAGGGCGTCATCGACAGCGAGGAGAATGACGGCGAGCAGGAAGAGATGGGCTTTGCGAAGTCGGAGAAGGCAACTGCGGCAGCGGAGGTTAACCTGAGCGCAAAGCTGAGTAAGGAGGGCTCCTCAGCTAACAGCCCGGGCAGCATGAGGGAGATGTGGCGGCTGATCAAGATTGCGAGGCCGGAAGCGAAGGCACTGTCGGCGGCATTCGTGTTTCTGCTGACGTCGTCGGCCGTGAGCATGTCGGTGCCCTTCTCAATCGGGAAGATTTTGGATATTGCGACGCAGCCAGAGGGCTCCAAGGAGCTGCTCTTTGGCATGGACATCACGACATTCTACATCGCGTTGGCGGGTGTGCTTGCAACGGGCGCGGCAGCCAATTTCGGACGCATCATCATCCTGCGTATCGTCGGCGAGCGCATCGTTGCCCGTCTGCGATCCCAGCTCTACCGCAAGACCTTCGTCCAGAACGCCGAGTTCTTCGACGCGAACAGAGTTGGTGACCTCATCTCCCGTCTTGGTTCGGACACGATCATTGTCGGCAAGAGCATTACGCAAAACCTGTCTGATGGACTCCGCTCCATGGTCAGCGGTGCCGCTGGTTTCGCCATGATGGGTTGGGTGAGTATCAAGCTCACAGGCATCCTCGGCATCATTGGCCCGCCTCTCGCAATCTGTGCCTTCATTGCAGGTCGCCAGCTACGCAACATTAGTCGGAAGATCCAGAAGAATCTCGGAACCTTGACCAAGATCGCCGAAGAACGACTAGGCAACGTCAGAACCGCGCAGGCTTTTGCAGGCGAGGTCTCAGAAGCAGGGCGCTACAACCGCCAAATCAAGAGGATATTCGCCCTTGGGAAGCGGGAAGCTTTCGTAGCTGCCACCTTTTACGGTGTCACTGGACTCATGGGCAACCTCACCGTCATCGCCGTGTTGTACGTCGGAGGCAGCATGGTTAAATCAGGCGCCATCACTATTGGTGAGCTCTCATCGTTCTTGATGTACACCGCATATGCCGGATCGAGCATGGTCGGTTTGTCTGGCTTCTGGGGTGAGATGATGAAAGGTGTTGGTGCCGCCAGCCGTCTCTTTGAACTTCAAGACCGGAATCCCACGCTGTCACCCACAAGAGGCGAGCCTGTCAGATCAGCGCGCGGCCCAATCGAGTTTAAAAACGTCACCTTCAGCTATCCTACTCGACCCAAAGTTAAGATCTTCAAGGACCTGAACTTCAAGATTGAACAGGGCATGAATGTCGCCATTGTTGCACCCAGTGGAGCAGGCAAGTCGACTGTGGCCAGTTTACTACTGCGATTCTACATTCCAACCAGTGGGACCATCACCATAAATGGACGTGACATTACAAAGCTGAATGCGAAGCAACTGCGGAGAAAGATCGGCTACGTAGGGCAAGAACCGGTTCTGTTCTCAGGTACCATTGCGGAGAATATCGCTTACGGTGTGCCTAACGCGACTCGTGCTGAGATCATCGCTGCTGCTCGCAAGGCCAATTGCGAGTTCATCAGTGATTTTGTGAGTATTCCTGTCCCTTCAACGTGCGAGATAGACTAATTCCCACCAGCCCGACGGTCTTGAGACGCATGTTGGCGCGCGAGGAACTCAACTATCTGGTGGACAAAAACAGCGTATCGCCATCGCGCGAGCCCTCATCAAGAAGCCCGACATTCTCATTCTAGATGAAGCAACCAGCGCGCTCGACGCAGAATCAGAGACACTAGTCAATCAAGCTTTGAGCAAGTTGCTCCAAGAGAGAAACACGACAATCAGTATCGCCCATCGCCTTTCAACCATCAAGCGGTCCGACCGCATCATCTGCATCAGCGCAGATGGTCAGGTTGCTGAAGAGGGTACATATGAGGAGCTTTCGTCGAACCCTGATGGCGCTTTCAACAAGTTGATGGAGTGGCAGCAGAGTGGAGGCGAGATGAAGCATGAGGTACGGGACCCGAGGGTTACTGGGGTGGAGGAGATTGAGCGCGAGCTGGCAGAGGCGGAGGAGGATGAGGAGGCCGAAGCGGAGAAGGCGCCTGTGGAGAGCAAGAGGTAGTGCGGGCATGTTCTTTTCTGCCTAGGGAAGGGGAAGACAGGCAAAGGTGGAGTATGGTCATAGTCGCATCCAGTAACGGCGCATTCTACCAACTAGGGTGAGGCTCCCGTTGTTTAGGTACAGTTTCACCGCAACAGTCATCCATCCATTCTCGAATCTCTCCGGATCACTCCGAAATATCACTCCATCGGAACGGCATCGTGTGGCTCGCAATTAGCGAGATGGGCACCTACACAGGATTCCGTTAAACGGGCGGTGGCGCCACCCTGGGGCTGTTGCGATTGTTGAGGTCACACCACCTTTCGAGCCTCACATGATCGATCACAACCATTATCAGGGTAGGCGGTAGTGCAGCATGGCGTTTTGGGGGGATTTAAGCATACCGGCGCAAGGCTAACTATGCTCCTCGTGTGGAGACGTTGTACATTAGTCTCCTCTCTCATTGATAGCGATGGATAGATAAATAATTGCATGGACGCCGCATTGGGCCGTGTCTAGCTTTTGCATTTTCAACCGACATATAGTACGGATTTCACGCCATCAGATTGCAGGTTTAGTTACTTCGTATCGCGTTGTTGTTCCGAGTATATATATCCCCGAGGTATATGAAATCCGACAACACGTCTTGGTTATCGATCCGGAGCTTACTCACCCGCACACATCTCGGCACGACAAAGCATTATATCATCAAGTACGTCCATCAGACCCCAGCAAGCGCAAATCGGCATCACCAACGATGAATACAAAGCATCGAATCAGCATAAGCGAGCCTAGAGCTCAAGGGGCGTCGAAAGATATTGACGTCATCGCCGCTCCAGACGCGTCCCGGGTGCGTAATAGAGACGGCATAAGAATAAATGGTTGGACGCGATGCGCCACACCAACGCATCATCCCCTTCCACCGCGCAGCAAGAACACTGCGATCACTCTCCAATGCTAAAGACGGCGTCTTACACAAGCTATCATCTAACGCACCGATCGCCATCGCATTTCCGCCCCGTTGCATTGAACCTCTCGCGCACGATCTTGTTGCCGGCGTCACAGCTTTGTTCTAGCACTTCAACGGCGCCTTTTCACAGTACCGGTAGAAATATGGAGGCTAAGAAAGTGGAGGTGTATAAGAAGACGGGGAACAGGAAGGATGCAGTGCCGAAGCATGAGATGGTGCTGTTCAAAGGGTTGATGAGTGAGAAGAGGGCGTTTGGGGATTTTAGAACGGTGTTGCATACCGGGCTCTACAGTCAGATTGTCGCCATGGAAGTGCCAGTGGGCGGGGAAATCGGGGATGAGGTATGAAGCCCCTCGCTCCACTCTTTGGTTCCATCTGGTACTGATAAGTAATGTATGTAGGTACACACAGTCGATCAAATCCTCCTCTTCACTTCAGGAAAGGGCCTAGCAACCGTTGCAGGAAAAGACCAAGAAGTAGCCGCAGGCGACGTCGTCGTAGTCCCCGCCGGAACGCAGCATCAATTCGTTACGAGGGGAGATGAGCCATTGGAGCTGATTACTGTGTATTCGCCCGCCGAGCACGATCCTGCGACTGTGCACAAGACGAAGGAGGAGGGCGATGAGAAGGAGGAAAAGGGGGAGGATGAAGCGCCTGAATGGAGTCGGAGGAGCATGAAGGAGAATGAGGACGCGGGGTTGGTGAGGGAAAGTGGAAAGTATGATTAGTGGAGGAACTTAAGGTGAATGGTAACAGTACTGTCGATGTGCTGAGGGCCTTTGGGTGGCTTCGGACGGGATTAAGCGGGGACGCGAAAGGTGGGGAATAGCTTCATAGAAAGCGCGCTGGAATGGCGCATGATGGCTGTACACGCCGATGCAGACTTGGATAAACATGACTAAATGCGACCCAGCTGTGCACGCAATGATAGCGTCCTGGTGCCGAGTTGGCCTTTGGGAGTCTTCTGAGTGCGAGTGGCATTCTTTCCCAATCGAGTTATCAGATGCTCAGATGGACAGGCTGCATCTGATAGCCCCTCTATCGGTATGTGGGGAACAAGCGTGTTCTGGAATCGTTGGTCGTGGGGGGCACCACGGATGCGTTGCCGAACGTCCACAGCGTGTGTGGGGCAGGGATTACTCGATTTCCAAGGGCGACATCGTAATCGCTTACCAAGACGGGATGCTGTCGGCACAATAGACTTGATGAGTCTGTAATGAGCAATACCGCGTACTAAGGGAACCGTGTAAAGTGTTTCGAGGACGGCCGATGCGCACATTGGAGGTGTCATCGGTAAGATCTGATAAGAACCAAGGGACTAATTGATAATTTGGGACGTTATCTCTCCGGCATCGCCCGCGGATGAGGCAAAGCGACGCAAAGGTCGCTATGATTGAAGAAGACGAAGGACGAGCATCTGCAGGACCGCATGGTGTCGCGACAGCTATCGAACGAATTGGAAAACGCCCGATTGTGCCATCGTTGCAGGCAATATGCAAGATGGCGAGCGCGTGGGCCGCTATTATAGGGTGCTCGCCGTCGACTCCCTCGTCGCGTGCTTTGCGGGAGAGCAGCAGCACCGTCTCCACGCCCGAGAGAACGAGCCGGGTTTGATCCCTGATGGGAAATTCTGGCCGATGCTCGGCGACTGGTTGACGCAAGAGGGTGGCGCACCGGTTGCGGGTGGTGAGAGCGACGGGATGGCATAGCCGGATTGCAAACGAGCTGGAGAGATCAGGCCGGCTGTGCACGCAGGGCTGGAAATAGCAAATCAGTTCAGCGCGCGGGCGTGGCCGGAGAGGTGCATGTTGCGGTCTGCGGCCTGCGGTCAGGCGATGCAGGTGTTGGTGTGGCCGCCAGCGGGAAAATGTGGGAGGGATGGTTCGGCACGGCCTGACATGCCCATCTCGGCCTCTTCTGGTACTGCTCTCAAAAGCGAAAAAAGGCCCTCGTCATCGCCAACCCCATTTCCTCCTCACCTACCCCCTAATCCTGCCGCGCCCGCTGCGAGGCCAATTCTTCACCGTGTCGACCTGTCGAGCGCTGCACACATCCAGGCGACTGCCGCCCCTTTCTGCTCGCTGGCCGCCGACGACCCTGTTGCGAGGTGAGTGGGCAGTCCGGACCCCCACGATCTGATTAGATTTCTCGATCGCCATCTGATAGCATCATGGCCGCACACCTCCGCTGCCCGAGGGCTTACACAAGCATCGCGGCATCGTGCGAAATCCCCTCCTCTCCTCTCCCGCTGCCGCACGCGATTGAGCAGCAGTGCACAGTAGCTGATATCATGGACAGCCTCCGCCTTTGTCGCGCCTTCAACAGCGCCGCTCCTCCGCTTCCCTCACCGCTCTCTGGCCTCCGCATCGCCCACAATGGACACTCGCATTCCCACCACCTCAACCTCGCATCCAAACGACCCCATACCCGCCGAGCCGCGTGACGTCCCAGAGCTCACGCTGAGGCCTCCGCCGTCGCACTCCCACCACCCCGATGCAGGTTCGCCAAGGTCCTCGGGCGAGTCCATGCTATGGGGCAACACAAGCAGCAGCGAAGATTCCGAAGCGCCTTTGACCCCAAGCACCGAGCCCGACAGGCAGATGGACGAGATTACCGACAAGCTGCAGGACCTGCCCGCTGCTGCCGTCAATTTCACCGAGCACACGCGCCCCCGACGCGCCTCCACCACGCTCATCTCAGACAGCCCCTCCGACATCCGCAAGCTACTCGGCGATGGCGAGACGGCTACCAAGCTCATCAGCCAGTGCTGCGGCGGTGGTTGCTGCTTGCTCAAGTCATTGGCCCCGGATACCTCGTCGCCGACCTACCAGCCCGTCATCATTCCCGACAATCGTGCATACAGGACCTTGAACCTTCGCCTGGGGCCTCTCGCTCTTGACAGCGAGCTCACCGATACGACGCCACTGCCTGCCGTCAACATGTCTTTCGAGCCTGTTCCTTCGACCGAACCGAAACACCTAACAAAAGTCCACAAGGAGCCTCCCAAGTTCGTGCAGCCCCATCCGCCATACGAGGTCTACTCCGCGCCCGTCTATCACGCCCGCGAACTGACGAAGCCTGGAGCCGAGAAGAGGACGTTTCATTTTGATCTCGATGTGACCGACTATCCCGACGAGGGTGGTGTCGACTTCAAAGTAGGGGGCGCTATTGGTATCTGTCCACCCAACTCGCAGCAGATTGTCGATGAACTCTTCGACGTCCTCTGCATTCCCAAGTTTGTCCGCGACAAACTGGTCACGCTGAAGACCAACGGTGGCCGCTGGCCGACCATTTGGGGAGACGACCAGCCACGCGAGCTGATTACGACGCGTCGCGAGCTTCTGACTTGGTGCGTAGACGTGCAGTCGTTCCCGCCAACCAAGAACCTTCTCCGCGTCATGGCAGAACATGCAGACGCGCCAAATGAAAAGAAGATTCTCATGTACCTGTGCTCTGCCCAGGGACAGGCCGCCTTTTGCGACCTTCGCACCACCTCGCACCTCACCGTAGCCCAGCTCCTCCACGCGTTCCCGTCGGCAAAGCCGCCGCTACCAGCGCTGCTATCCGTCCTCAACCAATTGATGCCGCGCTTCTATTCGCTGTCCAACGACCCGCACATTTCGTCGGCCCGCCCCGGCCTGCCCGGAAACCGCCGTCTCATCGAAATGGCCGTGAGCATTCACGAGACGCCAGACTGGCACGCAGATGGAGCTTTCCGAACTGGCGTTGGGAGCGGCTACATGGAGCGTATGGCACAGGCATTCATCAACGCTGAGAACGAGGGCATCGACCCCGGGGTCCTGGACCTCCGCGTTCCAATGTTCCGCGGTCTCATGTCGAACCCGTTGTCTCGCCAGTTTGGAGGAGATGGACCTATGGTACTCATTGGCGCCGGTGTTGGCATGGCCCCTTTCCGTGGCTTCATTTTGAACAGGTTGAAGAACGCCAATTGTGCAAACAAGATCTGGCTCATCCAGGGTGTGCGCGACTCCATGCTCGACGAGATCTACTCCGGCGAGCTCGGCGACCACGAGCAAGAGATCAAGAAGGTGGTGCAAAGCCGTAAATTCCGCGGTACCCAGAGCGAAGCCAAGTACGTCCAGGACGAGGTTCGCTTGCAAGCCGATATTGTTTGGTTCGTCATCAACGCCCTGGATGGCCGCATTTTCGTATGCGGCAGCAGCAAGGGCATGGGCGAGGGTGTTGAAGATGCACTTGTCAGTATCGCCATGCAGAAAGGCGGCATTGGCGAGGCAGAGGCAAGAGAATTTTGGGCCAAGAAGAAGGAAGATGGCCAGTACATTGCCGTAAGTCGGCCCTGCTTCCAACTACAATGACACATTATACTAACGTATCTCTAGGAAACATGGTGATTATTACTACCGCCAAACGCCCGTCGTATCTCGCGATGGGCATGTATAAACAGTACCTTGATCACTCGCTCATCGATCGCGTAAATAGCCGCATCGTCATCCATCACTTCACCGGAGTTTGGGCCATAGAGTCGACTAGATAAAAAGGGCTCGCGCATACCATTTTCTTTCATTTATCTTTGCTGGCTCGGTACTATGCTTTGTTTACGCACAAAATAGCAAGGCGTTTGGAGGTTACTTCGGGTGGTGGTATGTCTTTGAATTGCATAAAGACTGGCTAAGAGTCTGTGGCCGCTTGTCCGTGTGAAGATATATTCCATGTCTTGAGAGAAGAGAATAAAGATGAATACAATAATTGGCTGTATATGCTTCGGATGTAAGTTTTGCTAAGGTCCTGCGCCCATTGCAGTTGCCATCCTCGAAAACCGTTCTTGACCTCGACACCCGCGCTGCAGAACAATCCCGTGTCGTGCTTGATCTGAACCTCTCATCCTCTAGCATTCTGCACATTCGCAGTTTCTCTTCTCTTTTGCACCTTTTCTCTCGACCGTCTAGCCTGACGCGACATGGACTCATGTGCATGAATGAGGCGCGTTGGATCAAACGGGAGCGTCTCGAGGCCCGGACGGCGGGGCTAAGGGGTTTAGAACAGCAAAAGAGCGAGAGAGGCGATTGCAGGTGTCTAGTCTGCACGAGCCGTAAATGTGGGTTGAATCGTTGGAAGCGAGCGAGGTCCACCATTCTGGAATGCACATGTAGAGCGCACCGGAACGTGCAGCTGTAATTAGCGCGTGCATGGACGCACACGTGCTCATGGCATCTCATCTTCCCCTGAAACGCGGTTCAAGGAAATTTGCTTCCACGACCCAATCAGAGCGCAGCCTTAAAATCTCACCTCAAACTGGACTGCACTCCAACCACCAAAAAACACCTTGGGTCGTACAGCCACCTCTTGAGGGCGGAGTCTCCTAGCAAAGGGAAGCAACAACGGGCTTTTGATATGCCAAAGCCGGGAAAAGCCATGTAAGATCTACTAGCAGCTAGTCATTGGGCTGTGGCTGTGAGGCCTATTTTACGCTTGATCGGCCCCTCGGGATAGCCGGGACGTCTGGTAAAGGCCCCCAAATCCTGCGTCTAAAGCGCCCTGCTACGCGGAGTAGAGTTTCCCTCTTCCATCCCGCCCTTCCCGCAATACCCTCACCGACGTATCGCCGCCTGCACCCACGGGCACTTGCCAACGAGACACCAACTGCCATGGCTCGAACTGTTCTGTTCTCAGCAGCGCTACTCTTTGGTGCAAGGGCGCGTGCTGCTTATACTGAGTTCTCCTTCACAAATGATGCCAGCCAGTGGTCATGCCCTGACATGGCGTTTACGTGCAAACCACCGAATGTTTGCGCGTTTGATAACCTTTTGAAGAAGCACTTTTGCTGTGATAGCGGCACGTCGGATGCGGTATGCTGGGGTGGGGCTTCGAGTTGCGGCTCCAACACGATCGATTGTGGATCGGGCGACAATGCTTTTTGTTGTCTGGCGGCTAGGTAAGTGGTCCTGTATGGTAACACGCCTTCATGGTGCTAATACTCGGCGTAGAGAAGAATGTACACAACAATTCGGTGAGTAACCATCCATGGGGACATGGCAATCCGGAGGTGCAGGTATTGATTATATCTAGGCCAGATCAACATATGCTGGGCCACAGCCGTGAACCCCGTAGCCGACATCAACGCAGACAAGCTAAACGCTACCTTTTCCTCGCTAAGCTCCGAAAGTCCCTCCGCCACTCGCCTCAACATTGACTTAGCAGCCGTCACTGCAACAAGCACGTCCACCTCGGCATCCCCTGACACAACCTTCACCCCCTCTTCTTCTCCCACACCCTCGCCAACCTCGAGCGGAGCCGCCAATTCACCAACCGACGTAGGCCTACCGAGCTCATCACCAGAAAGTAGCGGCGGCGGCGGCGTGTCCGGCGGCGCAATTGGAGGCGCAGTAGTCGGCGGGGTGTTAGGTCTTGCGCTCATCGGTGCAGGAATCTTCTTCCTCCTACGGAGACGACGTGCCGCGAGAGAAGGCGGGAAGACCGAGTTGGACAGCAATCCGTATGCAGGGAGGGCAGAATACGCAGGTGGGCAGGGATTTCCCCCGCAAAAGTACGCATATGAAGCTTCGGGAGCACAGATGCCTGTAGAGATGTCAGCGAACCACGAGCCGACGGAGATGGAGGGGAGTAGACCGGTGGGGAGATTGTAAGTTGTGAGGAGGAGGAAGATTATGTTGGAGAGGTGGCCGTTGTAGCAAGAGTTCGCAAGCAAGAGATGGAACTATACCCAAGCCGTTATTCTAGATTACCATTAAGGATAGAGGATGATTAGAGCAACCATACCGAATATAAGTGTGTTTGGTAATTTAATCTGACGGACCGGATCTACACGTCACTTGGTCACTGTATCCCCCTCCTCCGAAATGGTCGGCCTACCAACCTCAAGTGCTACTACTCTCATCCAGTAGCATGCCGGTCAAAAGGAATAAACATATAAACTTGCTCTCAGCCGGTTCTTCCGCTAAAGTTCGGGTTAAAGAAAAGACATGGTCAGCCAGATGCACTCTTAGACCATCACTTCAAGCCTTCCCTCACATCCAACGGACAGTCTGAAGACAGCCTTTCCCAATTCGCCACCAAGATTCAGAAGAGCAGCAAAGACAAGTCCTCCGCCACTCAGCCTAGAATGATACATATACAAGTCCTACTACAGGGCGCGTATATACAACATCTACTTAGAAAAGGAGGTACTGTCAACGCCACCTCCCGAGGCCAGTCCGTCATGATGACTCGGTTCAACGCATACCCCAGGGAGTGCAGGTATAGGTATACCATAGCCACAAGACCATCGTCTTCTTGTCGAATGAGTAGCAGCCATCGCGTCGTTAAACTCGCAGAATAACCCAAAAAGGTGACACAAAAAGGCATTTCGTCCCCAATACCTTGAAACACAAGAAGATGGTTGGTCGCAGTCATTGCCTGAGGCTCACGTCACGGCATGCCTGCGAGGGTAACGGCCCGAGCCTCATAAACGAGAGCGTGGCGCGTGCCATGATGTTGAGCGGTAGCGACAGTAGTCTACCATAGTCGAGAGCAGCCAGATCGCCGTCTTTCTGTACTCGCTTTAGAGCTCAAATAGCCGTGTTTTGACTAGCAGCTTCCGCCGGCAGTTAAGGCGCGTAGGACAAGGCAAACCCAGAAGGCAACAAAACGCAGAATAAAGCTTCTAATCTCCATCTTCGCCTCCGTCTGAACCTTACTTGGGTTACGCTCTAAAAAAGTAAACTTTCGACAAGACTGATAATATACCTATAATGAACTTGTACACTTTGAAGGGAACATAAAGCTACCTCTACTCCTACCTGTTCTGTTCTTCGCCACCTCCACGGATTAGATACGCACGTTCCAGTCACTCCCCTTTTCCAAACACACTCCACACCCTCGTTGACTCGGCTATTAGCCATCAAATAACCATAGCGGACGAAAGAATAGAGAACACACAAATGAGGGTTCTTTTTTCTGCTCAAAGTGCTCAAGCTAATTAGTCCGAGGCCCTTGAGCAGCCCAGAGAGATCACCTTCTGGACCCCCTTGCCAAGTGTCGCAACCACGGGACCCCGTTGTTTCTTCTGCGTCAAGCTATAAAAAGAAAGCACTATGAACACCAATATTCCATAATTAATGAAATTTAAAAGGCGAAGAAGAAGTGGAAAAGGACGAGAAGCAATAAGAGTGGGTTAATCGTAAAGCTTAGTTGCGTGTTTATACAGTTTACTATCCCTCGGCAGCACATGTCATTGCTCGTCTCCTGCCAAATGTTTGAACCATCACCTCGTCGGTCTCTCCAGATCGATAGTACTGTGTACAGCTCTGCAGCTCTATTATCGTGTATAAGGTGTGGGTATAGCACCTCTGCTGTGTACAAACTCCTACTGTGTTTCGTGCGGACCTTGCAAAGAATCTCCCACCGTGAAAATCCAAACCAATACAGTTTACTATCAATTGTTGACTATGTGTTGTTAGCAAGCACTATGAAGGGAAGTTTGAACGTTTAGAAGAAACGGGAAGAACGACCGGGGGGAAGGAGGAATAGACAGTACAGTGTTTTGTTGAAGTTGTGGTGTTATTTCTTAGGAAATTGTCTTTATTTTGCCAAATGCAGAGGTCCAGTTCGTGCACAAGTAGTTTGCAGCTAAAATAGGTATCGGTGAAGAAGATGTGTCTTATATTATACCATCCAACTCAAAGCTATCTACAAAGCGCCTCAAGGCAGGCTCGCTCGCTCATGCCAAACAACCAAAATTTTGATAGCGAAACAGGGATCCGCATCACCATCACCCTCCACATCCCAACATGATGCCCAAAAAATGCTTCAAGTTCGCAAAATACAAAAGACGACCAACAAGGCGTCCAAAATGCCCAAAATATTCCAAGCACGAGGTGAAATAACCTCCCTCGTAACCGAATACCCTCCTATCACAATATACAGGCCCAATTAACCATATCCATGTTCATATGCCAGCCAGCCATCAGTGCTAGAAACAGAAGAACGCCGTAGCGTATGTGCCGATGAGAGCCTGCCCACAGTCCGCAGAACATCTCGTGTATGCTCCCGCGAGTAGGCCAAAAGAACCAAGAAGGAATTTCATTCCAACATGCCGGATATCGAACGCCGCGAACGCCAAGCTGGATGCAAAAATATCGTCGTAGCGAAGAGGAAAGCGGAGGTAGAGCCAAGTGCGCTATGGTACGGTCTGGCCGCCACAGTCGGGAACCTTTACGCCATCCTTGAGGTTTCGGTCGACGTCCATGAGGCCCCATTTGTCTTCCCACTCTTTGCCTTTCTCATTGTACCTAACCTTCCAGGGCTCGTCGAAGGCGGAAAACCTGATTTTGATTAGCATAGATCGGACAGATTGATGCCAAGTAAACTAACCAGAAGTACTCGGTTCCATTCTTCAAGCTCGGGCATACCCAGTCCTCCATGAACGTGTTCAGCTCATCCACACCCGCGACGGATCCTTGGGTATCCGAAGTGCAATCAGCCTCTCCGCAATTGTTGCCACCCGCAGTCGGCCATCCTACCTCAGCGATGACTTGCTTAATATCCGGGTCGTCCTTTGTCAACACTACATCGTGTGTCTGCCAGAAAGTCCATGTCCAGCTCGTGGCCTTCTTTGCCTCGACTCCGGCAAAGAAGGGGTGCACGTTCGACATGACGACATCGACCTTGGTCGCCATATCCGCGGTCCAGTTGTCGCCGAGATCGGAGATAGCAACGGGCAAATCGATGCCGTGCTTGGTAAGGTTCGATCGAATGTCGGTAATGTACTTGAGCAGTTCCGTCTCGGTCAAGTCCTTGCGGTAGAGGACCTCGTTGCCCACGATGACTCCTTTGAACTTGTCGCTAAACTTGAAGCTCTTGTCGGCGCTGTGCTTGTCGATGAGTTCCCACATCTGGTCGACTTGGCGCGTGTTGGTGGTGTCGTTGTTGCCCAGCCAGACGCCCATCCAGACCTTCATGTCTTTGAGTTCCAGGCGGTCAATCGCGTGCAACACCATCTCGGTCTGGTTGCAGTCGGTGCCGTACAGACGCACTGCGTTGGTCAGCTGCGACATGACAGCCATGTCCCGTGTAATGTTGTTCTGCGACGGGGGGACGTGGAGGCAGTCGGGATACTGCGCGTTGAGAGGGGTGTAGTCCATGCCGGGGAACACCTTGTGAAGGTTGCTGTTGCCCATCAGCTTCTGGATCTCATCCGACTGGAGGGATAAGTCGTTTTTGTTGTCTTCCTTGACGTCGTTGGCATTGGCACTGCCTTTGCTAGAACCTCCTCCGCCCTCGCCGCCATTCTTGCCTTTACCTAGGACGGAGCCGAGAACTCCGCCGACAATAGCGCCGATGACGACGAGAGCAAAGACGACAATGACGATCCACATCAGCTTCTTCCTGCCGTGGTTCTGACGATCTAACCACTCCGACTTCTCTCGGACGAGTTCCGGCTGGTCTGCATTTGGCACGGCGTTGTACGACCCACTGCCGTCCCGTGAAGCAGCCGCGGCACCGGTCGCGATTGCTGCCGCAGAATTATTCGTGGGCGTGCCCTCTCGAGATGCGGTACCAAAGGGCACGAACGAACGTCGCTTCTGTTGTGCGGGAGCCATGCCCCAGTCGTCATCGTCGGCTAGGTCGCTCGGGTTGATTTGACCCATCTGTGGTGCGAGGTTGAGATTGGACGAAGAGTAGCGGTTGTAGGGGCTGTCCGAGTAAGGGTAAGCGTTCGAGGGAGAGGTCAATGGCATGCTTTGTTGGGAGCTGTTGCTGGAATACGTGCCGGCAGGCGCGGTGGCACCAGCGGCGAACGGAGCGTTGGAACCGTGTGAAGGCGAGTGTATCGGTCGTGGAGGAATCGGCTGGTCGTAGGCATACTGGTCGGCAAATGGCGTCTGGTCGGATGATGTTTGAGGGCGCATCGCTTGCAAACCACTTTCTCTTTCGCGCGCACCCGCAACTCCCAATGCGATGCCATTGATACCTCCTCCTGCCGCACCCTCTCCTAGATTGTCGGTGCCCGGTGTGACGCCGGGGGCCGAGTAGCTTGAGTAATTGTTTGGGTCTTGGTTGTACTGCCGCTGCCCCTGCATCTGGCTGTAGTTGCTTTCCGTGTGCATGCCTACTGGGGTGCGATGTGCCGGGGGAGGTGGGGGAAAGTCGGCGTGGGAACCTTCAACGGGCGAGACGTCTCCTTGGTCTCGATAGGGCGACGCGGGCGGATATGCGTTGTATGCCATTGCGAGAGCTGTGCGGGGGTCCGCGATCGACCCGGCAATGGGCTAGAGCGATAGGCGCGCACCAGTAGTGGTGGTAGTAGTGGTGGTGGAAGCGGGCCCGGCCTGTTGACGGTAAAGGTTATGAGCGAGCGGTCGTTGTGGTCGGGCGACGGCGATGGGGACTGATGAGTGATGGGTGATGTGTGATGTGAAGAGCCAGCCGCACCTCGGACCCAAACGAAGGACCGACTGGGAGGACCGACTGGGACTGGGAGGGTGACAGTCGGTGGCAGGCTGTGGTGGCCGGCGTGAACCAAAGTCCAAGTGCGATCGACCTGGTGGGCCCGGTGGATGTTGGTGCGACGCGATGGCTGACCGGGCTGCGCTTGCCTATCCCGCCATGTCGGCCAAGCAACCACAGCTATTTCCGGCTAGCTCGGTTTTGAAGGACACCACTCGAGGACACAAGAAACCTGTTTGCGGCGATGTAGCCACGCAGCGATGCTTGCCATGTCTGAATTCTGCTCCAGTTGCTCGAATTTCTTGAATTTCTGCTGCCCATGTTGGTTGCCTCCACCTTCCACCGACTCCCACCTCCCTTCTTACTGCGTCGCCGGCTGGGGTCCAGCCTCCTCAGCCCCCCGAGCCGCCAATACGCCAGTCTCACGACATTGCTCGTATCTGACACCCGGGCGCAGTCCGAAGCGGCAGGTCCTGCGGAAGGATGTGCTCCCCAACGGTTGTCCCAGTATTCATTAAAGACAACCGGTGCTCCCCATCTCTGTAAAAGCATTGAACCGGAATTGTCGGCCTCGCCCCCAACCCTCAGTCGGACCCGCATCCGCATCCGCCTCTACCGAAGCCGCGTCAACATCAACGGCTGGACACGAGGGGTTTTCTAAGCAACCGTCATCGTATTCGCTACCTCTTTCTTCAGCTGCTCGCTTTTATTGCTTCCAATTGCTGCCTGTCTCGGCCTCCCTACCGGCTCTTCCATGCAAGTCTGTCGTCTTGGGGTTCGCAGGGAGACGACCCTGCGTAGGGCGGCCATTCGGCCCCGTGAAACATCCTGATGTCGATCAAGGCCGATCCTTTCATTCTGTACGAAACGTGCACTGCAAATCATTTTCACATCAAACGGCTTCACTTGTACATGTTCCCGCTGTGCTGTTGACCGTCTGGTGTGTATTGCGCAGATTCCAGTGGTGGGAGCGTAAAGAGCGCCGGAGTAAGGAGTAGGCTATGCTATCCCGTGTTGGTTCCTTGCAGCCCGATATGGAATCCACTATTCTTCTTATAGTACATCCCCTGCCTGCTGAAAACATTCAAGATGTACGCTGATCCAACACCAAAAAGCCATCATAGAGCCGCCACATGCAACCTTCATGTCGCGTACATCCTGAATATCACGTTTGCTCGCTGTTGACCATCAAGGGGCATATGCCGGCTGAATTCAGTTCGATATGAATATTTGTTGTACGCAGCCGGTGGCAGCGCCTATATGGTGAGCCTGCTGATGGCTAAGGTGCAGCTTGCCATTTACAAACTTGACGCTTTGCGACGCACCACCTAGGCATAAACCGTTATATCCGACGCCACCAACGCTCAACTGGTGTCGGATTCCCCAGCATTGGTCTAGTTCGCGCCCAACATGGAATATAAGACGCCGCGCCGTCGGCACTCCAGCGCATCTATCCCCAGGGCTACGACCAAAACGACATACCCGATGCCAGACGGTGACGAAATACCTGGCGCAATTCCAAGCGATGCGATGGAGTCGCATCCATCAAAGGAGATGGCCGACAACGCTGAAGAATCGAAACCCTGCTTGAACGACCAAGATATCCTTCATCCAACAGAATCCAGAGGACAGCTATTGCCGGCAGCGACGGAACGTTGGGGCCACTACAACTCTGTACCTCGTGACAGGACTCCTACCGACATATTTCTTAGTCCGTGCTGGCCTTGCTCTAAAGAATGATGGTGCCGACCTAATTCCAGGATCTCAAGCACAGTGGCTGCTCGAAGCCTCGAGTTACGCGGGTCATCATGTATATAACCTTGTTCAAAGCTAATCTTTCGCAGGGTGCGACAGCATTCTCCATACTCTTTGCTGCAATAGTCGGTCAGCTGATGACTTTAGTTGCTGCTTGGAAGCTCGAAAGGGGCATCACAATCGGAGTATTGGAATACCTCCTCGCTAGCAAGTCTCTGGCCTCAGCATTCCTCTCCCCGGCCAAATTGCGGATACTCAATATTTGGGTGCCTTTGATCATCGGGACCTGGTGTTTATCGCCACTAGGCGGCTAGTCATCTTAACGAGTAGTGTTCTCGAAACCATCCGAGATTCTTGAAGTCGTTGATGTCTACTATCTTGACACCAACCAAACAGGATTGATCGCTCCATACGCTTCAGCATGGTCTACGTTTGGACATCTGGTTGATTCAACTTTTGTGACTGCTTTGAGTAGTCCGGGGACTTCCAAGAATGGGTCGCAGGACATGTATGGGAATCTGCAAATACCAATGATGGAAGCTCTCCCGAAGCCAGCTGAATCGAACATTTGGTATGAGCTCGAAAGCCGCAACACGACACATGCTGCACTTATGGGTATACCTTTCACCGGTGTTCCTACGGAGGCCAACTCTTCGTTCACTATGGAGACCAGTTACGTCTACCTTGACTGCAGCGGTAGCATTCGTTCCAGAAACGTCTTCGATTCGTGGTTCCCCTACGGCAAAGCCAATGCCACCAGACCGAGCAGACCTGGCGAAGGTATCGATTACTACAACTACACATATCAAGCGACGGATGCAAGGAGTAACCTCTTACTTCGAGACGTATATTCCCACCCCTGGGAGACCGCGTCAAAGACACGTCTCGGTTTACAAACCTCCACACACTTGAGCTACTGTAGGAAGCGCTTTTTGTAGACCAAGGCCCAGTTAAGAACACTTACTGTACCTTACCTCCATCCATCCAGAGCATCCAAATCTGGGACTCACCCATGGATGTTACAAGCCGGTTCGAACACCTGTACTTGGAGAAGTCCAAGTCGAACTATCTAGATTTGACGGCGGTCACGCTACACGGCTCACATAGCACTAGCGGCCTGGATCCGGAATGTGGCGGCGGCTGGGAGGCTGAGCTCATCAACGGAGTGAAATATCTTTCGACTTCTAACTTGCTCTTGAATGAGTTTAGAGATGCGGGTATATGCGCCGTATTTGTAGTGGGACCCATGTCGTGGAACTGCTGGGATGATCCCTCAGCTTTACTGCAGTTCGTGTAGGGACATCCCCAATAAAGACTGTCAAAAGACGGGAACAAAACTGCAGATTTCAATCCGCAAGTTGTCTTGCCAAAATGAGGTTGTCCAAACCGATCGAATAACGAGTGTAGTGTTCGGGTGAATTAACCGCGAAGACTTTGCCGATCCATGTTCCCCGCATGTACAAAACTCCACGCTTCGGACGAACTACTATATTAACGCATCGTGTATATTGCGCTCGCGATGACGCTACACGTTCTATTGCCATTCAAATTATTTTCCGTTGGCACACATTGCGCAGATATGTTTCGTCGGGCTGTACGTACTCTAGCGTCGCTCAATATAGCAGGTTCCGTAGGAAACATATATATCTAAAAGATACCCGTTAGTGTCGCAAAGTCCTAAACTCGATCGCTTTTCGTCTCTACGCAAGTACTGTGATTTGCATCATGCGCGCTCCTCTGTACTCACTCCTCTTCGCGACCGCGCTCGCCTCGCCGGTTGCCTACGTAAAACAAGCAGTGAAACCAGTCTACTGGTTACTATCCGGCGACTCCACAACGGCACCAGGCGGTGGCTGGGGCGATGCCTTCCTCAAAACGACCGTCGCGTCCGGCTCCTCGGGTCACAACTACGGCCACAGCGGAGCAACGACAAAGTCGTTTCGCGCGAGTGGAGACTGGAGCAACGTGATCAAAGACATTGGCACATACAAGGGCAAATACGACATCTATGTTACAATACAAGTGAGCGTTCTTTTTATCGGGTGATAGAACGCAAGAAGCCAACGTAGCCAGTTCGGACACAACGACCAGAAAACTAC
The DNA here is from genome assembly GCA_030770425.1 of Darksidea phi. Classification (NCBI taxonomy): domain Eukaryota; kingdom Fungi; phylum Ascomycota; class Dothideomycetes; order Pleosporales; family Lentitheciaceae; genus Darksidea; species Darksidea phi. Next base: position 22,340 of record JASJFT010000152.1, on the reverse strand, counting down.
ATCCGGCGTAACAATCGACCAGTTCAAAACCAACCTCGCCGCGTTCGCAAAAGAATCTACAGCCGCAGGCGCAACCCCCATCATCCTCACCTCCCTAACACGCCGCAACTTCGACAGCTCCGGCAAAGTCATCGAAAACCTCGCCGACGTGACTGCAGCCGCCATCTCCGTCGCGCAATCCAACAACCTTAACTGGATCAATTTGAACGCGGCGAGCTTAAAGTATGTCAACGCTATTGGCAAGACGGCGGCTAGCAAGTACAACCTGGCGAGCGACGATTGGACGCATTTGAATGAGTGGGGTGGCGTGGTGTTTGCGAGGATTGTGAGCGATTTGTTGGTGGAGAAGTATCCACGGTTTAAGGAGGTAACGGTGGCGAATGCGACGTTGAGTGGGTTGATTAAAGCTGGGAAGCCTGCATGAGTTGGGACGAGCAAACAATGTTTTGCACTAGGAGATGGGTAACGCTACACCTGAACGTGGCTTGAATATTCCCCAATGACATGTCACGCGGTCGTGCATGTATTCGCCATAGACAAGAATTCTCTCTACACGTAGAGATATAGCCACTTTGCCTGCTCAGACCACGCTGCCCACCAGCTTGTTGATATCCAAGCTCACATCTCCATCTCTTTGTTTCCAATGCTGCCAACTTCCCCCCCACCTATCATATCAATACCCCCAGTCCTCTTCCCTCTAATCCTCCTATCCCAACAGATACCCCTCTTACAACTCCACCCCCGACACCTCCCCGCCCATCTATACTCACTCGGCCCCACACAAAGGAAGTAGCTCGTCGTGCAAAGCCTGGTGCACTCGCAAGAATCACCCAATTCGGGTTTGCCGCAGCGCATGCAGTCCAGGCCGGTCACGGGGCTGCTGGTGCAGTACATGTGGAGGAGGTTGCCGACGGGAAACTCTACGCGATGCTTAGTACGATGAAGACTTGAGTGGTGGAAATGGGAGGGGGAGAGAGAGGTGACGTACTCAGGTCATCCAGGATCTCGCCGAGGCAGTAGAGTTGCCCGATGTTGCAATGACCCCATGTTGCGGCGTTTGTTTGGGGAGATGGATCGATGTCCTTTGTGGCGAGCGCTGAGGCCGCTGTGATGGCGACTCTAAAGAGAAATTTGAGGTTCATGTTGAGCTGGGTAGGTAGGGAAAGGAGGGAAGTTGTAGATACTTGTTTGCGAGCGCAATTTGAGCTTTTCTAGATCTACCCAGGCGAGCTTTGAATGATGAAGAACGTCCGCATGACTTGTTAAATGTGCTAGAAACGGGACCCTGCAGTTCCGGAGTACTGCCCAGCTAATCACAGCCGCACACGTTGATGTAACACGCCGATGCAGTGCATGCATGTTTTGTACAATGACCATGGTCATTATCTATGATGGTTTCAATTTTCTGTATACCGGAGCCATTCATATCCGTCCAATCATGTTGTCAAGCTTCATCTTCATACATCATCCGCTCTTTCCATCCTCCTTATCCGTATTCACTTCAAGCAACTACCCGTAACCCTCCCCCTCATAGCCACCAGTTGCCCACCTGCCTCCCTGTCCGCTTTGTTTTGGCACTTGGCCCTGCCCCCGTCCCGGTCCTTGTGCTTGTCCTTGGTTCTGTAGAGGCAACCCACTCGCCTGGCTAGAGTTCGGTGTTCCATACATGCTTTGCTGGCTACCTGCGTACTGTGTGCTATTCGTATACTGGCTGCTCTGAAATGACGTATCTGACGACGACTGGGACGGCTGACCGTATGGTACATAGCCCGACTCTTGACCCCGCGGCTGCGAACCAAAAGACTGATTGTTCAATGGAGGCTGGTATTTAGATGGTGCGCTGTACTGCTGAGATGGTGGCAGACTATTGTACATTGGTGGTGAGTTGTAAGTTGAAGCCGGCGGAGATGCGTACGAGTTCTGAAGTGGTGGAGCGTTGTACGTTTGCTGGAGTGGCGGCGATGTGTACGCTGGCTGTGGAGCGCGGTAACTTTGCCGATGCGGTTGGTGCTGGTGATATCTTCCGCTCGACCCAGGGTTCAGCTGAGGGTGTATAGGTGGTTGTGTACTGTATCTTTGAGCCAAATGCTCTTGACTTTCTGTACGTGGGGGCAACGGAGGCGGACCTGCGGTTTGAGGACCATTGGAATATTGCTTCGGTGGTGTAGATGGGTTTGATTGTTGTTTCGATGGCGATTGCTGATAGCTGCTGGAAACTGGCTTCCTTGACGGCGAAACGGAGGGAGAGGAATAGAGTTGTTGAGGTAGTTGCTGAGGAATTCCTTTCGCAACGTCCCGATAGGGTGGTGAGTAGGGTACTGTAGATGGCGCCGGATGATTTGGCTGCGGGTATGCAGGCCCTTTTTGGTTAGGCCCAGTATAGGGTTGGAACGACTGTCTAGGCGACTCAGAGAATTGCTGTTGGTAAAGTCGTTGCTGTCCATACGGTTCGCCGCTATTCGCAGGATTGTACTGTTGGTAACTCGTCCGCGGTGTCATTTGTGGTGGCGGACCAGCTTGGAGGCTCGCCGGAAGACCGCCACCTCGCTTCGTGGTGCGCGAGCGCTTGAGGCTTGGGTTGCGCTTCACTCGTGCCATCTCTTTGTCGAGAAGGTTCCGGATCTTGACCTCCTCGGAGATCTCTTCTTCTAGTTGCAAATCCATTACACTCCCATCACCAACAGACTCTCCGTCACTTTCCGACTCGTCATCGTCATTCGCGTCGTCATCTCCGTCCTCCTCCTCATCCTCATCTTCATCCTCTTCTTCTTCGTCGTCGTTCTCGTCATCAGAGTTGTAATCGTTTGCTTGATCAGCCTCCAACGCGTCGACGGCGGTGCCGAGTGTCGCATGCTTGGAATACACGTTTGCTCCGTACTTGAGCAACAATTCCACGCTTGCAGCCTGACGGTAGGCACATGCTTCGACCAATGCCTCATCGAGCAGCTGCACCGGCGGATCCTTCTTCAAAAACATTTCTAGTATACTTTTGTTGCATCTCATGGCTGCGGCCGAAATAGCACTTAGAAATTTACCTTCTCCTCGAATGTAGGGATCTGCGCCAGCTTTAAGAAGCTTGGGAACGACGTCCTCTCGATCGAAGTAGGCGGCAGCAATAAGGGCAGTGCGATACTTTCCCCCGATAAAGTTGACATTTACAGTGAGGCCTAAAAGTATGTCGATGCAGGCCGTATCGGTAGCTCTGATCGTTGCTGCTTGGAGACAGCTTCCAAACTTTCCTCCCGTAGCATGGACGTCTGCACCTGCATCTATGAGCATTTGTAGTGCGATTCTGTCGTTGGCAAAAGCAGCTGCAGAGGCTGTGTTTCCAAGCAGCCCTCCCTGCACCGTAACCATAGCCCCATGGTCAAGGAGGAGTTGAACGACTGTATGGTTCCATGGCCTTTGCGCAGCAGCGAGAATGGCGTAACCGTGCTCTCCGCCTTTCATAGCGACGTCAGCTCCCTTCTCCAAGAGGTATTCGACAATTTCTTGATCGCCAGCAGCAGCTGCTGCATGCAATGGAAAGCCGTGCTTGCCGTTCGCCGGTTGCAGATTGATGAGTGCACCGTGTTCTATCAGCTCGCGCACGACTGATAGATCGCCTGAGGAGCAGGCTGCTTGGAGCGGTGTTCCATAGGTACCGGCGATGAAACCTTCGCCAGTTGCGTTTGCACCCGCCGCTAAGAGCACTCGAACGGTGTCTAGGTCAGGTACGCTAGCAGCTGCCTGCAAAGGCGTTCCCATTAGCCCTCCAACCGCGTTCACATCGGCCCCGGCCTTCAACAGAACCTTGCAGCACTCCTCAGCACCATCCTCGGCCGCAGCGTGGAGCGCAGTTCCTAACTCCTTCGACGAAATGTTGACGTCGGCACCGCGAGACAGTAGGAACTCTACGCCCTCAGAGTCACCCATTTCTGCGCAACTAATGAGTGCGGTAATACCTTCATCGCATACGGCGTTGACATCGGCACCACGATCCAGGAGCACTTTAAAGTCTTCCTTTGCAAGTGTACCCCCAGCTGTAGCGATGACTGGTGGATTGTTTTCACCACCCTTTACGTTGACATCGGCGTCGTATTTGAGGAGAATCTCCAAGACTTCACTATCACCCTCTTCGACTGCGGCAATGATGGCATAGCCGTAATATCCTCCTTGCGCATTTACATCTGCTCCTTTTTCGAGGAGAAGCTGTATGGTGGCATTGTTCCCAGTTTCGCACGCTGCTTGGAGAGCATGGCCGTACTTTCCGATAGGTTCGGCGTTGACGAGAGCTCCGTGTTCAAGCAGCATCTTGACATTCTCTGCTTCGCCGGCCCACGCTGCGGCCTGGAGAGGGCAACCGAAGTCTCCACGACGCTTGTTCACATCGGCACCTTGGTCGATGAGCGCTTTCATGATCTCTGTAGTACCATCGTATGCGCTAGCTGTCAACGCGCAGCCGTACAGTGATCCTTCGGCATTTGGCGATGCTCCGAAATCAAGAAGCAGCTTTACTGTCGATTGGCGTTCATGGTCGGCGCTAAGATAAAGAGCGTCATCCAACTTGTCTTGCGCTACGCCTCTCCGAAACAATAGCTTCAGCACTTCGTCTCTTCCATAATCGGCGGCCCGCATGAAGGCTCTCTCATGCGGCAGTGCTGGAGTCTTTTCGAGTATAGCTTTCACGACTTCTGTCTTTCCGTTTTGCGAAGCCGCCACCAGTGCTCGCTCCAAGACTTTGATCTCCGTCTCTTTCTGAAGAAGTGTTCTCACAACTCCTAGGTGCCCGTATGTAGCCGCACATGTTAGAAAGGATCCGTACGTTTTCATAGGCCTGTCAGGACTCCATCCTTTCGAGAGCAAAAGCTGGACGATCTCTGCATGTCCGCGCCGACTTGCAGTACCAACGGCACTACCATACCAATAGTCTTCATCGGGGTCGATATCTGCACCATGCTCGATAAGTAGACGGACTGCTTCTTCATTACCATTCCAGGAGGCGATATTGAGTGCTCTGCAGTGGCTGCCTCCAACAAGATTGACATCGGCTCTGCGCTTCAAGAGCAACTGAATGGCCGGCATGCGATTCTGCTCACATGCGGCATACCTGCAATGGGAAGGCAGCGTTAGTTTAATTCAGGAGCTCGTTTTGGGGCCTTCCTAGGACGTATTGGGTTAGGACAAGACTTACAGTACACTCCCCCATTCTGCAGACTTGGCGTTCATGTCCGCATCTTTGTCAAGCAGGCATTCGACAATATCAATGTGACCTCCTGCGGCCGCCGCCCACAAAGCAGTGACATTGTTTTCATGCGAAGCAAAGCCCACGTCCGCTCCGGCACGGAGTAACCTTTCAACAATCTCATAGTTTCCAACCTCGCAAGCACAGTAGAGTGGTTGTAAACCGAGGGAATCTTCTATATGGATATCGTTCGTCCAACCACGGTTTAGCACTGTACCGCTGGTTAGCAATGGCCTTGGTAGCAAGAATGATGCGCCTACAATAATCTACAAAAGCCGGGAACTCGCCGATGACTGCTACATGGAGAGGCGAAACATTAGTCTGAGTCGGCTCTATGTGCATAGAATCGTTGAAGCTCCACCACTCTTGTCGTGCAGCTGAGTCATCGTTCCAGAATGGACGATGCATTCTGAACTCTTCAATCACGTCGGCGGGGGCGAGCCTCGCGTGCTCAAGCCAGTACTGTACTGGATACTGCAAGGCATCATCTTGATCAAAAGCTTGATCGTCTTCCTCATTGTCCGTCACTGTCGGTGCGATTTCAGTGTTTGGGGTGGCTTCATCATCGTGTTCGCCATCATCGTGTTCGGCATCTTGCATGCTCGCTAAATGTGGTGAAATTGGCCGCTGTTCATCGTGATGTTCGGCATCCTCATCCTCTTCACTTTCGGCCTCCTCTTCAGCGTGCTCGTCTACGCGCCGCCTTTCCGTGATAGAACATACATATTCAAGACATCGTAGCGCAATGATACCGTGCTGCATATTCTTCTGCTCCGTGTCCAAAGCGAGCTCCTCTTTCGCATACTTTTCCAAATGCTCTTGGGCCGAGATGTCGATCCACTCAACCTTCATCACTCAACCTTCATACTATCTTCATCAAATTTGTTTCCACAGAGTTCAACAAATGCACCACACCGAATGACGTGCTCTCTGAGCTGCCCTAAATTTTCTCGATCTTCTTCGGGAAGATCCGCCATGATGGCAAGTTCGCGCAAGGTTGGTCCACGGCGTGCAAGTATGCGACAGCGAAGGATTTCCTTTGTGTATTCAATACTTTCTGCCGTAGGACTTAGAACACGCTTGCGAATGTGCTCGAACATGTCTGTCAATCCAAAAGGAAACGACTCAAGCAAAGCGCGAAACTCAGAGTACTTGCGCATCCCCGATGCTTGAGCGTTCTTGAGCTCCTGAATGACTAGACTGACATAAATGTAGTTGTCTCCGGCACGGGAGTGAATGTGCCGTTTGACAAAGTAGGTCAAAGGAGCTGAGAGCTCGAGATCGTCCACGCGTCCAGATATGGTCGCCCGTAAGGCGTCGCTTACGTAGTCGGCGTTCTTCGGATCGTCGAGACTGACTTCGTGCGCTTTGGCCTCGAGCGCCTTTTTAATGTTAGGGCGGCCCGACCTACTCAAGAGCATCCACTTGATGGGCGAGACCTTGACACCCTCATCCAGCCTAACACCTTTGTCCGGTAACTCCTTCATGTACTGGAGAAACTCTTCGAGAGATTCCGCAGAGAGCTGATCAATTCCGCAGAGGATTATATGTATGCAGCCTCCAGAAGCTTCTTTCGCCATAGCCTGTAGCGCATCCCACAGCACTGAGACTTTGTTGAGTGCCTCCATGTCGAAGTTTTGCTTGCCTGCGCTCTTCGTCTTCTCCGAGTCGGTGAGCAATTTGACGGCAAGGTCCTGGTTGGTCTCAATAATTTGACGGATCAGTAGCTTCAGCATGCTTCGTAGTGACCGCCGGTTCTCATCGGATTGGTCACAGAAGAATGAGGCCACAATAGATTCCTCCTCCTCTCCGTCCTCGTCATCCTCATCCTCCCCCCCGTCCTCCTTGGTCTTACTGCGGAGGCTATCGATGACGGAAGATGCAATCAATCCTTGGCCGTTTCCCGCTTTGCCGTGAACCCAAATGAGTTGCGATGTCTCTTGCTCCCTCCACTGCTTGAAAATATCCTTATTCGTTTCAATCCATGAAGGTTCATCTCCTTTCAATCCGGTATAAGAGCCATTAGCGGCGGCTCTCGGATCAGAACAGCCCCTGCCAAGAATGTCGATGAGAGCGCGATGGGTGCGATCGCTGATGAGAGCTTGACGGCCGGTATACTGGCGCGATTTGAGTATACCGGCAGCCTTTTTTACGGTGGTTTTGATCTCATTTGCCACCGCGTTAAAGTTTCCATCCTTGGGGCTAGTATATTTGTTGAGATTGAAATGGTCGGACTCTAATCGCAAGCAATCTACTCCATCATATGTGGCAGACGCTTCGTCGACAATGACCTCTTAGGACTTGAACGGCAATCCTTTTCGAAGGACACCAGTGATGTCGCTTGGCTCGGACTCGAAAAAACAAAAAACACGTATTTGCGCATTTCGTGTGAGATTCGCGAACTTGCGCACTATGTCAGTCAAGACTTCGGAATCCTTCTCAAGTAGTTGCAGAAGCGTTGAGGAGGCACCGATGCCAAGGAACTTGGCTACTCCGGCGAGAGCCATGGCTTTGGACTGCGTTTTGGTACCGCGGAAAGGGGTACCCAGGAAGATACAGCCGGCCACCCAAGGAAAGATGCTGGGGAAGTCATTCTCTCTTCGTCGGGACGTTAAAAGTGCCTGCTCCAGAACGATGCCTCCAAAACAGTGGCTTACGAAGATAATGGGGGTCTTGTTTTTATGCTGAGAATTGTGTCAGCGGCGTACACGCGGGCCTCCTGTTCACGGAGTGAACTTACACCTCGTAGTAGCTCAAGGAAATAAAGCAGCTGGTCGGCCACATGCTGCAGGCGCTGGTCAACGGCACCCTTTCCAAACCACTGAGATTGATACTGAAACACACTGATGCGGGCATTTTGCACCCTGCGAGGCAGCATGTGGTCGTCGCGCAGCCAATGCACCTTGTCCCGTTTCCATGTCCATTCTGGGTTAGCGCCTAGCCCTGGTATTGCAACGATGCTAGGAGTAAACAAGTCAGATGAAGTTGCATCAAGCTTTTCACTTGGAAAAGGGCCTACTCTAGTGCGAACTTTTTTGTCGATTTTGACGATGGTTCATCCGGGTCAGGAAAGAGCACCTGCAAGCCGAGGTTGATGTGCTATAATCAGGTGAGCGACATGACTGGTGGCTTATTTCCAGTCTTCCCTGCTGCTTACCATCTTCTCAAACTTGGAATGCTTGGTCTCCTCCGCGGCTTTGGCTGGCACCGCCATCATAGAATCTTTTCCATTGAGCGCTAGCCAATGGGCAGAATATCTCGTCGCGGTCAAGAGAGCATGTTTAGAGCAGAGCGACGCTCAAGGCGGGCGATACTAGTCGTACGTAGTTCATGAACGCCCCCCTTTTCGCGCATACTGAGACCGCCATCGGTATGACAAAGCGATTGGGGGCCGAAAGCTATATTCAGCAAAAGGCGAAATGCGCAAGCGGCTAGCTGACTGTGCATTAATTATTCCGCCAAGGCGTGCGGCTGCTTGATCCCGAGGATCGCCCGTCCCCGCCACATCCCTCATTTTCGTCTTACATTGCCCGTTCGTGGCCAGGTCTTAATGTGTCCGTCCTTGCGTGAGCGAGCGTGACAAGTGCTCCCTTATCGCAAATGATAAAAATGACGGATCATACTATTGTACGGAACTTGGCTTTTCTGAATAAATCACCGTGCTAACGCGAGCCAGAAGGAGCTACAGGTGGAATGGGTGCCTCCATTCCGTACAAATGTGCTTGGATCAGGTGCGAATGATGGCCCAACAACCCCGCTTCGGCCTGCGATATATCGCACTAAGGACCATATGGTACGGCTTGTCGGCGACGATGTCCCCGCGTTCCTCGCTAGCGACTTGGATGTCGACCGATTGAACAAGATACACAGGTGGCTCTGGCTGGCCGGCCTCCCATCTGAGCCCCGCCCGCTTCACTATCAGGTCATGAAAGAAAGGAATATTGTTATCACCGAGCAGCTTGATCTTCATCTCGTCTGGTCGCCAGGCTGCATCTTCATCAAGCCTGTTCCGAGGTACCTGCTTTCATACGATTTCTGGCAAGCGAACATCTGCGCCCACCCACAGTTATATATGACGGCGCTGGGCCTTCTGAAGACTTATGTTGCGCTGATCGAAAGAGAAGTTGACTACGTCCTGGCTGTCGCAAATAGGCTTTTGCCTGAAGAGGTCACGTGGCCGAACTGGTTGGTGTTTGCTGAAGAAGTCATGTTGACATTGGAACGCTCCAAGGTGTCCTTGGACCCAAATCTGTCATCGAATTCGTTGCTTAAATCAGAACTCTCGATCAATCGTCGTTTCGTCTACGGTGAGCTCCGTTTGGGACGCCTGAACTGGATTTCTCGCATCATTCTTTGGCAACCTCGAGGATATTTTTCCCGGTGGACGACATATGGCACATTCATGCGTGATAACGTCAGCTCCTTCTTCGCACTGTTTGCGTATGCAACCATAGTGCTGTCTGCAATGCAGGTCGGGCTGTCGACACCATGGCTGGCGGAAGACTATGCGTTTGGCATGGCATCATATGTCTTCTCAATCTTCACAATCATTGCTCCTCTCTCGTTGATAGTGGCGCTGCTCGGAGTCCTTGGGCTTATGTTCATTTTGAACCTTCTGAGGACATTGAGGATTCGGACTGAAAAGAAGAGGGAACGTGCTGGCGTTTGATGAGATTGGATATGTGCCGGCTATTGATACGGAACCATCGCTTCTGGAGCACCTACAGGACGCCACCTGCAATACTAGGACGACTCGGATTCGTTAATTGCGAATAGGTAGGAGTTGGCTCATCGCAAGGGGTAACATGTAGCATAATTGCGGGATGGAAACAGAAGTGAACAGAAGTGAAGGCTGTTCAGAGAGAGTCGCAAAGAAGGCAAATTGTATTCTTATCGAGGTGATGTGGTTGGGTAAGAGGGGCTAGCTCGATCTCGTGTCTTTATGTATAACATATCCGCAGTGGGAGGGCAAGGAAAAAGGCGTGCCAGCCTAGGTACGCCTTTATTTATGTTTTCGAAAGCGATGTTCTTCAACTTTGACCCCAACCAGTGCCCACATCCATGTCATCGCCTGTGACAGTATGACATCTAGTCAACAACTCAAATTCCCCAATCCCGTAGCCTAACTTCGCCTGCGCGTCTATGAGCTACTATCAGAGCGTCCGAGGTCTTACTACCTCTCGGTTAGACACACAGCGAACTGCAAGTTGCGTCAAGACTGTGCAAAGATATGTCACTGAGATAGACGAGGAATGATCCCTTTGCTCCTAAAACAATCGACATGGCTTCATTTTCAAGGTATGCTCAGTACGCATTCTCTGCATCAATATGGATGAGCTTCCATAGATGCATAGTCCGGGTTAGAGTGTGGATCTGATGCTTGTGTCTATGTGTCTATGTCCGGATTTGTTAGCCTAAACCTCAACATAGAAATCAACCGGAAGAGTCCTTTAGAAGTGCTCTCACGCGCTATAACTTGCCAGATCTCAAAGCGACCATGAAAGAACGTGTGAACAGTAACAGTCTAGAAGGGGATTGGGGATATTTTATGTTCTAGAAACTGACACGCATCAAGGCAACGTTCTTTCCCCCAAGCTTGATCGGCTGACACAGCCGATGGGCTGCTGAGATAATCCATGACGCACAGGCTAGCCCCACCTTCAGCAACTTGCGAAGACACGCTCATCATGAAGCGCGTACCTTGGAGTCGGCACGGCGCACCAATGTTGTGTAAGTTCTCGCAGCTCAGCTTTGCGTCCTGACTACAACCATGGCCTCGAGCGCTCCGGTCCTCGAGCGCCCGGGATCGGGATTTGACCCGCCCTTGCGCCCAACGACCTTAAACCGTTCACCAGCATGTGCAGGGACAGCGGGCACAAAGAGTGCACACCAGCCGGGCCTGTATTGTTACGTCAACGTAGACGACAAGCTAGAAGGGCTCAGGATTGTGGGACGTGAAAGTATAGTAGAGATGCGTGCTACGGGAGCTATTGTAATTATTGTATATACAATGTGGATCACGTGCATGGGCCACGCGTCCGCGGGTGAGATGCCTATGGTTACGCTTACGGATCAAACGCTAAGCCTAATCAGGAGATGTAAATAAGTCACGTGATTGGCTCAGTAACTCTGCTACAGAGCCTACAGATCCACGGAACCAGCCTTGCAGCAGAAGGACGTAGTGGAGTTTATTAGCTAGTAGATAGTCATCATTGTTAGCTCTTAACACGAATTTCTGCATCCAGTTTCCTTACGGAAGATTACCAATAAGTCTTTAACAACACATTCTCACAGTAAGTAGTGGTTAATTGACGTCCAGCCTACGTGAAATAATCAAACAACTGTAGCCCTCATCTCTCACCACAGCCCCCTTCAAGACTAGCTTCGCTTACGCCAAGTGAATCCCGTCACACTTAGCAGTAGTCGCTGTGTCCCGATCCTCCATTCTTGCAACTTCCAACTCCACAGAACTTAACGAATGGGGTGTCGGTGCAGCCACCACAGTGGAACAATGAGTTGTTCACATAATCTGGGTCCGTTGGCATGTTCGCGCGTTGGAGGGCAGTCACAATCTCTGTATAGTAATTGCCTATTAAGTAAGATGAATCTGGTCAGCAACAATTTCATTTACATAATATCCTGGCCTAGCGGAGCCTACCTTTGTGAAGAAGGCCACTGCCGCAGTAGTCAAGGCCATCCTTGCAGCACTTAGCTGCCGTAAGTCCCCCGAAGAAGGCAAGTGTAAGCACTGGCATAATAAAGAAACGCATAGCGCCTGAAATGCTAAATCGACCGGCGTTCCTGGATGTTATCTGCTGCTTGAGGTAGGTTGAAGTCGTAGTAGGTTTCCGCGGGCTATTTTCAGATAAGCGGTGGCTTGATGGAAGTGTTGATAAAGCTTCTCCATGAGAATCTGGCTCGGTCTTTATAGCTAGTGAATCGGTACAACAACGGGAGGATATCGCCTGCTACTCATCACGCAGGTCCAGCGGTCTGTTTTAAGGCGACAGAGTAAGCGGTAGGAGGTGATAGGCACGTTAGGGTGTCAATGCTTGTAGAATGGACCATTTCAGCCGCAGTAACGCAGGCGCATACCAAGATCTCAGTTGTTCTTGAAGCACGTGACCTGGACCACTCCAAGTGCTAGAGTGAGCTGATGGGGCTTGTAGAGCTGCGTACATTTGGTGCTAAATCAAACAGCGGTAGGATCCCGCGCCAAGATTCCCTTCAGCTGCACGCACCTAATCTGGCGAATAAATCTTGCAAAGTCGAACTGTTGTAGCCCAAGTTTGTGTATTTTGGTTAACAGGGAGCCATGGCAGCGAGGGGTAGAAGATCAGTTGGCCTTGCATTTGTTTTTCTCTTCCTTCTAGAGCTACTTTGAGGGCCGATAGGTAGGAAAAATATGCAACTTCTTTCCTTTTTGGCTGGCTGAGGAACTTGCCAGGAGGACACGCAAGGGGCGATTTAGAAAACTAGCTATCCTCTGGGCGGGGTCTAGATTCCCCCGCCCCTCATCTAGCCTCTTCTCCTGAGCGCTCTCGGTCTCATCCGAGATGCGGTGAAATGAGTGGTGTGATGTACTTGGCAGCGTAACGCAGGTACCTCAGGTACGCGGGTCCGCTGCGGCTCGAGGGTGCTGCGGCTCTTGTCCTCACCGCAAGATTTCTTCGTGCTTGTGATGTGATTGCTCGGATAGAGAAATGTGAAAGTGTATAGACGAAGCGGTGAGGTGTATAATGGTCACGTTCAGATGAGGACGAGGAGTACGCAGCTGTGTAGGGTACAGGTGGATACGAGGACTTGACGATTGTGGAGCCGGGCGGAGTACCTGAGTAGAGACAGCTTACACGATGGTTGTTTGAGGATGTAGGCGTGCGCTGGTCTCGAGGGTACACGGTGTACGATATGGTAGGTATATATGTCCCGAACTTCTCGCACAAAGGCCTCATCATCAGCACCAGCATTCTCAACACCTTCAGCACGCTTAGAATTTACTCAAATTTCCCACTCAATTCTTGATATTAATATCAATGCAAAAGACCACCATGAAGCCAAAAGCCATTGTCCTACTCGCCCTCACCGCCATCGCATCGGCCAGTCGACTGTCTGCACGGGGAACGACGTGCCACGAAACATGCTACACTGAGAAGCCGGAATGCAAGAACGGAATGGTACACTCATGTTTTTTCTTTTCAACCTCTCTGCGCTCTCTTCACCTAACTACTTTTGCTCCTTCCACATTCAGCACCAAATACGACCAAACGTACGGATCCTAACACACCCAGCAGTTCCCTCTTCAATCCGCCGACGGCGCCTGCTGGTCCTGCTGTATTTCCGACGAGAAGTTCTGCCTCCAAGTATGCTTCGACGAGCCTCCCACATGCGATGACGGCATGGTATGCTTCTCCCTATTCTCTCTCTGCCCCCTTTGTTCCGAGTATCCTCTAATTCGCATCTCAGGCCCCTACGAAGAACGGCGAATGCTACACCTGTTGCCGCGCCCCACCCCTCCCAACCGAAACCGAAGTCGAACCCTTCCCTCTCCCGACCGTCGTCCCTCGCTCCTTAGAGAGGTGCGATCGCCAGTGTGACGACGAGCCGCCGGCTTGTGGGGATTGGGTGCCGTTTCAGCCGGGTGATGGGGTGAGTACTCCTTCCTACTTCCACCTTTTTCACCTTTTCTCCCTACGGATGGTTCTATAAGTGTATCTTGCTGATGAATGAGATAGCCCTGCTGGGCCTGCTGCGACCCAACTTCTCTTCCTAGCACTGACCCTGAGATTGTTGATGAGCCTGAAATTGAGTCTAAGTCTTTGAGGCCGGAGACTTGTGATCGTTCGTGCTTTGATGAGCCGCAGGAGTGTGGGGAGGGGATGACTTCGTGGTCTGATGATGGGGTGGTAAGTCTTATCTCGGATAAAGTTGGTACACGAAGTGGAACTGACATGTGTATAGTGCTGGTCTTGTTGTGATGATCTTAGTTTGGAGCTGAAGTAAGCCTGAGTTGATCTTAAGGCAGGAGGATGACAGTGAGTGGTGCGCAGGGGGCGCCAACGAAGTGCTCTGCGTTGTTAGTAGGTTCTAGGTTGCAGGATTTAAGTATGTATATTTTAGAGCGTGAATAGTAAAGAGACTAAGGATGCTCTAATATAATCATATCGCGAGCACGCAACCATATACGCCGAATAGTAGAATACTTTATCGTAAACGCCTACCATATTGCGTATAGGACTACCTTCTTAAGTCGTCGTAACCTAAATCTCCGTATATTAGTACCGTTCAAATCCAAAACTATACAAGGGAGTAGGAGATAGAAAATAGGTCCTAGAATATGGCACCCACCTGGCCCAGAAACGGGAAATAGAAACGTGTAGTAACTAACTTACTAGATCCTTCGCGCCTTCCAGTCTCGTGCTAGGCCAAAAATAGCGACCTAGCGCAAATAGGTTGCGCGGCTTCGGGAACGTCATGGTTAATAGCGCCACCTCGTCCTCATCCGCGTCTCCCTCATTCTTCCCTCTCCAACATCATGCGCCCCACATTGCCGCCACAGGGCTAGCGATGACTAGTTAGTGTGATTGCAATGCTCCGAAGCTAGAATACCGTTGAATTATGATTGTTTGAAGCTCCAAACGCCTGGTGCTGAAGCCGCAGCGGGGGTGCCGTGGTATGTCGCGACATCAAGCACCCGCGTTCTGGGCACGACGCTGACCATAAGGCTGGTAATTTTTGTAACAGCAGCAGACAGAAGGTCGAGGAAGACCAGTGGAATCTAGCGCAGGCATCACTCTGTAGAGAACTCGATGTGGGAAGATTTTATTTTGGTTTGAAGTTGAGGTACCTGTGACTTTTTCCGCTACGGTGTGGTTCTCGCTACACAGTGGGGGGATGTTAAGTGTAAGCGGAAAATTGGCGCATGCGTATTAGGATCAATTGTATACCTTGCAATTTTTAAACGTTGTATCTCCTGTACTACCTCTACTTCTAGCATTTGCTTATGGGGAGAACACTCCAGTCAGGCTTGTACGGTTTACCATCCTATCATTCCGCCAAGTAAGTAACAAGTAATAGCAGAACAAGCCCAGCCATACGAAACAGACCGCAATCACACTCGCCACCACAGCAACTAAGGATGCTCTAGTAAATCCGTATAAGGCACTTTGAAATTACCTATTGCCTTGCAACTTTGTAGTTACAAGACCTACCTACAGCGCCGACAGGATAACAGAGAGTATGGCAAAAACAGCCAGCATCTATTTAAAATAGCGCTCAAAGAACGCTCTGTACCAGGTCGATCCGTTTCATATCCCCGAACAAGATTACGAAGGGAATACGTAGTTGGAGCAAGCCTATATATAGTATTAAGCCGACTCAATCGCAGCTCTCCATATTTGTACCGTCTGTTACCGCCGCTCAGGGTATCGTAGTTAATATTGTCCAGAAAAGCATCAAGGAACTCGACCTACTTGGACCATTCCATATCTTTCGAAAGCAGCCCTAATTCTTTCGCGACGTCGAGGTCGCTTTTATACCGTACGAGCCATAAATAGGATAACAGCAAGCCGTATACGGCTTTATACAACTCTTGATCGGAGCATAGGTTATTATTCCAAAAATTCCAGTCGAAAAGGAAACCAGGCAATAGCTTGATAAAAATATACGTTTCAAACCAGACGATATACTCGTCCGGGTCTTCGGTAATAACAATGCTACGCCCAAGTAGCTTTTACCTATACAAAGGCCGTACAGCGTTCGGAAGGCCTGCAAGCCAAAGGTGCTGATAGATAGCGTTAAGCCTCCGTATCTTCAACTCCTTGACCAGATAAGTATATGGGTCTCTATTCGGTCGCAGCACTTTTTCTCCTTCAAAAGTTGTTGCGGGATACAATGCTTCAGAGTTGTGCAATAATAAAGCGACGGCCCCCAGGGGGTTGGACTTCGATACTGGTGGCGTAAGGGTTTTAGAAGCCGGAACACGAGAATTAGGGTTATTCTGAGCGGTTTCTATTATCTATTGCTCTACTGACCTTACTATTCTTTTTTCCATCGAGAATTACTCAAGGGAAATAACACTGGGTCAAAACGCGGAGGTGTCCCGACGTCAAGAGAGGCACACTAGCCGCCGGTTGGTCGACGACGGCAAACAAATGCAGGTGGATAGTCAATCCGTGAAAACCAAACCGAATCCTATACACGAGGTGCCACTATTGAGCGGGTATCCAGATTCACCTGTGTCGGGCGCTGATATGTTCGATAATTAGGGTGGTAGACAGGCGGTCTCGTTTGCGGCGAGGGCTGACGCTGGCACGCGGGATGTAAAAAAAGTGGCACACCAAAATGCCACCTAAAATTATGAAAAATTTAGATCTCAATAGCTATACTATATTTTTATATAGAATAATTTTTAATAGATAGCATATATATATATAGATAGTTATCTCTAACTTACTATACTAAAAAAGTTCGTATTTTCGTGGAGTTTTATTATATAACGTAGCTTTATTAATATCTAAATCTAGCGCGCTATCCCGTTAATCCTATACTTCCTATACCTAATATAAAAGCTTTAAAAGCTATTTCTATAATTTCGTGCTGTTTTTGCCCCTCTGTAATGCGATTTTGGGCTGGCTGGGCACTGTCGCTATCGATAAGCGACCACGCTCCGACGCCGTCCTTGATGCAACGGACCTTCCGCTTACCCGCCCTCCGTCTGCCGCTCAGAGACGCTGGCGGCCGCCGCGTCCGACCGTGCACGCCTGGGCACCCTCACCAGCATGGCCGCCAGGAAGAAGAGCCCCGTTTTCCGTGTCACCGGCCTGCCAGCCTCGCAGCCTGACGATGAGCTGGCTGCGTCGCTGAAGGCCGCCATCGGCGACAACATGGCGGAGGACGAACAATCGAGGCTGACTGTCAATGCGGCTGTTGTGCCGTCCTGCTACGATAATGAGGAAAAAGCCGCGCTGGTCGAGTTCCGCGGCGGAGTGCCTGCATTCCTGTCCGAGCTGATGGCCAACCCGAGCACTGCGATTGAGCCCGGGGGGTTGTCGTGCTTCTGTGCTAATTCCAAGTCCGCCTGCTAGAAGTACCAGATGAGGGGGACCTGCGTACCTAGCTTAAAGCAGCTTAGCTGTAACCTATTGCTGCTGACACCACATCTGTGACTGTGTGGCTGTATGGCTGTGCGACACTTTTGCCAAGCGCTCCAGGACACTCGATAACCGGCTTGGATTGGGAGCAGGGCTGGGTTTAAAGGCCCCAGCGTTTGGCTCGTGTCAACCAACACATCCAGCACCCAAACCGCAATCAACTTCCGAGACAGCTATCGTGCAACTTTGAGACGCAGTGCAATAGACGACGATAGCTAACGCGAACGCTTCCGTTCCATAGAGATAAACCGCCGTGCCGCCCCCTAGCTCCACAACCCGCCGTTGAGCTCTCGTCCAACCTGCGTAACCCTAACCCTAACGTCCTCGTCCTTCTCGAGCCCATCGCAACTGGTATATACCAAGCAGTAGCCGAATATCGCTTCCGCTCGTTAAAGGGCAACATCATGAGTTGGTTGGCGTCTAAAGAATAGGGTGGGCAGGTCTCACCCAGCGGGCATGGCCGGGGACAGAGACCAGCTGGCATGATACAGAATACCAAGATCCGAGTCTAGGCTTCGGCAAGTGGAGTGAATGTTACTGGAAGGACGTCGTCGTTACAAGCGCGTACAAAAATGGAAAGGTCTGCATATCTTGAGGGTACAGCTGTCGTACGGTCATACAACAAACGGCTCCTCGCATGAGTACTGCAATCATTAGGGCGGAGGAAAGGTGCTTTAGTCAATCTGCGAGGGCAACAAGGAGTTGGGATCGTCGATGCTTATAAGCGCTGGTAAGGGTAGAGCAGAGATCTAATAGTAGCTATATTTAGTAGGGTACTGCGCTATCCAAGGTTATATGCCATTCTTTTATCGACAATGACCCTTTACCTCTTCACAACGCCATCCAGTGCCGACGTTCATAGCAAGGGAGTTGTCGGAGCGGGTCGGCCATCTCCTTGCGATCGGTACTTCTGGTACAACTGTGATCTGGCACTAGTGTGTGATGGTGCAATGTTGCCGGGTCTCTATCATGGCAATGAGGCTGGGGGCGTGGCTCCGGCTTGCGGACGTTGCGTGCGGGTTGATCTGGTGGCGACGAGAGTTTGTGAGATGGAGCAGGTTGTAAGTGCTCCCCAGCTAGGGCCTGATGCTGAGAGAGGGCAGTCAGACGAAGGGAATTGAGAGAGGAGAACTGGTTGAAGGGAAGCGCATGATCATTAGTGTTCATTATTTGTACTTGATAAATCAGTATGGAAGGCACCAAGCAAACGTAAGTCAGGCCCCAAATTCAGCCAACGACTCACAGCTTTCAACCACCAGTGAAAGGAATCCTGCTTCCAACATCGAACCGCTTTCAGCCTTTAGTCCAGCAATACTCTTGGAATGAAACTGCCAGTTCACATAATTCATCAGTCAAAGCATGATGTATGACCTCCTAGAGAATGCACCTCTCAGCATCCAGCAATTCAGGAATCGGGAATCTTCAATTTGCCCCGACTCCACAAACCTCCTTCAATCGGACGAGTGAACGCTGTGATGTCGTCACCCTCAGTCTGGTAGAAGACAAATAGGCTATCCCATATCGTCTTCGTTTTATCGCCATCCTGTTCCGTCTCCGCATAGGCCGTGCAGGTCAAATGCGTGCCACCCAGTCCAAGCACCGGTCCAGCAGGATCAGTGATGGCAAATGTATCTGCAGTCTCAATAGTGGTATTCTCGGCCATGTATGAGATGTTGAAGCCTTTGACGGACCTGTCAGCAATCTGGGCGTAGAAGTAGGTGGTGTAACCAAGCGAAGTCGTTGGGTAAACGCCACGGATTGCAGCACTGGTGGAGTTGACCCACGAGTTTATCGGATGGGCATCTTCAGATGTGAGGTTCGTATTCGTGTCCTTCCACCATATCTCGGTGTCATTGTTCTGGTTCACGAGCATGGCGTAGGTTGTTGTCCCTACGCCCCACGAATAACATCCGACGCCAGCGTGCCCGTTCTTTCCTAGCCACGGGTTTAGGCGCACCCAGGTATCTTCGCCATTGTACCATGTATACTGCTCGAAGGTGGACTCGTCGCTCGCATACCACAGGTTCATGCCGATTCTGTCATCATAGGGCACATCATTCGCTTCGCCGTTGCTGGTCGGAAACTTGGAATAGTCGGAATCGCCGTAGAAATTTCCCTTCCAACAGGCTTGCAATCCCACGCTGGGAGAATTGAAGACCTCAAGGTTCAGCTCGCTCAGCGGACCAGTTTCCCAGAGATTGGAATTATTAGAATACGTTATCTGCTTAAGGGTATTGTTCTGCGACACGTAGAAGAGTTGGAACTGTGGTGTTGGAGTTAGCGAGGTGGCTGGGCGCCAGCATAAGCGCTCATGGCTGGCAGATAAAGCCACTTACGTATTGGGTACCATTGTGGAAATACGCTACAGCAGAAATTGGCGTCGCTTCCTTTGCATCTGTTGCGACAGTCTCCGACTTGGTGCCCCCAACCCACTGGCGATCAGTCGTGTATTGCATGTAGCGTAAGTCTCCGGTGTGGTGTTGAAAGTACAAAGTGAAGATCCTTCGTTGATCTTTATTCCATGATTCGCCGGCAAGAGCTATACCAGTACCATTGAATGCGCCTTGCTTGGAGTAGAATTTGGTGTTCAAGGCACCGCCAATGCAAAGCTCTGGGTTGTCGCGACAGAACGGATCCGACGCCCTATCTTCGTTGCTGCCGCTCGTTTAGTACCTGTATGGTGACCATATACGAGATTATGAGCACATACGAGCCTTTCTTCAAGCCAAGTCCCAGCCCTACTCCGAGGCCAACACCGAGGAGGACGAACCCGACGACTGCGATGAGTACTACGATGAGGAAAGTGTGCTTCTTCAGACCGCACATTCGCGGTTCTTCTTGGACCGGCAATGTAGGTGGAGCACCTAGTTGCCCTTTCTCGTTGAATTGTCCGTATTGCGTCTGCGGTGACATGGGAGGCGGCGGCGAGCCAGGTGGGGGACCACCGTGATATTTTGATGGATGAAGGTATGGGTCAACTACCTCAGGAGCCGAATAGCACGTGTGTGGGGTGCTCGGATATTCACCCGTCGATCAACAGTGCAGTCAGTTAACTGCCTTGCCGAGCCACGGAGGGCTATTTAAGCAAAGACAACTCACATGAATTCCTGAGGCTGCAAACCTTCACAAGTCGGCATTGAGAGTGTCCTGTGATGCTCGACTCCGTCGGAAGGCGGCGAGGAAACCCTCGTTGGGGGACTCGAAGGGGGACTGATGGCGTCTAGATGCCTCTCTGGATGATAGAGACTATCCATAGCTGCTGATGCAAGTGGGAACTGCTGTGGAAAAGGTGGAGGGGCATCTTCTGAGAATTTCGCTACCCTTATCAATTGTTCGCTGTGGGATCCAGTTCACGACAGACCTGATGATCGCCGGATCAGGCGACTAGCACATGGCCAGGCTCAGTTGCCAGGCTCAGTGGCCAGGCTTAGTATGGCTTTCTTGTTCGAATGGGATTGATCGCTGCTCTCTTATGGCGTTTGCGCTAGTCCTAGATCGAGCGCGTAATTGGCTGATCGAACCTCTTTCGTTTGCCCCGACGCTCTCGCTGCATGGTGGCAACACTTCGATGCGCGAGTTGACGAAAAAGAAGCGAGAACTTCCCGTGTATACTTCAGTTGCATTTGAAGGCTGTGTAAATAAGTACTGTAGTCTGTGGTCCTGTTTCATGAGATACTAAACACTCCATGAGACCAGTCTTGCCGAAGCGTTCATGAACAGTTCGCACGAAGCACCGCAACCCTGCTAACTCGTAAGCCCATATCAGGGAGGACGAGAGGAGTCCTTCGTTCAGCTTTCGCGTATAGGCTGGGCATGCAGAAAGATGTATGCACGGAGGAGTCTAGCCAAGCCACGTTCTGCAACTTATGTTTTAGCCTCGCGTGGTGGACAATCTTTGCCAAAGTGTACAAATTGCAGTTAGTTGCTTGACTAAATTGTCGTAGGAGACACCACATGTCTTGTTGGGTCTCCTCAGCGCGACCGTAGGAGCTTTATCGGCTCGCAGGGTGCGGCTGTTCCGCGAGCTTGACGCTGCAGTGGGAGGCAATTCTCATGCGAGTGAATCGGCGGCTGTGCACGGTTGCGTCAACATCCGAGCGGATGGTCGCCGTATGACAGTGCTAGGTGGTCGTTAGATTTTCCCTAACTATTAACATGTTTTATAAGCGAGTGGCCCATACAAGCGAGTTGCCTACCTCGCGAACTTTTTGCGACGTATAACCTATCAACTCTTATAGCTTAACTAACTACTATTCGATTACCCTGTAACGAAGTAGATATCTCCCTAGCTATCTTAGCTATTAATTAGAATTAGATCTAGAGTATTAGGAACGCTATAGTAACGTTTAACGTTCCTCGAATAACCCTACGCTACCGACGCGCTAGAATAGCTACGCGACGCGATTACTAGTCTAAATTAAAGAAGCTTTCTAAGCTAGAGGAGAAGGTAATTATTAGATATATACTCGACCTAGGTTTATAAGAATTTACCTCTACTCTAGAGGCTATATAAGATATAGCGAATAGACTACTTACTATATAGTATACTAAGTAGATAGATAAGTAGTAGCTTAGAAACTTTATTAACTAAATTAATAGCCTTAGAATATAATTTAATTAATCTTATAATTAATAGTAAGCTCTTTATAAGAATTTTAATACTATTTAAATCTAGTTTAATCTAGTAGTATATATTAAGACTATTTAGGATATTATTAATTAGAATATTTATAACTTTAATAAGCTAACTTTCTAATAGATAAGATATTAATATAATTAGTTATTACTAGCTTAAAGAGATATAGATAAATATAATAGACTAGTCTTAAAGTAAAACTTTAATAAGTATTAATAATATTATTAATATTTATAAGAAGAAGATAAAGAATTCTGTTATACGTTGTACGTACCTTTATACGGGATCCGGGTTAGGGCCGATAGAACGTTTGTCGCACCGTTGGTTTCTG